>QRFJ01002004.1:0-44719 GCA_006176705.1 Cocos nucifera | reverse complement strand
AAAAAGTCTCTCCATGGGTGCATGACACATGGGCAGATGTCCAAGGGTCAAAGGTCAACATTTGACCAAAGTCAAAGGATAAGAATTAGCAGGTGATGAAAAATGGTAGGTGTTGTCTCAAATTTATCTCATAAATTAAGATAATCCTTTTTTGACCTGGACAAGCTTCAATCAGACCAAGTAAAGGTACCTAAGTGAGCATAAATATATTTGGCTTAGTTGAGATAACTTTTAATGATAGAAAAAGAAGAATGTTAGGCTCACTCGTGTGCTAGCACGATTTTCTTGAACCTAATTGAATCTAATTCAAATCAATTAAACTGGGTTAGTCCAATTGATGATATCCAAATCTAAACCCTTATTTATGTGATCCAGTTAGGTTCAATTCTGTATGGTAATGGGATATATCGTGGTTCCTATCATCGACATTATCAAAACTCCTTTCGATGGATCAGAACTCTTCTAATTCTGACAACTGGAATGATCGATCATCTAAATCACTCTAATTGCTCCCAAAATCCACCAGTGACACCTAGCAGTATTTGGTGGCAATCCATCAAAACTGAATATGAACCTCTCGGTGCAACTACTGTGTGATTAAGTTCTTCTATCTTGAGCTTCGATCAGATTTGGGTTAAGGTGAACTCGTCAAACCCTAATTTCTATCATATGATTTAATCATTTGATTCAAGTTTGATGTGAAAATCTTAATAGAAACTCTTTCTATTATTTCACTCTCTACCATGGCCATGGGCTTATGGACTTGATTCTCATGATCATCATAGGGCTGCTCTTCATCTACCGAGGTAGATAGATTCCATCTTAGTGCAATCCAGTTCCTGCAATGAATATGCTATAGCCAATATACACCTCAGGGTTCCGAATGGCTAGAAGATCGAGTCATGGTGTAGTCAAACTATAACACCCTCAAGGTGAACTACCGATGCACCTAAGATCAAAGAACCAGATACACCACTGCAGCTTCGAGTCTGTCATCGATGAGAAGGTAGACTTTCTTATAACTACTCGAGATGGTCACGCTCGGTGCCCTCATTCTCTAATGAGTACTTGTACTCTCATTTCGATGTCTCTACACCGTAGATTTAAGACTCATCTACTATGAAGAAGCAATTGTACACTAACCTTCTGGATCAATCACCATCCTCATGATGATCCTAAGGTTAGGAGCCTTTTATGAGTTAATAAATAAAAATTCATGTCTTAAATTTTCAACTCTTGAAAATATGAATTATCATTATCATTAACTCAAGGGATGTATCACAGACACTAAATACACATATGTGATAAAAAATAATTCATTTTATTATTTATAGTCAAAATTATAATTTTGTTCTTAAAAGTGTATTACAAGTGTCAGCCAATTCTGGCTTCTAGGGCACACATATCTAACACATACATCTTCCACCAACTCTTCCCTCTCTTCTCAATTATCATCCTTTCTTGGAATTGCAGTGGGGCAACAAAACCTCCTTTTATCTTTATTAATTGCCTAGCTATTTTTGATATCCTCATAATTTAAGGAATGAATCCTTGGATCTTGAGGAGTGTCTATGTTGGTACAAAGGGAGTTCAACACTGAATTATTTAGGTCCTTTAGGGCATGGCTGCTAAAGTTGTTAGTTTATGCCTACCTATGCTTTTGCTTGGTGACTTTAATGTTATTCTGGTTGCACTTGAGAAGAAAGGCAATTTGGTCTTTACTCTCAATAGGGTCATCATAGAGTCTCAAGACTTTTTAGCTAGCAACCACTTTATTGATCTTGACTGGAATAGAGTTCCTTTCACTTGGTGTGATAGTTAGCAGAGTTGTGCTTGACTAGGCATCTAGATTTATGTTGGTTGAATTATTTCCTTGAAGCCAAAGTCTTGCACTTGGTTAGGATTGGATCGGATCATTGTCCAATATTGGTACATATTCTTGTTGATATTCACAAAAAGCAAAGCCCTTTTCTATTTTAAGAGGTTTTGGCTTTGCTTTGACGGGGTTTGTAAGATTATCTATCATACTTGGCAATGCTATTCTAGATAGCCCACATCAGTTAGAGTTCTAAGACTTCTGAATGCAATAAGGAGAGCCCTACTAAAGTGGGATAGAGCCCTACTGAAGCAGCAATGCTATTCTAAAATTGTAATTACAAGTCTTTTGAATATCTAAAATCAGATGGATTCCCACCTTTATTTTGTAAGATGTTTTGGCTGATTGTCAAGAAGGATATTTGTGCAATAGTTCATGTGGTCTTATCTACTAGTCTTATATCACCTTAATGGAAAACAACTTTTATTTTATTGATTCCTAAGAATGTTAATCCTTAGGTGGTTAAAGATTTTCTATGGATTAGCCTATGTATTACTCTCTATAACATTATGGCCAAGTTTCTTGCTGGTACAGAATCTGGTTGACATCGGATCGAGCTGGAGTTGAGGAAGAAGGGATCACCATCGGTGACCTGCAAAACAAAGTCCCATCCGAAGTTGGTGGTGGTGGCTTTGGCAAGACTCTCCGACGATCAAGTCAGCTCTTCTGGCTAATAGAAATGGAGTGCTCAAAAAAGAATTCAGCAGGATTTTGGAAAGGAGAAGAGAGCTTAGAGAAAATGTATCTGGAAGGTCACTTTTATAGATGGAGCTTGTAAGAAACTTGAAAGTGACAGCCATAATCGTCAGGTAGTGGGCTGCTCGAAGTCACGTGGAGTTTGTTATGCAGAGTAATGTCCATTATCGTGACGTGCTCGTTTATTAGGATTTAATAGTTGAAGTTTGGAGGAAGCAGGCATTGGTTGGTGAAGAGCTTTGACATATATCAATTTCAGAGGAGTTCGGACTTCTTTAAGTTGTTTATGAATGAGTTGATTCATGCCACGTAGAGAGCTATAGATTAAAAGGGATTTGACTAAAAGAAATCACCTAGAGGGAATACGACTAGAGGGGATTATCTGGGAGGAACGCTAGTTGAAATTTGGAAGTAATCCACTAGAGAAATTCGGATGGAGTTTGACTGATGGAGAAGTCTGACTACAAGAGAAGTTTGGAAGGAGTTTGATTGAAGAAGAAGTCCGAAAGGAGTCTGACTGATGGAGAAGTTCGATTGAAGGAAAAGTCTGAGAGGAGTTCGGCTGAAGGAGAAGTTCGAAAGCAGTTCGATTGATGGAGAAGTGGCGATTGAAGCTCTTCTATGATTATAAATTATACTTGGCTAAGCATTAGACCGAACTTCAGCAAAAGTGGGGTTTACCCTGAACAATAGTCCCCCTACTCTCAAGTTCGAAATTCAAAGGAAGGAAGTAAAAAGGCGACTGCCGAAGTTCCTTTCTGGGTTCTATGATTATTGAAAAAAGCAAGGTATTTTGTCATCTTCCAAATTGGCGCCAGAGTCCCCTTAACGTGATCTAACTCAAAGAGATGGATTTTTGAAATTCCTGCTGAAGCGCTGCTCGAGACACGACGCCATAAAGGCACTGCCCGTCGCCATTCTTTTGTCATGATGCTTGGGACACGCATTGCACGAAGAACAGTCAAGGGAGATCTGCAATCATGATGGTTTTGGACCACTTTCCACTATTTAAGTCCTTCCTTTCCTGGTTCTCATCTTCCTTCCCTTCGAGAGTCCTAGGTCCTTCCTCCTTCGGCTTTCATCTTCCTTTCACTCGAGAGTTCTAGTTTCTTCCTCCATCCTTCCTGGTTCTAGGCATTCTTCTGCTTGGTCTTCATCGTGCTCATCACCTCTTTGTCTCAATCGACCTAGGTCAGTTTTGCCATCCTTGTTTTTAATTTTTGAAGATTTTTTTTTGAATTTAGTTTAATCCAGATATCCTCCGAAACTTTTCAATTTGTTGGTTCCTAGAGTTCATCCGGTCCAGCCTTCCTTGACCCCATCCTTGTTATAGTAGTTCGCACTAGAGACATGTCTCATCAACCTTTCATGCCAGATATCATTCCTTGCATCTTGATACCGAACGAACTTTTCCTAATTAGGATTCAGTACGGGATCCCACAGGAGTATGATCCTGAACTTCCCACATCAAGTGATCGAGTGAGTTCTCCTCCGGCTAGCCGATTCTACCTATATTTAGAAACTCTACGTGTCGGACTTCGACTTCCACTCCCTCCTTTCGTAGTTGCTCTTTTTCGATTTCTGAACATCTCCCTTGCCTCCGTAGCACCAAATTCTTTTAGGTTTTATGATAGAATTTCTTTTCCTCTGTCATCTAGCCGAGGTCCATTCGACTGTTTCACTCTTTAGAAACTTCTATACTTTCAAGCACCATCCTTCTATGAAGGACTGGTGGTACTTTTTTCTCTAGTTTGGTAAGAAGGGGTTACTAAAAGGTGCTCCTTCTTTTATTCACAACTGAAAGAAAAAATATTTTTTTATGCACTGTCCGACCTTGCTACTAGATCTTCCTCCTTGGGGTCACATTAGGGAGTCAGTCCGTCATACTCCTAGCTTAGATAGAGCCGACCTTGATTCCTCCAACAAACTCAAAGCATATCGAGCTTCTCTTCTTCCCAATCTTCTAAAAGAATAGATCTTGTTTAACCTAGATTTGAGTCCCCTTGATCCTGCTAATACATTTTTTACTTTTTGGATTCATTTGATTTCATATTTATGTACTATCACTGATTGTGATTCCTTCTTTATTGTAGAAATAGATACTGAAGCTACCACGATGCTTGCAAAGGGGCTTTATGCCCAGAAGAGGAAAGAAAAAGCACCAGGTGGTAGTTCGAAGAGGGCGAAGGTCAGTGCTTCAAGCTCCATGGCCCCCGTTATCACTACTGCTGCTTTCGAGGTTGCTGTTAGTGCTGAGGTTCTTTCAACTGTCGAAGTCGGCATTGTTGATGTAGATTCCATGCCCTCTGTGCCCCCGGGCCCTTCCAGTGGGGATCAAGCTCTGAAGCTTTCTGCTGAGGGAGAGACAAGGGAAGGAAAAAAGAAAAAGAAAGCTATCGCAAAGACACCCCGTAAGGCTCACTTTAGTGAGCCAAATGATGACAGTGATGAATGAGGAGAGGATCCTTTCGATGATCTGAAGATCGTCCGAGCTTTAACTGATAAATTTGCCATGTCGGAGGTGGTGGATTGCATGGCCGACCTCGAACCGCAGTAGCTCATCTAGGGTTCTCTTAGAACCCTCCTTAAGGTGATTGCTTCATTGTCCAACTTCTTCTCTTATCTTCTACTTTTTCCTTCTTCTCTCTTCTCTCGTTCTTCTTCCTTTTCTTTCTCTATTTTTTTTTAACATCGATCATTTATTGCAGTTGGATCACCAAATGCTCACCCACATCAAGAGCGCACACCGTCTGGAGCTGGAGGTAGAAAAGGTCCAAGTGGATCTTTGAGCCAAGGTCAGTCACCTTCAGAAAAAGGTTGGTGAGGTTGAGCGTCTTGCGGAGGAGAAGATGGTGAAAATTGGAAGTCACCAGGGTGCACTCAGGAAGGAGGAGTTCATCTCGGCTAGACTTAAGGCTGCACTGGCTTTGGAGGAGGAAAGGAAGAAAGAAGCTGAGATCAAAATCACCAAATTGGAAGTTCGGATGGCGAAGTCGGTCTTAGATGCGATGATCCAGGCCGTGGAAGAGTTCAAGGCCTCTTCCGAAATGAGGAACCTGAATGTCGAGTTTGGCCAGTAGGCATTCATTAAAGATTTTGAGCTCTATGAGGGCCAAGTTGCCCAAAAGTTTCCCAAGCTTGACCTGAATTTTCTGAAAGAAGAGGAGGCTGCAATGGGAAAGCTGAACCATCCATTGCTACAATCGATCCTTCTCCCACCGGAGCGATCGTAGAACCTTTTGAACTTACTGTTGAGGAGCCCGAACCTTCTGAACCACCAGCCAAACTTGATCCCGAGTCCGTAGATACTGCAGGAGCGTTGAGTTTTCCTGTTGTTTCTCCTCCCGAGGTTGGGAGCTTTTAGTTATTGAATTTTTTTTAATTTCATCTTGTACTTGAAAAACTTTTATCAATGAAAGTAAGACTTCTTTTTACCAATAGCTTAGAATTTCTTTCACATGTTGGATGCAGTCTCTCATCGATGTCAAATCGTTGCCTCAAGAAATTTCTTTAAAATCAGTAATTAAGATTTTGAAGAGAAAAATTCATAGGAAAAAACTGAAAAAGATAGAAGACAAACTCCAAAGATCTAAAAAAAATGCTTCGGAGGCGACGATCGAAGTCACTCGCCTCCACAAATTATACATAAAGGATTCCATAAGCTTCAGCATTAAGAAGAATAATTTTAAGAAGTTAGCGGAGTTTAAGAAAAGTGCCAGTGATAAGTCCTGGATGTTGATCATGAAGATTAGCTCTCTTGAAGTTGAACTTGATTGGATGAAAGAGACAATCCGATTGTTGGAGGGGAGTTCATTATGGTCTTCTGATAAGTCGAGACACGATTGGGACTGATCAAAAAATTTTTTTGAACTCCAGAGGTAGCTTCATGATGCTGAAGCCGGCATGATAAGTGTAGGATTAATTATAAGAAAGAAACGAGTAGGCTTGAAAGTGAGCTCAAATCGGCGAACGAAGAGGTGGCTCATCTTCGGAGGCAATTACACAATAATTAGCAGGTCGGTGCTAATAAGGAGTTGGAGCAGGTTATTTTTCTGAGGGAATCCTTCCACAGTCTTTCATTTGCATATGAGAAGGATAAGGCTGAACTCCAATAGTTGAAGATTCAGATGGTATACGAGCGTCAAGCTGTGAAGGACGTGGAGGCTGAGTCGACGGTTCTGAGGAGGTAGTTGAGAGAATTCAAAGATAATTATCGACGAACTGATAGGATGTATGTGGAGAGTCTGCTAAGAAAGAAAGAACTTGAGGAAGAGATAGTCAGTTTAAAGGAATCTTTGGTGATGGCCAGCAGTCCAAAGTCTGAGGGATCAGATCCTTCTTAGAACTTTAGCCTTTTCCTCCTCGCTTTTGTAACTAGTCTTATAGACCTTCATTTTGTAACAATTCTAACTTTAGTAAAGAAATATCTTCTTTAATTATTTTTCTATTTTATTTCTTCACTTTTCTCCTTCATTTTATCTTTTGTTGGAATAATCATCGAAAAGTAGCTTTTCTCCTATCTTTTCATGATCGGAGATCTTTATTTGTATCAGGATGATGTTGTCTTTCCATTTCCAGCTTAGTTGGTTTTGCTTGGTCCTTTTGTCAAGATGAAGTCTTTACTTATTCTTGATGAGGTTAGTTTTTGCTTTCGCTATAATGAGATTTTTCTCCTGTTATAGGCAACTAGAGGTCTTTGATTTGCTCATATTAGGATGAGGTTCTCTTTCTGTTAACAGGGCTATAGTGGCATGGTCAGGCTGTTGATAGGTTTTCTCCTCTTTTCTTATTTTTAATAACTGAAGGTCTTTGGTTTGCTCATGTTAGGACGAGGTCCTCCTCCTATCCCTAACATGGTAGTAGGGGCATAAATGGATTGTTGAATGGGTCTCTCCCCTCATCCCATCTTAAATTAACGAGGCCTTCGACTTTGCTCAAATTAGGACGAGGTTCTCCTCCTATTTCCAACAAGATTGTGGGATACAAATGGGCCATTGAATGGGCCTCTCCCTTCATCCCATCTTAAATTAACGAGGCCTTCGACTTTGCTCAAGTTAGGACGAGGTTCTCCTCCTGTTCCTAACAAGATTGTAGGGGCACAAATGGACCATTGAATGAGCCTCTCCCCTCATTCCTTTTTAAATTAACGAGGCCTTCGGCTTTGCTCATGTTAAGACAAGGTTCTCCTCCTGTTCCTAACATGACCACTTTTGATCACTTCTTTTCTATCATCGCATAGTTTTTGCACCTTCTATCATCGTATAGTTTTTGCACCAAGAAATAATAATGTCGAAATAGAAGAGTTTTATTGAAGGAGAATTACTGGTAGTACATTCTCAAATTTTCTGAATTCTAAGATCGTGATAGTGTTGTTCCTCCAAGCTCCTTCAGATGATAAGTTTCAGACCAGATGACCTCCTCTACTTCATACGGATCTTCCCAATTTGGAGTAAACTTTCCTTGATTTTGAGGTTGTAAAATAGCTGCTCGTCGAAGTACCAAGTTTCCTACTTTGAATATTCTGCCTTTGACTTTTGAGTTGTAGTAGCGAGCTACTTTTTGCTTGTAGGCCGTCATCCAAACTTGAGCTTTTTTTTATTTTTCTTCCACCAAGTCAAGGTTAGCCCTTAGGTCCTGTGAGTTGCGCTACTCATTGAATGCCATGACTCATGCTGATGGGAGTTTAAGTTCTATCGGGATGACAGCTTCAGTTTTGAAGGCCAAAGTGAATGGAGTTTCTCCTATTGGCAATCTTTGGATAGTTCGGTAAGCCTAGAGCACATGATAGAGTTCATCTATCTAAGTTTCTTTTGCCCTCTCAAGCCTTACTTTGATACCTTGCAATATGGTTCTGTTAGTTACTTCGGCCTCTCCGTTTGCCTGTGGGTGAGCCACTGATGTAAAATGGTGGGAGATATTTAGATCTTTATAGAATTTGGCAAATCTCACTCCAGCAAATTATCGCCCATTATCTGTTATGAGGGTTTGAGATAGGCCAAATCTGCAAACAATCGACTTCCAGATTCTACACTTTTACTTCAGTTATTTTTGCTAGTGGTTCCGCTTCAACCCACTTTGTGAAATAGTCTATTGCCACCAAGAGGAACTTTCATTATCCGAACATCATTGGAAAAGGTCCGAGTATATCCATTTTCCATTATGCAAATGGCCATAGGGCACTCAGGAGTGTAAGTTCAGAGGCTGGCTATTTTTGGATGTTTGCATTTCTTTGGCAGTGGTCACATTTTTTGACATATTTCATAGAATCATGGTACAAGATCGGCCAATAGTAACCCTATTGAAGTAGTCTTTATGATAAAGATCTGGCCCCTACATGACTTTCGTAGATTTCTTCATGTACTTTCCATAATGCAAAATCAACTTTTGAAGGTCGGAGATATCTCAAGAGCGGTAAATAATATGATTTTTTATACAGCTTGCCTTCATACAGAACATACCGAGAGGTTTGGTTTTTGAGTTTCCGAGCTTCTTTTAGATTATAAGAAAGAATTCCATCTTTAAGATAAGCGACCAGTGGATCAATCCAACATGGCTCATGATCGATCTGCATTATAGATTGCGGTTTCTCCGAACTTGGGCATTTCAGAACTTTAAAAAATACTTCCTTAGGTAGTTCGGTCGGGGCTAAAGTGGCCAGTTTAGAGAGAAGGTCAGCTCTAATATTTTCTACCCATGGAATCTGTTGGATGTTAAAACTATTGAAGGTCAGAATCAAGTTCTTCACTTTCTCAAGATATTTCATCATGCTTCCCCCCATGCTTCATAACTATCGCCAACCTGTCCGACTATCAGTTGGAAATCACTGTAGACTTGGAGCCGATCTGCTTCTAATTCTTTAGCTATCTTTAACCCAGTGATTAATACTTCATATTCAGCCCCATTATTAGTTGCAGGGAATTCAAAGCGCAGCGCATATTTGGTGATGATCCCCTTCGGGTTAACCAACATCAGCACTATGCCTGCACCAGAAGCATTGGATAAGTCGTCCACATATAGGGCCCAAAACTCTTCGAAGAGATTGGCTCTTTCTTCAGAGGAGCTCGGCTGCAACCATGAAATGCTGATTTCATTCTATTCAAACTCGGCTTCATCCAGAATGGTGCATTCCACTACAAAATCTGCCAATATTTGGGTTTGACTGACGGTCGAGGTTGGTAGTTAATGTTGAATTTGGTGAGCTCAATTGTCCATTTTGCTATTATCCCAGAGGCATCTGTTCGATGGAGAACTGCCTTGATTGGTTGATCAGTAAGGAGGATTATGGTGTGCCTCTGAAAATAAGGTCAGAGTCTCCAGACTGCAATCAATAAAGCATAAGTTAGTTTTTCTAACTTGGTATACCTAGTCTCGGCATCTCTCAGGACCTAGCTTATATAGTAGATTGATCACTGTACTTTTGCTTCTTCTTAACTAAGACTGCTGCCAGAGCTGCTGGAGAGACCACTAGGTATAGAAATAGTTCTTCTCTAGGTTCGAGCTTGTCTAACAGGAGAGGGGAGCAAAGGTAGTCCTTGAGCTCTTTAAAGGCTTGCTGGCATTCGATGGTCTAGCAGAAGTCCTTTGGTTGCTTTAGAACTTGAGAAAAGGTCATGCATCGCTCGATCGACCTTGAGACGAAGTGGTTTAGGGATGCTATCTTTTCAATCAGGTGCTGAACTTTTTTGATGGATTTAGGAGCCGTCATCTCTTGAATGGCTCGAATCTTCTCTAGATTTGCTTCAATCCCGTGCCTTGACATCATGAACCTCAAGAATTTTTCTGAAGTCACATCGAAGGCACATTTGGTTGGGTTCAACTTCATCTTATATTTTCGAAGGGCATCAAAGGTTTTTTCAAGGTTGGCAATGTGATTTATTGAAGTTTGGCTCTTGACAAGCATGTTATCTACATACACTTCCATGTTGCGGTCGATTTGCTCCTTGAAGATCTTATTGATCAGGTGCTAGTATATTACTCTTGCATTTTTGAGTCCAAAAGGCATAACCCTATAATAGTAAAGAACATGGTCAGTAATAAAAGTAGTTTTCTCCTCATCATCTAGCACCATCCAGATTTGATTATAGCTGGAGAAGGCATCCATGAAAGTGAGGAGCTTATGGTCCGAAGTTGCATCCACCAGCTGATCAATTTTGGAAAGAGGGTAGCTATATTTTGGACAGACTTTGTTCAGTTTTTTGAAATCTATGGACATTCTCTATTTACCATTTATCCTTTTGACAAGTATGATGTTAGAGATCCAGTTCAGATAGTTGACTTCTCGTGTGAATCCAGTCTTAAGGAGCTTGTCAACTTCTTCTGCAATTATCTTCTGTCTTTCTGGGGCATGGCTCTGCATCTTTTCTTTCATTAGCTGATATTTTGGTTCAACAGCCAAACGATGCTCCATGACTTCCGCATCGATTCCTAACATGTCCGGGGGGACCCAGGCAAAATCATCTACATTTCTTCGAAGGAATTTGATGAGCTGCTCTTGTATCCCATCAGTTAGATTGGAACCAATCTGTACCATGTGCTTCACATTTCCATCATTTAGAGAGACTGAGATAAGAGCTTCCATCGGTTCTTCCCTTTCTTCCATGAGATCATCCCGGACATCTAACCCATCGACAGGATAAGAGTCGGATTGTTCTTTCTTTTATAGGACAATTGAGTAGCATTGCCTTGCCAGAGCTTGATCTCTCCTGATCTCTCCGATCCTATAATTTATCAAAAATTTCATCTTCAAATAATAAGTTGACACCACCGCTCGAAGTGCATTTAGACCAGATCGACCGAGAATTGTATTGTAAGCAGAGGGAGCTTTTACTACCAAAAAATCCACCTACGCTCTGGATTGTCTTGGATATTATCCTGCAGCCACAGTCAGAGTTATTACACCTTCAACTGGTATTGCAGCACCAGCGAAGCCTACTAATGGGGAGTTTATTAATCCAAGCCAACTATTAGATATTGACATTTTGAAAAAAGCATCATAAAACAAGACGTCAGTCGAACTTCCATTATCAATTAGGATGTGACGTATATCATAGTCTGCTATATTTAAAGAGATTACAATCACATCATTATGTGAAAACTAAACTTTCCGTGCATCTGCCTCAGTGAAGGTTATGGGTTCTTCAGTCCTCCATCTCTTCACTGATCCCTCAGATCCACTAGCCTCTTCTCACCAAAGTCTCTCAGAGATAGTATTGATGATGTCGAGAGGCGGTCGATCTCCTTGTTATTCCTTCCTTCTTGGTAGTTTTGATTGTGGCAGTACCCTCAATCGATCTTCTCTTACTTTAGGCTAGCATCTGAGGAATCGACCCAATCGGCCTCTCCTAATGAGCTCCTCGATCTCATCTTGGAGCTGAATGCATTCTTCAGTATCATGACTGTGGTCACGATGGTAGAGACAGTACTTATTAGGATTGTGCTTGTCAGGATGAGTTTGCATCCTTTCATACCTCGGTAGTTGCTCCTTGATCTCCATCAATACTTGCATTTTTGGAGCATTGAGGGGGGACGTAGTTGTGAAACCTTCTGAGAGGAGAACTTCTTCATGCCTTTCTATTGGGGCTTCTTTAACGATGAGCTTAAGAAAAAGTTCAGGCTCGCTTGCGCTCGAGAAGAGTCCATGAGCATGGCCGAATTTCATTCGACCCTCCATCAGCTGCGAGCTTATTAGACTCACCCGCCTATCTCTCTCCTACGGCTTTTTCATCCTTTAACTTGAAGGTTTCTTTCATTCAGGCATATCCTTCAGTCCGAGCTAGCAGATCAGCAAAGTTCCTGGGATACTTCTTCTCTAGAAAGAATAGCAAATCATTCTTCTAAAGGCCGCCCTTTAGTGTGGTCATTGCAATAGACTGATCTAGGTTCCGAACTTTCAGTGCAGTAGCATTGAAGTGATTGACATAAGCCCAAATGGACTCTCCTTCCTTCTACTTGATGTTGATGAGGAAGTCCAAACCGCTTTGGGGATGTCGGCTGCTAACAAAATGAGACACAAACTGATGGCTCATCTGGTCAAAGAAGAAGATCATACTTGACTTCAACATCGAGTATCAGTTTCTTGCTGCTTCCTTCAAGGTAGACAGGAAAGCTCGGCATAAGATGGCATCTGGTGTGCCATGGAGCAGCATCATGGTCCGAAAGGCCTTCAGATGATCAACCGGATCAGAGATTCCATCGTAGCTTTCAAATTGGGGAAGCTTGAAGTTTGGTGGAATGGGCTCTTTTATAATTCAGAAAGAAAAAGGAGGATCGATGTAGATGTCATCATGATGAGCCAGGGCGACGTGGTGGAGTTTCTCAATCCATCGATCCATCTCTTGTAGTTTCTGATCGAGGACATCATCTTGATCATAGATCTTGGAAGGCTTCTGACTGTAGATGGAAAAGATCTCTTTTGGAGAAGAATCATGATCTAAACAAAGATCCTCAGCTCTTTGTTTTCCCTTCCTAGGGGCGATGGGTATGCTAGCGCAAGTGCGCCTCCTTGGGACCGGTTCTTGACATCTTGATGGTGGATTTTCTAATAGAACCATCATCTGGAGTTGCTGTATGGCCTGCACCATTTCGGTGAGGCCCTAAATCCGCTACATCAATAGGTTAATCTGCTCTGGATCTACCGTGGCCATCGATGGAGGAGGTTGAAGCACCAACGATGGAGTGGAAATGGATGGATCCGACTCAGATCTAGCAGCAGAAGTGGTAGATCTTTGGATAGTCATCTTCTTTAGAGATATTTCTTAGGATTGAGGGAGAGGAAGGAGATAAACCTTGAAGAAGAAGATTCATAGGGTCGACTGAGCACTCCTTTAAGAACAAGGATTTACAAATTATCCTTTCTCTAGCACCAATTCTGTTGGTGCAAAATCTAGTTGACGTCGGATTGAACTGGAGTTAAGGAAGAAGGGGTCACCATCAGTGATCTACAAAATAAAGTTCTGTTTGACATCGATGGTGGTGGCTCTGGCAGGATCCTTTGATGATCAAGTCATCTTTTCTTGAAGAAACTAGATCTAGGATTTTACAGATAGATCTTGAAACTTTTTCAAGATCTTACAATGAAAGACTTAAATAAATTAAATATTTATTTAAATAAATATATAAATACCTAGATCTCAAATCTATTACATGATCAAGATATGATATTAAATCAAAAATTAAAATTAAATAAGAAAGAAAAGATTGATCAAATCAACCTAGATCTACACTACATCAAATGCAGGTATGAGGTTTATAGATCATATCTATTACCTGAGCAAGTTAGATATTCTAACTTGCTGATCTGGGATTGAGGATGATGTCATGAGCTGCATATGTGTTCGATCTCTAGGAGTCATCCACACGAGCCTACGATCTCTGATCTGAAATTCGATGTAGGAAAACAGCATAGCATGCTAGTACTATGCTGATTCTTCTTTGATGGTCGATCCGATGCTCCCTTCTTCAAAATTTTGACTCTCTAAAATATGAAAAAAAGGATGAGAGTTTACTGATCTAAGACTCTCTCAGAAAAAAAATCAAAAAAAAGGAGGAGAGATTGAAAATAAAATAGTCCTAGAAGAAGACCCTCTTCTTCTTCTCTTTTCTCTCACCTAGACACCTAGTTTGATGCCTATGGAACCCCCATGCCCAAGGATCCTCTTCCTCTAATTTTTGCACACCCTAACCTCTCCAAAAACTTTATATTTGATAAAAAAATTAGAACAAAATTTATCCAATAAATAGAGAAAAAGAAGAGTCCAAGTTAGATCAAAATTTTAGACTAGGAATATCCAAACATGGGAAGTTATTGGGGCACCCAACTCTTGGGTGCCTCCTCCATAATTATTGATGTGGACTAGCAAGGGAGGGTGCATAAAAAAAAAGATTATTTTCATGAAATAATAGAAGAATTAACTAAAAGAGGGGGCGGCACTTAAGGGAAGGTGTTTTGGTCAACAAGTATTCTATCTGATAGAATCCTAAGCAAAACTAAGTCCTCTTTTGACTTGGTCTTCCAACAAACTACCTTATGAGAAAAGGAGGAGAGAAAAAGGGCATGAGAAGCCATGGGAGTGGAGAATTTTCATATAAGAAACAAAATAAAAAGGGCATGGGGCATGAGGATTAAGTGGCGCAAGTGATAGGGAGTCCTAGTCACATTAGGACTCCTATTTTGACGTGATCAAACAAGATCTTTTAACCAAATAAAATCAAGATAAAACTAACCAAATTAAATAAGGCATTAACCCATTTAAGGACTTAATTAACTTAGATTAAATTAGATTTAATTTTGATTTATTTTCTAATCAAATTAAAAAATTAGATTAATTCGAGTCCTAGTTAGACTAGGACTAGTTCTTCCTTGCACTTGGCTTATCCAATAAACCAATTGAACTTAATTCAATCAAGCCCAAACCAAATCTAATTAAATCATATTTAACTAGACTTAATCTCAGCCTATTGGCTTAATCAAATTAAGCCAATTAGCTATTAGATATGTGTGCCCTAGAAGCCAGAATTGGCAGACACTTATAATACACATCTAAGGGCAAAATTATAATTTTGACTATAAATAATAAAATGAATTATTTTCTATCGTAGTGTGTATTTGAAAGTATCTATGATACATCCCATGAGTTAATGGTGATGATGGTTCATATTTTCAAGAGTTGAAAATTTAAGACATGAATTTTCATTATTAACTCATAAAATGCTTCCAAGTTGAAAATTTAAGACATAAATTTTTATTATTAACTCGTAAAATGCTTTCGACCATAGGATCATCATGAGGATGATGATTGATCCAGAAGGTTGGTGTATGATCGCTTTTTTAGGATAGATGAGTCTTGAGTCTATAGTGTAGAGACACCGGAGCGAGTGTATAGATACTCATTAGAGAACGAGGGCACTGAGCGTGACCACCTCGAGTAGTCATGAGGAAGTCTACCTTCTCGTCGATGATTGGCTCAAAGCTGCAATGGTGTGTTTAGTTCTTTGATCTGAGATGCATCGATAGTTCATCTTGTGGATGTTATAGTTTGACTATACCATAACTCGGTCTCCTAGACATTCAGAATTATGAGGTGTATGTTGGCTATAGCATGTTCATTGTAGAAATTGGATTGCACCGATAGGAGATCTATCTACCTCAGTAGATGAGGAGCAGCTCTATGATGATCATGAGAATCAAGTCCATAAGCCTATGGCCATGGCAAAGTGAAATAATAGAAAGAGTTTCTATTAGGATTTTCACATTGGATTTGAATCAAATGATTAATTCATATGATGGAAATTAGGATTTGACGAGATCACCTTAACCCTAATTCAATCGAGGCTCAAGATAGAGGAACTTAATCACATAGGTAATTGCACTGAGAGATTCATTTTTAGTTCTGATGGGTTGCCACCATATGCTGCTAGGTGTCACTGGTAGATTTTGAGAGCAATTAGAATGACTTGGATGATCGATCATACTAGTTGTCTGAATCAGAAAAGTTCTAATCCATCGAAAGATGTTTCAATGATATCAATGATAGAGATCGCTACGTATTCCATTACCATACAAAACTAAACTTAACTAGATCACACAAATAAGGGTTTGGATCTAGATATCATCAATTGGACTAATCCAGTTCAATTGATTTGAATAAGATTCAATTAGGTTCAAGAAAATCATGCTAGCACATAATTGAGCCTAGTGTTCTCCTTCAACAATCATTAAAGCTTGTCTCGACTGAGCCAAATGTGTTTGGGCTCACTCAAAAATCTTTACTTAGTCTGACTAAAGCTTGTCCAGGTCAGAAAAGGGTTGTCTTAATTTATCAGATAAATTTGAGACAACACCTATCATTTTCCATCACCTGCTAAATCTTGTCTTTGGACTTTGGTCAAATGTTAATCTTTGACACTTAGACATCTGCCCATATGTCATGCACCCATAGGAGAGAACATGTGGCTTTGTCCTCCTGCTAAAAAGTAGAAAGGCTGGGGGCACACATCTAGGGAGGCGTGTGCCCCATGAGAATCATGCCTGGAGTCCGATATAGATGGGACTCCAGGTTGCTTCATGGTTTCAAATTAGGTGGTGCCAAGGAGTCCTGTTTGATCAGTCTTGGCACCACCTAAGGAGGTTTATAAAGGACTCTAATCTGATTGGATCAGATGATGTCATTCCATCAATCAGATTCAGATCTGATTGCACAAAGAGCCATGATTGGTTGGGATGATGTGGCACTGCTTGGCATAGTAGGATCTATATAAATCCTATCTATACCCAGAATTAAGAGTTTCTGCCCTTTGCCCATGCCACAAAGCTTCTCTTCCTCCATCTCCATGCCACCTTTAGGTTGTCTCTCTCCTATCCACATCCAAGAGTTCTTGGGCTAGAGTTTGGTGTGATCCAAGCAAGAGAAAAGCGACAGAAAAGGAAGAAGGCAGCACTGCTGCAAAAGACAACGACTGATCTTCAAAAGTTATTTTGAAGACCTTCAAGATCAGATATAGATCTGATTTTTCGAGGATAGATTGAGAAGGAGAAGATTTCTAGATCCAGCTTGAGTCGATACTAGTAGAGGTCAGGCGCTTGCATGGTTACATCCAGAACCTCAGGCAAACATTAGGATCATCATGGGGTAATAGGATTATCCATAGCAAAGGTATAATTAAATTAGATCTAATTTTATTTTTATTTTATTTTATTAGATCAATAAGATTAGATCTAAAGAGTCTCAGATTTAATTTAAATCTAAGATAAATTTTTTTTGAAATATTCCTCTTGATCCAATCAGATCTGAACAAACCTGATCCAGAAAATAGATTTTTTTCTTCAACTGGTATCAGAGCCAGGTTTCATAATTAATTAGATCTAATTTTAATGTAATTTTAATTTAATAATTAGATGATTTTAGATATCACATTAGATGTGATTAGATCTAAAATCAAAAATTAAGAAAATTAAATAATCTAGATCTAAGATGTATGAGATTCATGACTAGACTAGGAATAGAATTGTTCTATGTATAGTCTAGCATAATCATAATTTTAATTTAATTAATTATAATTTTTTAATTTATTTATTTATTATTTTTTGATATTATAAATATTATAATTAGATCTAAAAAATAGAAAATAAATTTATTTAATTTTATTCATATGAGATATGATAGATGCATGTTTAGACTAGTTATAGAATAGTTTTACAAAGTTATCATGAATAAATTTAATTTGATATGATCAAATTTAAATTTTATTTTTTAGATGTTTATGAGATAATTTAGATATGAAAACATGCATGATATGATACATGAGATGTATGCAAAATATATTTTTAAGTTACATCAATTTTATATATGTGATATATATATAGATCTAACTAGTTTGCAGATTTATCATATTTCTGATTAAGGCATTCCCCTTGGTCATCCAATCATAAGAATGTAGTAGGGTTTAAATGTCCTCTCCTTTCATTCGATGGGGTGTTCTTATGATGTGTAGTGGTGCTGTATGTTCATCCTTAATCAAAAATAAAAAAAACTTATTTTCTGTAAAATCTTAGATTATGAAATTCTAGGATTTTATTTACATATTTTATTTATGAACCCTAAACTTAATTAAGAATTAAGATTATGAAATATATTAGGTCTAAAATTAAAAATTTTTAGATCTAAGACATATTCATAAAATTGGGTTCGGACTTGGGTAGCTTAATTAGGTCTAGCGGTTGATCAAATCGAATCAAGAGTTGATTAGATGGGATCAAGAGTGCTTAAATTGACCAGCCTAATAGGATTAAGTCTGGGTCAAGGTCGAGTCACATGAGTGATCGATTAAGTTAAGACCTAATTAGGCTCAGTGGTTAGATTCTGAATTGTAGGCTAATTCGATTGGTTCTGGCTCAATAATTTGGTATCTAAGGTAAGTTTGGCAGATACGACTGACTGATTTTTAATTGAGAGCTACTCGACTCGAATGCATTCTTGTCGAGTTGATGGCATATCCCTTCCATCGATCTCACTTATCTGGCCATATTTGTCGGCTCAGTCCTGATCTAAGGTGGCTAATAATCCAAGCTAACCCATGCCACTAGGTTAGTCATAATGGTTATGGCTATGTCAAGTCAAGTTTAAAGAGACCTAAATCAAATCTCCCTAAGAAAAGATTAAATCTAAGGTCTTCCACCATTGTAGATATGCGGGCCTTTTTCAGGATTGATTGTTCTCGACTAGTCATAGTGGTTCAGTTGCATCGAAAAGATGCAATCGTGTCTATTAGGCATTGGATGCTACGGACTGGAGGATGGATTGGGCTTAATATTTTGGATATAGTGAGAGACCCAATTAGGAATCCAATCTATACAAGTGGTGGGTCTGACTTAATTAAGGAGTGAATCAATATTTTGGGCATGGTAAGATTTATGAATTAGAGACCAAGCCTGGGTGCACCATGATTAGAGAATCATTGGACAAGATTTGTTCACCCATTGGCTAATCCATCACCAATAATTGTTAGGTAAGGTGATGAGTTAGTTGGTGGGACTACACCATCCATTAGAAATCATTAATCATGAAGATTTTCACATCTCTATAGAGGGAGTGTAGGAATCTGAGAAAATAATGAGAGCTAATTTATTTAAAAATCAAATTTCTAAATAAATTGTTCAAGTCTTAATTATAAAATCTAACTAAAAACTTTGACTCTCTATAGAAAAAAATGTCTGCATCCAACCTATTAGCCCGTATCCTGGACACCCATAGATTGATCGGACCCAATTACAAGGATTAAATTCGAAACTTCAAAATTATTTTGGGTTTTAAGAAGTTAACTCATGTATTAGACTAGGATCCTCCCACCTTACCAGCCCATCCATCCGCTAAATAGAGAGCGTCTCTTGACAAATGGACGGATGAAGATAACAAGATCAGATACTATATTTTGGGTTCGATGTCTAATGAGCTTCAATGCCAACATGAAGATATCAAGACTGCCCGCCAAATGTTGGCTCACCTGCAAGAGTTGTTTGGTGAGCAGAGTCGCGCAGCCAAATATCAGATCACTAAATGACTATTTAAGGCTAAAATGCATGATGGACAGTCAGTCCAAGATCATTATTTGATGATGATCAAGAACTTGAAAGAGCTTGAGAAGCTCAAAGTAAAGTTAGACCAGGATCTATAGAATGATATAATTCTGCAATCCTTGACTGATGCATATGGGTAGTTCATCATGAACTACCATATGCATAAACTTCAGAATACTCTAGCCGAGTTTATGAATATGCTGGTTACTACCAAGCTTTCTATGAAAGGTTCTAAAGGCTCAGTACTTGCTATGGAATGGACCTTTTCTAAGAGAAAGTCTTCTGGAAAGAAGAAGAAGTCTGTGAAAAGGCAGAAGGAAGAAGGTGAAAAGAAAAAGAAGGTAGAGCTAAAGAAGAAGGCCGCTGATGAAAAAAAGTGTTTCCATTATAATACTGACGGCCACTGAAAGCAGAACTACTCTACATATCTGGCCATCCTAAAGAATAAGAAGAAGAAAGGTCCTTCTAGAGGTATGCTCGTTATTGAATCTAACGTTCTGATTTTTTCTGCATCCAATTGGGTGCTTGACTCTGGTTCTAGTGCTCATTTGTACACTTCTATGCAGGATCTTGAGGATAGCAGAAGGCTGAGGGATGGTGAGATGATCCCACATGTCGAAAATGGAGTAAAGGTTGTTGCTATGGCTGTGGGAACCTACCCTCTTCGACTACCGTCTGGCTTAGATTTTATACTTAGGAATTATTATTATGTACCTACCGCAAGTAGGAATCTGATTTCTACTTCATGTTTAGCACAAGAAGGCTATATAATTAGTTTTCTTAAGGATCATTATAATATTCTTTATGAAAGAAATAAAATTACATATGATTTTCTCATTAACGGTCTCTACCAGTTACATATTGATGTATCTATCTTTAATATTGAGCAAAATGTGAATGCCATAAGATCAAAATGACCTAGGGATAGTCCAAACGATAGGTATCTATGGCACCTAAGACTAGGTCATATAGCAGAAGATAGGGTTAACAAATTGGAGAAAATCAGACTATTGAGTCCGTTGACTTTTGAGTCATATTCAATTTATGAATCATGTCTTCATGGCAAAATGACTAAGCTTCCTTTTGTAGGACATGGGGAAAGGGCCACGGATCTACTTGCCCTAGTACATACTGATGTGTGCAGCCCATTTAATGTGTCGGCTAGAAGCAACTTTGTCTACTTCATAATCTTTATTGATGATTTATCTTGGTATGTGTACGTGTATCTTATGAGACACAAGTCTGAAGTTTTTAAAAAATTTAAGAAATTCAGACATGAAGTAGAAAAGCAAACTGAAAAATCCATTAAAGTTCTTCGATCAGATCAAGGAGGTGAATACCTTAGTCGAAAATTTTTAGACTATCTCAAGCAAAATGGCATAGTCTCTCAATGAACTCCACCTAGAATACCTTAAGTCAGCGGGATTTTAGAATGGAGAAATCAGATCCTATTAGATATGGTCCGATTCATGATGAATTTCACAGACCTTTCTAATTTTCTTTAGAGACATAGTTTGTTAACTACAATATATTTACTGAATAGGGTTTCCTCTAAAATCATTCCAACATCACCATATAAGATATGGTATGGTAAGAAATCAAGTCTGAGTCATCTCAGAATTTGGGGTTGTCTGACTCATGTCAAAAGACAATAAGCAGACAAGTTAGACTATAGGTCCTTTAAAGCTCGATTTATAGGATATCCTAAAGAGTCATTAAAATATTATTTCTACATTCCATAAGACCATAATGTGATTATGAATCAGCATGTCATCTTTCTTGAAAAATAGTTTATTCAAGATAGCGGCATTAGAAAGTAGATCAAGCTCGAGGAGAAAGTCTCATAAGAGCAACGAGCTAAGGATCCTGTGAAACTAAATTAGGTTAAGCCAATACAATCATTACCTTCTCCACCTTATAGATCGAAAAGGATTTTCTGTCCTCCTGAGAGAAACTTAGGTACTATTTCAGAGGAGCTAGAGAAAATGTTCCTCGTAGGTAATAGGATTCATAGTGATCCCAAAACCTATGACGAGGCAATATCAGATATCGACTCCAAGAAGTGGTTAGAGGCAATGAAGTTAGAAATTGACTCGATGCACTCAAACCAAGTCTGGACCTTGGTAGATCCACCAGAAGGTATAGTACCTATTGGGTGTAAATGGATCTACAAGAGAAAGATTGGTACAGATGGAAATGTGGAGACATTCAAAGCTAGATTAGTGGCAAAAGATTATAGTCAATGCGAAGGCATTGACTATCAGGATATCTTTTCGTCAGTAGCTATGCTAAAATTCATCCCCATATTGCTTGCTATTACAGCTTATTTTGATTATGAAATATGACAAATGGACGTGAAAATGGTGTTCTTAATGGATACCTTATGGAAGATATTTATATGAAACAGCCGCTAGATTTCACACTCAGTGATGCTAATCATAAAGTATGCAAGTTGCAAAGGTCCATATATGGACTTAAGCAAGCATCTTGGAGTTGGAATACTCATTTTAATGATGTGATCAAATTATTTGGTTTCATCAAAAATGAGGAGGAGCCATGTGTTTTCAAAAAGATTAGTGGAAGCGCTATTGTCTTCCTCGTACTGTACGTGGATGATATCCTCCTTATTGGGAATGATATTTCCATATTGACCATAGTTAAAATGTGATTATCTAAAGAATTCTCCATGAAAGACCTAGGAGAAGCATCTTTCATTCTAGGAATTAAGGTCTATAGAGATAGACCGAATAGGATGTTAGGTCTTTCACAAAAGATGTACATAGAGGATGTGCTAAAGAGGTTTAGCTTGGAAAATGCTAAGAGGGGATTGGTATCCTTCAGACATGGCATTCATCTCTCCAAGAAAATGTGTCCCAACACACCAGAGAAGACTGAATGCATGAGTAAGTATGGAGCCACATGTATGCCATGTTATGTATACGACCTGATATAGCCCATGCTGTGAGTGTCACAAGCAAATATCAGTCGAATCCAAGTGAAGAACACTGAACTTCTGTGAAATATATCCTTAAGTACTTGAGAAGAACTAAAGATATGTTGTTGATTTTTGGTAATGGAGAACTCCAAGTCCAGGGGTAGACAAACTCGGATTTTATGTTCAATATAGATGATCGAAAGTCGACATCTGGGAGTCTGTTTGTGTGTAATGGTAGTGCTATCAGTTGGAAGAGTTCCAAGTAGATAGTGATAGCAGATTCCACCATGGAAGTAGAATACATCGCTGTATCAGAAGCTACGAAGAAGATATTTTGGTGCAAGAAATTCACCACAGAGATTGGAGTGATGCCATCGGATGTCATTCCTCTGTACTGCGACAACAATAGCACCATAGCCCTTGCTAAGCAGCCGAGGTCTCATAAAAAATCCTAGCACATCGAGCGGTGATACCATCTCATCCATAATTACCTCGAGAAAGGTTATGTTGAGATCAAGAGAGTTGACTCTGCAAATAATGCAGCAGACCCCCTCACAAAGACATTGGACCAGCAGAAGATCAAAATCCACCTTGAGAAGATGGGACTTGGATTTGTAGCCAATTGGCTTTAGGTCAAGTGGGAGTTTGTTAGATATGTATGTCCTAGAAGCCAGAATTGGCTGACACTTATAATACACATCTAAGGACAAAATTATAATTTTGACTATAAATAATAAAATGGATTATTTTCTATCGTAGTGTGTATTTGAAAGTGTTTGTGATACATCCCTTGAGTTAATGGTGATAATGGTTCATATTTTCAAGAGTTGAAAATTTAAGATATGAATTTTTATTATTAACTCATAAAATGCTTTCGACCGTTGGATCATCATGAGGATCGTGATTGATCTGGAAGATCGGTGTACGATTGCTTCTTTAGGATAGATGAGTCTTGAGTCTACGGTGTAGAGACACCAGAGCAAGAGTACAAGTACTCGTTAGAGAATGAGGGCACTGAGCGTGACCACCTCGAGCAGTCATGAGAAAGTCTAGTTTCTCATCGATGACTGGCTCAAAGCTGCAGTGATGTATTTAGTTCTTTGACCTGAGGTGCATCGGTAGTTCACCTTGAGGGTGTTATAGTTTGACTACACCATAACTCAATCTCCTAGCCATTCGGAATTCTGAGGTGTATGTTGGCTATAGCATGTTCATTTTAGGAATTGGATTACACCGATAGGGGATCTATCTACCTCGGTAGATGAGGAGCAGTCCTATGATGATCATGAGAATCAAGTCCATAAGCTCATGGCCATGGCAGAGTGAAATAATAGAAAGAGTTTCTATTAGGATTTTCACATTAGACTTGATTCAAATTATTAATTTATATGATGAAAATTAGGGTTTGACGAGATCACCTTAACCCTAATTCGATCGGGGCTCAAGATAGAGGAACTTAATCATATAGGTAACTGCACCGAGAGGTTCATTTTCAGTTCTGATGGGTTGCCAATATATGCTGCTAGGTGTCAGTGATGGATTTTGAGAGCAATTAGAATGATTTGGATGATCGATCATACTAGTTGTCTGAATTAGAAAAGTTCTGATCCATTGGAAGGTATTTCGATGATGTCGATGATAGAGATCGTGACATATCCCATTACCATACAAAATTGAACCTAACTAAATCACACAAACAAGAGTTTGGATCTGGATATCATCAATTGGACTAATCTAGTTCAATTGATTTGAATAAGATTCAATTAGGTTCATGAAAATCGTGCTAGCACACGATTGAGCTTAATGTTCTCTTTCAACAATCATTAAAGCTTATCTCGACTGAGCCAAATGTATTTGGACTCACTCAAGAATCTTTACTTAGTCTAACTGGAGCTTGTCCAGGTCAGAAAAGGGTTGTCTTAATTTATGAGATAAATTTGAGACAACATCTGCCATTTTTCGTCACTTGCTAAATCTTGTCTTTGGACTTTGGTCAAATGTTGACCTTTGATACTTAGACATCTGCCCATGTGTCATGCAGCCATAGGTGAGAACATGGGGCTTTGTCCCCATGCTAAAAAGCAGAATGGCAGAGGGTGCACACCTAGGGAGGCGTGCATCTCATTAGGATCATGCCTAGAGTTCCATACAGATGGGACTCCAGGTTGCTTCATGGTTTCAAATTAGGTGGCACCAAGGAGTCCTATTTAACCAGTCTTGGCACCACCTAAGGAGGTTTATGAGGGACTCTAATCTGATTAGATCAGATGATGTCATCCAACCAATCAGATTTAGATCTAATTGCACAAAGAGCCATGATTGGCTGGGATGATGTGGCTCTGCATGGCGCAACAGGATCTATATAAACCCTATCTGCGCCTAGAATTGAGAGCTTCTACACTTTGCCCATGCCATAAAGCTTCTCTCCCTCCATCTCCACACCACCTTTAGGTTCTTTCTCTCCTATCCATGCCCAAGAGTTCTTGGGCTAGAGTTTGGTGGGATCCAAGCAAGAGAAAAGCGATAGGAAAGGAAGAAGGCAGCACTGCTGCAAAAGACAACGGCTAATCTTCAAAAGCCATTTTGAAGACCTTCAAGATTAGAGCCAGATATGATTTTTGGAGGATAGATTGAGAAGAAAAAGATCTCTAGATTTAGCTCAAGTAGATATCGATAGAGGCCAAGCACTTGCGTGGCTACATCTAGAACCTCAGGCAAACATTAGGATCATCATAGGATAATAGGATTATCCATAATAAAGGTATAATTAAATTAGATTTAATTTTATTTTTATTTTATTTTATCAGATCAATAAGATCAGATCTGAAGAGTCTTAGATCTAATTTAGATCTAAGAAATTTTTTTTTGAAATATCCCTCTTGATCCAATCAGATTTGAATGAACCTGATCCGGGAAATAAGTTTTTTCCTTTATTAGCAATCCAATTGCTAATCGATCCTCCTGCAACATTTGCACTAGGTTAAACACCAATCATATTGATTGTTTATCTTTAGAATGATTCTTAATCATTGATCAACCATCCGATCAGATCGTAAGCTCTAATGTATGTGACCTCATAGGTCCGAACCTAAGTTAGTAGCACAAGAATAAATTTCTGTACCAATCAAAGTGACCATATAACAATAATACCCAATGACCGAATAGGTTGAAGGTATAGAACATCATCCTTAGAATCCATGCGGATATAGTTTTCATATAATTCATCCCCTTGACCACAATGCTTGTAGGACATCTCAGAGTTCAACTATCAACTCTGATAAGGTTGTCCACATTATATTTCAAAATATCAAATCCATCTAATGGATTATCATATTCAAAGTTTTGCTATATTGAAATACAGTAATACATTCTTCTTCAACTCTTGGAGTAGTTAATTCCATCTTGATCACACTCCGACTTTGCAAGTACTTGACTGTGCCCAGAAGCCTTCCATTGCTAAATTAGAAATTCAGTTAGTCCGATACCAAAGCACAGTGAGTTGCTTGCAAGTCACTTGGGTAATCTCAGGTCTAAGGGATATTTATACCTATATCTCATCAGAGATATTTTCGATAGTAGAATGCTCTAGAGTTGGTCACGTTCAATGATGATGTACCCATACATCTCATCTATATGCCATACCAGTGTCTCCACACTCCTTAGTTAAGAGGACAACCAACCTATATGGCATATAGCAACCTATGCTCGATAGACGCTATTGTCCTAAGTAACATCCTATCATTTGGTTGTGAATAAATTTAAGGACTAATCGATAAATCCTCTCTTTATCGAAACTAAACAGTCCTAAGGACTTCATCACAATAATAGAGTTCATTAGAAGTTGTAAACTTTTGATGAAAAAGATGCCAAAATATTTTTATTAATTAATAAATTAATTATAGTTATAAAATAGCTCAATCGTCAATAGACTGATGATTGACTTTGGGATACAATTTTCAACATCTTTTACTTATTCTAAAGCCACTCGACACAGTATCTAATATCCATCTTTGACTTATGGTTGTCGAACTCCTTGATTGCCAGGGCTTTAGTGAAGGGATCGGCTAGGTTATTCTTTCCATCGATCTTCTGAAGGTCGACGTCACTATGATCCACGATCTCATGGACCAAATGAAAGTAGCATAGAATGTGCTTTGTCCGCTTGTGTGCCTTCAATTTCTTTGCTTGAGCTATGGCGCCAGTGCTGTCGTAGTAGAGTAGGATTAGACCATTAATGGAGTGTGCTACTCCAAGCTCGGTGATGAACTTCCTCAGCCACATAGTTTTCTTTGCTACATCTAATGCTGCCATGTACTCTGCTTCGCAAATAGAGTCAGCCACTATATGCTGCTTGAAACTTTTTCAGCAGATGACTCAACTATTTAGAGTAAAGATATACCCTGACACACTTTTACTATCATCATGGTCAGATTGAAAGCTGGAGTCTGTAAACCCTACAAGCTTCAGATCTGACTCACCATAAATCAACCATTGGTCTTTAGTATTTCTTAAATACTAAGGATGGTTTTAACCATGTTCCTATGATTTTCTCTAGGATCAGACTAGTATCTACTCACCACTCCTAGTGAGTATGCCACATCTGGTCTCGTACATGCCATTGCATACATAATGGACCCCACTGCCAAAGTATATGAGATTTTACTCATACGCTCTCTCTCTTCAGGAGTTGTCGGATAATCCTTCTCAGAGAGAGAAATTTTGTGGCCTATCGGAAGATAACTCTTTTTGGAATTCTCCATGCTGAATCTCTTCAGCATAGTTTTTATGTACGTGGACTGGGATATACCAAGCATCATTTTAGATCTATCCCTATAGATCTTCATCCTTAGGATGTAGGATGCTTCACCCAAGTCCTTCATGGAGAACTGTGATGACAACCAGACTTTTATTCCTTGAAGTGTGGGGATATCATTTCTGATTAAGAGAATATCATCTATATACAAAATAAGGAATACCACTATTGGACCATTTGCTCATTTGTGAATGCAGGGTTCTTCTCCATTCTTAACAAAGCCATACGTTTTGATTACTTTATCAAAATGCATGTTCCAACTCTGAGATGCCTGCTTCAATCCATAAATGAATCTCTGAATCTTGCACACCTTAGACTCATCTATGGATGTGAACCCTTCAAATTATATCATATACATCTCTTCGATCAGCTCTCCATTTAGGAAAGCTGTCTTCACATCCATTTACTAGATCTTATAGTCCAGATGGGCAGCAATGGCAAGCATGATCCGAATGGACTTGAGCATTGCCACAAAGAAGAATGTCTCATCATAGTCAATACTATAACATTGACAATACTCCTTGGCAACCAGACAGACTTTATAGGTCTCCACCTTTCCGTCTGT
Organism: Cocos nucifera; assembly: GCA_006176705.1. Lineage (NCBI taxonomy): Eukaryota > Viridiplantae > Streptophyta > Magnoliopsida > Arecales > Arecaceae > Cocos > Cocos nucifera. The sequence goes on along the minus strand of QRFJ01002004.1, from coordinate 16,763 downwards.
GCCCTTCTTCCTTTTGAAGACCCATTTACACCCAATGGATTTAACCCCTTTAGGTGGGTCAACTAATGTCCATACATCATTGACCTTTATGGAATCCATTTTGGATCTCATGGCTTTCAACTATTTTTCAGAGTTGGGTCTTTGCATCGCATCCATATAAGTGATCGGATCCTCATCGTTCTCATCGAGTTTGATGAGATTACGATCCTAAACCAAGAATCCATAGTATCTATCCGAATGGTGCAGTACTCTATCGGGTCGCCATAATGGTGCGAGTTCACTAGACTTCAGATCTGATCTGATCAAATCCGACTTAGGTTCAACATTATGTGTCAAACTTTTTACATGTTGAACTTCATCAAGTTCAACTATAGAGGCAACGGTTCCTTTACCAAGAAACTCCTTTTCCAAAAAGGTTGCCCTAAGGCTGACGAACACCTTTTGTTCATTAGCATGGTAGAAAGAGTATTCTTTGATCTCTTTTGGGTATCCTATGAATGTACACTTGTCAGGCCTAGGTCTAGGTTTGTCTATAACTAACCGTTTGACATAAGTCGGGCACCCTCAAATCCTAAGGTGTGAAAGTGCTGGCTTACGCCCTGTCCATATCTCATATGGGGTTTTAACTATAGACTTGGAATCCTATTTAATAGATAACAAGCCGATTCGAGTGCATATCCCCAGAAGAATATCGACAAGCTGGCAAATCCCATCATGGATCGGACCATGTCTAACAAAGTCTGATTTCTCCTTTCAGACACACCATTATGCTGTGATGTTCCAAGAGGAGTCCATTGGAAGAGAATTTCATTTTCTCTTAGATATGTGAGAAACTCACCAGAAAGGTATTCTCCTTCTTGGTTAGATCGAAGAGTTTTAATACTCTTCCTAGTTTATTTTTCTACTTCACTTCGAAATTGTTTGAACATTTCAAAAGAATCTGACTTATGTTTTATCAGATAGACATATCCATATCTGGATAGATCATCTGTGAAAGTAATGAAGTAGACATATCCACCTCTGGTACTTATGCTCATTGGTCCACATATATTAGTATGTACTAGACCTAAGAGCTTATTGGCTCTCTCATCCTTTTCATTTAAAGGTGACTTGGTCATTTTACCAAGAAGACATGACTCATAGGTTGGAAGTGATTCACAATCATTGACTTCGAGGATTTCCTCTCGAGTCAATCTATTTATCCTATTCTTATTTATATGACCTAGTCTATAGTGCCATAAGTAGATATCTGATACACTATCTAATCTAGAGTGTTTGCCAATAGAATAGACTACATTAACAGGTTGTGATAACATATATACACCATTGTTCAATTATCCACAGAAAGTAGTAACACAATTCACAATGATATTACAAACTAGTTTCTTTATTAAAATTTCATAATTGTTCATGACTGAAAGGCCTATAGAAATGATATTTAAAAAGAAACTAGGATAGAAATGACAATCACTAAGAACAATGGTATAAGATTCAACTACAAGTTTCAAAATTTCTAAAGCTAGAAGTAAAACTAGTCTTCCATCTCCAATGTTTAGAAATCTCTTGCCTTGCTCTACTGACCTGCAACCCCTGCAATGAATTGCAAATATGGTAAGGGTTATCGGTATCCAATATCTAGTCAGTAATATCATAAATAGAGAAATTGTAAGGAGTTATCATATAAATACCTTGCCCAGCAACAGCTTGCTTCTTTCTCTATTTGTTTGGATCTAGGGAGGCAATATACTAAGGATAGTTTCTCTTCCAGTGCCCCCACTTCTTGCAAAAGAAGCATTCAACTTGACTCTTATCGGGCTTGATCTTCTTGGTCTGGCCCTATACTGATGTCCCAACCTGAACTTGCACCTTCTTTATTTTCTTCTTCTTGTTCTTCTTCCCTTTCCTAATGGGTCGAGAACCAAAAGATGAACCTCCCACTAAGTTCACTGACTCTTTATGGAGCTGGTGATCATTCTCAAAGTTCTAAAATAACCTTAGTAAGCCATGGTAGTTTACTTCAGGCTTTGTCATTCTGTAATGAGTAAGAAAAAGGAGATAAGACTTTGGCAGCAAGTTCAGTATTGTATCTTTTTCAAGTTATTCATGCAAGAAAAAGCCGAGTTTGCTCAAGCACTCTATCAGCTCAATCATATATAGTACATGATCAGTGACAGATGCTCCATCCCGCATTCTGACATTGAAGATGGTGTAACTAGTCTTGTGCCTCTCAACATTATCAGGTGTGCCAAAAGAATCCTCCAACACTTGGAGCATTTTATTTGGCTGAGCTGTCTCAAATCTATGACCAAACTCATCGCTCATTGCAGCCAGCATAATGCAGTGCACCATGGTTCGATCACTGAGCCACTTTTGATAAGTATATCTGACTGTTCCACGTGCATTGGCAGCTAGCTCCTCAAGTGCAGGATTCGTTAGCACATGTAGGATCCTTTCATGCTCCTGGACAATCTTCAACTTTTGGTACCAACTACCGAAGTTTGGTCCCACCAACTTATCATTGTCCAACAATGATTGGAGCGATAGGGAAGTGGCCATGTCTACACAAAGAAAAATCAAAACTTAATTAGTAATTGATTCATTAAACCTAAAAATTTGGACTTTAATCAAATGGTTTCTCCCACTATTTTATTCGAATTGCTAGCCTCTACCTTCAATTCGAGAAATTATCCTAATTTCTTAGTGGATACTAGAATCCACATTGACTGTACACGAGCCCACTTTGGTTGGTCCACCCATGTACATCTAAGGGTAGGTTCATAACCAATTATTTCACCAAATAATTTTTAGTGTTTAAATTTTGCCCCAGGCCCTGATCAGTTGGCTTTGGCCTTCTCAGAAAATCGTCTAGTTAGGTCCAACCATTAACATGACCATACTTGGCCCACCAACCAATGAATGATCAAGCCTAATTTTGGTTGGCCCATCTGACCACCATTTAGAAAGATGTATCCAAGAGATCACATAATGAATGATAATTCCATCAATCGATAAGCACCAGATCTTTGGGCCTCCAATGATTATCTAATTAATGGATCCATTATCATCCACTTTAATAGGAGGCTATGATCCAGTTATCATATAACTATTTCATTTTAGGAACCTAATAATTTTAGAGGATTTAATTTATAGAAGCGAGTAGGTCGGATTAACCAGCTTGTCATGATCCTCCCACTAACTTCACCAAGTCAGCTTAAGGAAGACCATTAATAGGCTGATCTAGGAGCACTTAAATCAATCAAACTGATTTACCTAGCTGACATGAGTCAGTTCAAATAGTTAAGCGATCTGATCAAAATATATCTCACCAAAAAGCCAGGTAAGTTTGATCAGTGGAAGGGTTTGCCAGGCTTACCTTAGACACCATCAGAAATGGCCAGGTAAGCGGGCTGCCAATTAAAAACCACTAATCTGATTTACTTTAGACACCAACTGGTTTAATTAGTTTTAATTAGATCAACCTAACAGTGTGTGCTAGACCGCATAGCCAAGAATCAAGTCCATCTTGGGTCTTGTTAAAGACATGGACTTGACCAACTATAACTATTGCAATTGATCTAGAGAATTTTTGACCTAATCTAAGACAATAATTGATTAGATTTAGTCAATTCTCTAATTAAATCCATTCTTTAATCTAACCCTAGGTCTAACCCAATTAATGGACCTAATCTCCACTAATCCATTAATCCAATGTGTTATGATTCCTGTCATAGGATCTTCAATTTACAATCCTAGAACCTAATCAAACAACTTCTTAATTCTTAATTAAGTTTTGGACTAAGGGTTGGGGTTTGATTTTTCAAAAATAGTTTTCATGTTTGTAAAATATTTTTACAATATGATTCTATCAACTAAGTTGCATGTTTGATTCATAATCAATATATAAGTAATATAAACATGAATCTACTTTAGATCTAATCTAAACAGGTTCATGTAATTGAAATAGTTTCAATAATAATCAATCATAAATCTTCCTAGATCAAATCTAACATATTTATGAAGATTAAAACTATATTAAAATATTTTTAATCAAATCATAAAATCTCTTAGATTTAATTTAAAATTTTATGATCAATATTTTAGATCAGCACGTACTAGGATAACCTATTCACTGTAAGGGATAAACCTTACAGCAGGACAACCTTATGGCAGTCTATATAATTTAAAATATTTTTTTTTTAGATCTAAAATTATTTTAAATCTATTAAATTATAAATAAAATTTGATTAAATTTAATAAATTAATGATTAGAGTCAGATCATCACGAACTAGGACAACCTATTCACTATAAGGGATGAACCTTACAGTAGGACAATCTTATGGCAGTTCGTGAGATCTGAATTTCTTTTTATTTTAAATTTTAGATTTAATAATTAGATTATAAATTAGATCTAATCAAAGAAATAATCTAAATATGCATAAAAATCATGTAATAATAACCTTGCTCTGATACTAATTGAAGGAACCTAATCTAGGATTTTATGGGTAAATCTTGAAACTTTTTCAAGATCTTGCAATGAAAGACTTAAATAAATTAAATATTTATTTAAATAAATATGTAAATACCTATATCTTAAATCTATTACATGATCAAGATATGATATTAAATCTAAAATTAAAATTAAATAAGAAAGAAAAGGTTGATCAAATCAACCTAGATCTACACTACATCAAATACAGGTATGAAGTTTATAGATCATATCTATTATCTGAGCAAGTTAAATTTTCTAACTTGCTGATCCAAGCTTGAAGATGATGTCACAAGCTGCATACACGTCCAGCCTCTAGGAGTCATCCACACGAGCCTACGATCTCTAATCTAAAGTCCGATGCAGAAAATCAGCACAAGATGCTAGTATAGTGCTGATCCTTCTTCGATGGTCAATCCGATGCTCCCTTTTTCGAAATTTGGACTCTCCAAAATATGCGAAGAAAGATGAGAGTTTATTGATCTAAAACTCTCTCAGAAGAAAACTCAAAAAAAGGAGGAGAGATTGAAAATAAAACAGCCCTAGAAGTAGACCCTCTTCTTCATCTCTTTTCTCTCACTTAAACACCTAGTTTGGTGCCTATGGAAACCCCACACCTAAGGTCCCTATTTATTTGAGTTTTGTACACCCCAAATCTCTTCCAAAGCTCTGTATTTTATAAAAAAATTAAAATAAAATTTATCCAATAAATAGAGAAAAAGAAGAGTCCAAGTTAGATCAAAATCTTAGACTAGAAATATCCAAACATGAGAAGTTGTTGGGGTGCCCAACTCTTGAGCACCTCCTCCACAATTATTGGCGTGGACCAGAAAGGGAGGGCACACAAAAAAGAAGATTATTTTTATAGAATAAGAGAAGAATTAATTAAAAGAGGGGGCGGCACTCAAGGGAAGGTGTTTTGGTCAACAAGAATTCTATCTCATAAAATCCTAAGCAAAACTAACTCCTCTTTTGACTTGGTCTTCCAACAAACTGCCTTATGAGAAAAGAAGGAGAGAAAGAGGGTGTGAGAAGCCATGGGAGTGGAGAATTTTTATGTAAGAAATAAAACAAAAAGGGCATAGGGCGTGAGGATTAAGTGGCGCAAGTGATAGGGAGTCCTAGTCACACTAGGACTCCTATTTTGACTTGGTCAAACAAGATCTTTTAACCAAATAAAATCAAGATTAAATCAATCTAATTAAATATGGCCCTAACTCATTTAAGAACTTAATTAAATTATATTAAATTATATTTAATTTTAATTTATTTTTTAATTAAATTAGAAAATTGGGTTAATCCAAGTCCTAGTTAGACTAGGACTAGTTCTTCCTTGCACATGGCTTATCCATTAAACCAATTGGACTTGATCCAATCAAGCTCAAATTAAATCTAATTAAATTATATTTAATTAGACTTAATCTCAGTCTATTGACTTAATAAAATTAAGCCAATTAGCAATCCAATTGCTAATCGATCCTCCTGCAATACTTGCACTAGGTTAAATACCAATCGTATTGATTATTTAACCCTAGAATAATTCTTAATCATTGATCAACCTTCCGATCAGATTGTAAGATCTAATGTGTGTGATCTCATAGGTCCAAATCTAAGCTAGTAGCATAGAAATAAATTTTTATATCAATTGAAGTGACCATCTAGCAATGATACCTAATGGTCGGATAGGTTGAAGGTGTAGAACACCATCCTTCGAACCCATGCGGATATAGTTTTTATATAATTCATCTGAAGGGAAATCCTGATTTCTCGATCCAGGTTCGTCCAGATCTGATCAGATCAAGGAATATATTTCAAAAATTTTTCTCTTGATCCCAATCAGATCTTGATATATTTCAGATCTGATTCTTATTATTTTAATAAATAAAATAAAATAAGATAAATTAAATCAAATTTAATTTACCTGATTTGGGTAATCCTATTATCCTGTAGATGATCCTGATTGCAGCGGAAGATTCTGGATCTAGCCACGCAAGCACCTGGCCTCTATCGGTATCCACTCGGGTTGGATCTGAAGATCCTCTTCTTCTCTATCACGTCTCCAAAAATCAGATCTGGATCTGATTTGGAGGATCTTCAAAACTCCTTTTGAAGATCAGCAGTCGTCCTTTGCAGCAGTGCAGCCTTCTTCTTTTGATCGCCTTTCTTTTGATCTGGAACGCACCAACCAAAGTCCAAAACTCTTTTGGACGTGGAGTGGAGAAAGAGGAGAAGTTTAGGCATGGAGGAAGAGGAGAGAAACAGCCTTGGGGCGTGGGAAATCACTACTTACTTTGGGTTGGGCGCAGGGTCTTATTTATAGACCTCTTGTGATCCAACTCCTCTTATTCTCAACCAATCACAACCCTTTGTGAAATCAGATCTAAATCTGATTGGTTGGAATAGAGTCCCCTGGATTCCTCCTTAGAGGGCGCCTAAGACCAGTCAAACTGGATTCTTAGTAGAACTCTGATTGGAATCCAAAAGGGAGGTGGAGTCCTTGTCCAACAAGGACTCCAAGGCGCCTCCAACTTGGGCGCACGCCTAGGGTGGCGTGCGCCCTCCTCCTTGCCAGGTTCTGGCAGGAGGACAGGCCCCCACCAGTTCTTCAATAGGTGCGTGACACATGGACAAAAGTCAAAGTATCTATGGTCAACATTTGACCAGTCAAAGGTCAACTTTTGACCAAAGTCAAAGGACCAAAAATGGCAGGTGACCAAAAATGGCAGGTCATGTCTTATAAAATAAGACAACCTTCTCTAACTTGGACAACCTTCAGTTAGACCATATGAAGGCCTCTGATTGAGCACAAACTCCTTTGGCTCAGTTAGGATAACTTATTTGTGATAGCAAAAGAAGAATGTTAGGTTCAATCGAGTGCTAGCACGATTTCCTTAAACCTAATTAAATCTCATTCAGATCAATTGAACTAGATCAGTTCAATTGATGATCACCAGATTCAAACCCTTATTTGTGTGACCCAGTTAGGTTCAGTTCTATATGGTAATGGGATATGTCATGATCTCTATCATTGACATCATCGAAACTCCTTTCGATGGATCAGAACTCTTCTGATTCGAACAGCTAGAATGATCGATCATCAAAATCATTCTAATTGCTCCCAAAATCCACCAGTGATACCTAGCAGTATATGGTGGCAACCCATCAGAGCTGAATGCGAACCTCTTGGTGCAGCTACCTGTGTGATTAAGTTCTTCTATCTTGAGCCCCGATCAGATTAGGATTAAGGTAAACTCGTCAAACCCTAGTCTCTGTCATATGATATAATCATTCGATTCGAGTCCAATGTGAAAACCTAAATAGAAACTCTTTCTATTATTTCACTCTGCCATGGCCATGGGATTTAGAACTTGATTCTCATGATTATCATAGGGCTGCTCCTCTACCACCGAGGTAGATAGATCCCATCTTGATGCAATCCAGTTCCTACAATGAACATGCTATAGCCAACATACACCTTAGGGTTCCATATGGCTAGGAGACCGAGTAATGGTGTAGTCAAACTATAACACCCTCAAGGTGAACTGCCGATGCATCTTAGGTCAAAGAACCAGACACACTACTACAGCATCGAGTCAGTCATTGACGAGAAGGTAGACTTCCTAATGACTACTCGAGGTGGTCACGCTCAGTGCCCTCGTTCTCTAACGAGTACCTATACTTTCACTCCAGTGTCTCCACACCGTAGACTCAAGACTCATCTACTAAAGAGAAGCGATCGTACACCAACCTTCCGGATCAATCACCATCCTTGTGATGATCCTATGGTCGGGAGCTGTTTATGAGTTAATAATGATTATTCATGTCTTAAATTTTCAACTCTTGAAAATATGAATTATCATTACCATTAACTCAAAGGATGTATCACAGACACTAAATACACAGGTGTGATAGAAAATAACCCATTTTATTGATTATAGTCAAAATTATAATTTTGCCCCTAGAAGTGTATTACAAGTGTCAGCCAATTCTGGCTTCTAGGGCACATATATCTAACATCATCCTCTTGACCATAATGCTCATAGGATACCTCAAAGTTCAACTATCAACTCTGATCAGATTGTCCATATTATATTTTAAAATATCAAATTCATTTGATGGATTACCCTGGCCAAGATTTTGCTATATTAAAATATGATGATACATTCTTCTCCAACTCTTAGTGTGGTCAATTCTATCTTGATCACACACTAACTTCGCAAGTACTTGACTGTGCCCAAAGGTCTTCCATTGCTGAATTAAAAATTCAATTAGTCCGATACCAAAGCACAGTGAGTTGCTTGCAAGTCACTGAGGTGATCTCAGGTCTAAGGGATACTTATACCTATATCCCATCAGAGATATTCTCGATAGCAGAATACTCTGAAGTTGGTCATATTCAATGATGATGTACGCATACATCTCATCTGTATGCCATACTAGTGTCTCCACACTCCTTGATTAAGAGGACAACCAACCTATATGGCATATAGCGATCTATGCTCGATAGATGCTGTTATCCTAATTAATGGCCTATCATTTGGTCATGAACAAATTTAAGGACTAATCGATAAATTCTTTCTTTATCGAAACTAAATAATTTTAAGGACTTCATCAGAATAATAGAGTTTATTAGAAGATGTAAACTTATGATGAAAAAGATGCCAAAATATTTTTATTAATTAATAAATTATTTATATTATAAAATAGCTCAACCATCAATAGACTGACGATTGGCTTTGGGACATAATTTTCAATACTTCTGGCCAATAGAAATGGAGTGCTCAGGAAAGAATTTAGTAGGATTTTAGAAAGGAGAAGAGAGCTTAGAGAAAACATATCTAGAGGATCTCTTTTATAGATGGAGCCTGTAACAAACTTGAAAGTGATAGCTGTAACCATCAGGTAGTGGGCCACGTGGAGTTTGTTACGGAGAGTAGTATCCGTTGTCGTGACGTGCCCATTCGTTGGGATTTAATAGTCGAAGTTCGAAGGAAGCAGGCATTGGTTGATAAAGAGCTTTGACATATATCAATTTCAGAGGAGTTTAGACTCCTCTCAGTTGTTTATGAATGAGTTGATTCATGCCATGTAGAGAGCTATAGATTGAAAGAGGTTTGACTGAAAGAAATCACCTAGAGGGAATACGACTAGAGGGGATTATCTGGGAGGAATGCTAGTTAAAATTTGAAAGTAATCTGCTAAAGAAATCTAGATGAAGTTCGACTAATGGAGAAATTCGGCTGCAGGAGAAGTCCGAAAGGACTTCGGCTGAAGGAGAAGTCCGAAAGAAGTTCGATTGATGAAGAAGTTTGAAAGGAGTCCGACTGAAGGAGAAGTCTGGGAGGAGTTCGACTGAAGGAGAAGTCTAAAAGATGTTTGACTGATGGAGAAGTAGCAATTGAAGCTCTTCTGCGATTACAAATTATATTTGGCTGAGCATTAGACCGAATTTCGGTGGGAGAGGGGTTTACCCCCAACAATTCTGGTTGTGAGAATGGAGAATTTCATACCCAAATTAATCTTAATGGAGAAAGCTACATTCAACAATGGTAAGTAGATATCAGATAATATTTTAATTATTTAAGAAATTATTTACTCAATGCAAACATAGAGTACATCATTGATGGTGATTAAAGTTGACATGGAATGTGCTTTTGATAGGATTAAATGAAATTATTTGGAAACTATCTTGCAGCACTTTGGGTTTCATTGGACTTTCATAAATTGGATTATGATGTGTGTTTGTGATTCTAGTTTTGCTATTTTAGTTAATGGAGCCCTCTTAGCTTAGCTTTCCTCCAGTATTGGATTGAGGCAAGGCTATCCCTTGTCTCCATTCTTATTTTATTTTATGTGTAGTTATGTTTCTTGAAAAATGTGTCATAAACCCAATTATATTATTATAAATAATTATGCTCATGTATATAAATTATTAATAAATAAAAGTTATTTTTGGTAATTCATCATAATTTGTATCTTTCTTTTATAGAACTCTTTTTGCTATGATGAAGTCCTTAGAACCATAAAATAATCGATAAAGATGGATTTATTGAATAGTTTTTAAACTTATTCATAATTAAATGATACATTATTAACAAGGATAATAATGTTTATCGAGTATAGGTACGTTGTTATATATCATATTAGTTAGTTGTTCTCTTAACCAAGGAGTGTGGAGATACTAATATGGCATACAGATGAGATGTAGGAGTACGTCATCACCGAACAGTGACTCACCTGTGGAGCGCTTTGTTGTCAAGAGCACCTTGCAAAGGATATGGACATTAGTGTTCCTCCAATTTGACATCACCATGATAACTTATAAGTAACTTACCATGCTTTCATGCTGGACTATCTATTTTTCTAATACAATGATAGAAGGCTATTGGGTATAGTTAAGTACTTACAAAGTTAATGTGTGAGTCAAGATGGGATTGATCCTTCCAGATTATAAGAGTTTATGCATCACTATATTTCAATTTAGTAGAATCTTGGCTAGGATAATCCTTATGATCTATCACAGGATTTGAAAAGTTGAAAAACAATGTAGATTACTTATCTAGGATTGTCAATTTAACCCTAAATCATCCTGAGAATTGAGGATCAAAGGGATGAATTATGTGATAATCATATGCCTAGATTTTTGAACGTTGCTTTACAATTATTCAACCTATCCAAACATTGGGTATTATTGCTATATGGTCACTTTGATTAGTATAAAAAATTGATTCATATACTACTAACTTAATGTTCGAACTTATGGAGTCACGCACGGAAGTCAAGCAATGTAGGAAAGAATTGACCTAATATCTATGTGTTCAATTCGAAAGTATGAAACTTGATTGAATATATAGATTTACTTAATTAAAAATTAAGTTATAGGTCATACAAAATTAAACATTGGCTATGTCTAACTAGCACTGTATATAAGGAGCATGTTTAACTCCGATGATGAGTTTTACCTAATCAATGATCCAAGGATTCTTAAGAGAATTACTTCAAGTTCTAGTTATTTTAGATTGGATCTAATCTAATTGGGCTTGATTTAATTTAAAGCTAATTGGATTAATTAACCAAGTTAGACTTGGACTAGAATCTTAATTAGATTGGGATTGATAGTCTATTCGAATTTGGTACGAATTGGATTCAAATAGGATTCAAATTGGATCTAATTCTGAACCAAAAAAGATTTGGTACACTAATCCTACTCTTCCTAGGACTCTCTCCTAATTTGTCACCCAATATGGTGGTGGGCGCTGATTCTTTCCACCCCTTCCCTTGGGCATGCGGAAAAAGATGAGAGGTGCAAGGTGGCACCTCTCCTTTCTTCTTTTAGATCATGATGGATTAGGAAACCTTGAATTAGATTCAAAGTTCTATTCCATGGAGTATTTGATTAGGTTTAGGACTTCTTCTCTATTTAAAGAGGGAATCCTTGGATGTGGAAATGAGTTAGTGAATTGATCATGGTGTGGAGGCTTGGAGTGGGTGTTAGCATCCTTGGGCGTGCCCTCCTCTTAGCATGGAGAACCCCCTGACATGATCCTTTCTTCCTGGCATGGATACCCTCTTCTCCTTTGGCATGAAGAGTTCCCCTAAAGCCCTTTGGTTTGAGATTAGATCTCAAGAAGTTCTTCTATCTTCATCTATCTCTCCTATGGAGTTTGGTATGCGAGCAAAGTAGAGGATCCGCGTATCTGGATCTCATAGAGTATCAAGCTTTAGGTGCATGTACCTTGATCATCCTTCCGCTGCACATCAAGGTATGATTTCAAAGAGAGTTATGAAAATTTTAATTTCAATCTATTCAAATTTTCTTCCTGACAATGCGACATGGATTGCATCCTTCAATGTTGAGTCAAATGCAACATGGAGTGGTTGAACAAGGCATATTAAAGGTGCTTGAGCCAGAAAAAGATGGTTTGAAAATATCCTATTTAATGTTCACTAACAACCTCCTCTTATCTATAAAAGCTTCTATCCATAATGTTAACATAATTAAGCAAATGTTGAACTATTATGCTAAATCTAGTCAACAAATAAATGTTAACAAGTCCCCTATTATGTTTAGCCCAAAGATTTCTTATCAACCTTTAGCATTGAATATCATCCATCCCTTAGATCCATCTTACTAGTGGTCCTTTCATTTATCTTCGAGTTCCTTCGTTTAAAAGGAATAGAACATCTGACTTTGAGTTTATGATTGATAAAACCCATAGAAAGCTTAATGGATGGAAATGGAGGTACCTCTAACATGCTAGCTAGCTCATATTACTCTAATCAGTCCTAGCAGTAACTCCTCTATAGTTGTTAGCTAATATAGTGGTTCCTCTTTCAATCATTGATAGAATTTAGAATATTTGTGAATCCTTCTTTTGGGACCATAAAATAGATAAACATGGTGTTCATCTATTCTCCTAAGAGTATGTTTATAGTCCAAAAAATAGAGAGGTTGGGGTGCATGACTTGGGAATTTGTCGTAGATCTTTTGTAGCCAAAGCAGTTACTAGTCTAATCATCAATTTTGATTCTTTGTAGGCCAGAGTTATTAAGCCTAAATACAATGTTGAAGATTTGTAGGATTCTTATCAATGCAAGAAAAGATGCCCATTTATTTGGTGAGCTATATCAAAGGAAGTGCATGTCCTTAAGCATTGTTTTCAGTGGTAGATTGGCAATGGGATCAGGATTAGAGTTTTAGAAGATGCTTGGTTTGATGATACATATTTGAACAGAAGACCAGTGTTAATTAATTTTGGTATATATAGATGGATGGGATACTACTTCTATTGTTTATCTCTTCCAATAGGGAGTGGAATGAACCTATGTTACAAGCTTATTTTGTATTTGAATTGATGCGAGATGTTACTGCTTTACTTATTCCTATAATTTCCAAAGAGGACATGATGGTCTGTTATAATCCTAGTTTTACATTGATAAAGGATCATGATATTTCTAATGAATCTATGCCTTTCGTTGAGCAAGACTCATAGGCTAACACATTATTCTTTTCTATTTGAAATATGGCTTTCATCCCTTAGGTTAATTTATTTTGGTGGAAGATTGGATGGAATTGGTTGCCTTGGAACTCTCTCTCAATGCATCAAGGCTTAAATGACATTCATTCTAGAAATTGCAATTAGTGTGGCATGCTAGAGAATGTTAGACATGTGTTGCTTTATTGTCGCACGGTTAGAAATACTTAGCAAATGATTAGTTATAGGTTTGGCCTAACAAACTCCTTAGATAGAATATAATCCCTATTCAATGTTGTGGTTGGATGGAGAACTATTATTCCATCCACCATTGCTTTTGTAGCTTGGAGTCTTTTGAAAGCCAAGAATGATGGATTTTTCAATGTTTAGAGATAAATTTGGATCAAATCATTGATCAGTCTTATTAGTTTATCTCTAAATTTATGGAGTCCATGTTGAATGGCTCAGTGGGCAACCGATACTTGCTATTCTAGTAGTTTCTCTACTCTCCCCAATTAGGTTGATTGGGGATCCTCTTCTCATGGGTTGCTTAAGATAAACTTTGATGGCTCCTTGAAAGATAAGGTTGGGGCACTAGCTACATTGTCAGATATTATCATAGGAGGCTGATTTTAGCTAGTTTGAGGAACTTCATAGTTGTCTCTATTCCACAAATGAAACTACGATTGCATGAGAAGGGATTACTAGCATTGTTTTCAATTGGTATTGCACAAAAATTATCTTGGAGGGTGACTTAGCCATGATTATTTTATGGATTTTAGATATTTCTCAACGTAGATATTCTTCCTCTCTTTTGATGTATATCTATCACCTAGTTTCAACTTTTGATTATTTCAGAGCACATTATATCTATTGTTGGTGCAGAAAATGGATGGCCACCGGAGATTGCTAGGGGTGGGAATCAGAATCTCATCGGTGGAGCCTGAAAAATAAAGTCCTGACTGGGGGTGGCTCCAGTATGGATCCTCCGATGGTCAAGTTAGTATTCTAGCCAATAAGAATAGAATACTCAGAAGATTGAAGATGAAAAGAGAGCTTAGAGGAAAAAACATATCTGGAGGATCCTATTTATAGATGGAGCCTATAATAGATTGATGGTGATAGCCACACTATGGTCGATTCAGTTTGCGAAGCGGAGTATGTGGTTGTATTAGATGCGCCAAAAAGCGGTGTGGCTAAAAAATTATCACCAGTTTGGAGTAGCACCCTCATCATGGTCCAATACTGCTCTATTGCAACAACTCATGAGCCACTACTCAGACGAGGAACCAAAGGCACACCAACGGACGAAGCATATTCTGCACTACTACCACCTTGTCTGAGAAATTATAGATCAAGGTGACGTCGACCTTCAGAAGATCGATGAGAAGGAAAACCTGACTGACCCATTCACTAAAGCTGTTGCAATGGAGTTCAACAACTTCAAGTCGAAGACAGGTATTAGATACTGCACCGATTGGCTTTAGTTCAAATAGAAGATTGTTGGAAATATATCCCAAAGCCAATCATCAGCCTATTGACGGTTGGGCTATACATTTATAATTATATATTAATTATAAATTAATAAAATTTATTTTGATATATTTTCATCATAAATTCTATTATTTTCTAATGAACCTCTGTGTTGTGATAAAGTCCTTAGGATTATTTAGATTCGACAAAAGAGGATTTGTCATTTAGTCCTCAAATTGTTTACTACCAAAAGATACGTTGTTACTTAAGATGACAACGTTTATCAAGTATAGGTTGTTGTGTGCCATATAGGTTGGTTGTCCTCATAACCAAGGAATGTTGAGACACTCATATAGCATACAAGTGAGATGTATGGTACATCTGCACTAAACGTGACCAACTTCGGAGCTTTTCTCCTATTAGGATTAGCTTTAATAGAATATGGGTATAAGTGTCCTTTGAACCTGAGATCATCATGGTGACTTTCAAGCAACTTACGGTGCTTTGGTATCGGACTATCTAAATTTTTAATTCAGTAATGAAAGATTTCTAGGCACAGTCATGTACTTAAGAAGTCGGTGCATGTATTAAGATGGGATTGACCACTCCTGGATTCAGGAGTTATATTAAATAGTATTTTAATTTAGCAAAACCTTGGCTAGGGTAGTCTTTGTGAGGGGTCATAGGACTAATTACTTTGAGACATAATTTGGATGTATCTTCTAGGGTTGACAGTCAAATCCTAAAGTCATCCTGTGCACAGAGGTCAAAAGGATAAATTATATGGTAACCATATTCACGTAGATTCTAAATATTATGATTGTGACTATTTGACCTATCCGGACATCGAGTACTTTTGCTGGATGATCACTTTGATTAGTACAGAAATTGATTTCTATGCTACCAGCTTAAGTTCGAACCTATGGAGTCATACATACTATAGGTTCCTATCTGATCTGATGGCTGATAAAGAGTCCCACTCAACTGAGACTCTATGGTCAAGAGTCCCACTTGATTGGGACTCTTCGATCAAGAGTCCTGTTGGGTTGGGACACTGAGTCTCAATGTCTGGGAGTCTATGGTCAAGAGTCTCACTGGACTGAAACTCTTTAACCAAGAGTTTCACTGCTTTAGGACTCTGAGTTTTACATGTCTGAAACTTTATGATTGAGAGTTGGAACTCTGCAATCATGAGTTCCACTTGTTTCTGATACTGGGATCAAGAGTCCCACTGGTTTGGGACTCTTCGATCAAAAGTTTCATTTTGATGAAACTCTGTTGTTCGAATATCCACTGGATTTGGATACTGAATTTATAAGAGATTTAATTAATGATTTGATTGCTAATTAACTTAATTTGATTAAGTTATGATTTTTGGTTCAAGTCCAATTGAATTGGATTCAATTGAGTTTGACCCGATTAGGTCATGAGTTGACCTAATCACCAAGAAGGTTTGATCCCTGATTTAATCAAAGGGTGGGCTTGATCAAATTTTAATTTAATTAGGATTTAATTAAGCCTAATTATATTGGGTTTAATCTAATCTAATTGAGCCTAACCAAATCTATTTGGGTCAGTTCAATTGGATGAGGTTTGAATTTAAGACTAGTTTGACTAGTCTTCCCTCCCTGCGCCCACATTT
The DNA here is from genome assembly GCA_006176705.1 of Cocos nucifera. Taxonomy (NCBI): domain Eukaryota; kingdom Viridiplantae; phylum Streptophyta; class Magnoliopsida; order Arecales; family Arecaceae; genus Cocos; species Cocos nucifera. Next base: position 186 of record QRFJ01002004.1, on the reverse strand, counting down.
TCTACGAGAAAAAAGTTCTCATATGTTTTCCCATGCATAGAAGAGTCCCGCGCCCTTCTTCTCTATGCCTCTTTTGGATAAGGTTTGGTTGTTATTGGTTTTAGTTTGAATGAGATTCAAACTTTAATAAAAAACCAACTCTACCTTATCCATGCGCCATCTCTCTTCTATGCGCACTTTTTGCTA
>QRFJ01002003.1:271725-359542 GCA_006176705.1 Cocos nucifera | reverse complement strand
TAACTATCCAGGATACCTTATTCTTCACAGTGGTATGCTAACATCCACTGCACATCTGCATGCCGTTGCAGCCTATTTTCGATTATAAATATGGCAAATAGATGTGAAATGCATTCTTGAATGATATCTTGAGAAGATATTTATTGGAATAGTGCTAGGTTTTCACATCAGATGATACTGATAACAAATGTTGCAGCTGGGCAAGGTCCATATATGGCCTAAGTAACATTCTCGGCCTGGGGAATACTTCGTTTCAATGATGTGATAAATGTTTGGTTTGTCAAAAATGATAGGAACCATATGTCTCTAAAAATGTCAGTGGGAGCACTAATTGTTTCCTCGTATTGAACATGGATGACACCTCACATTTGGAATGATATTCCATGATGATAATAGTCAAATATGGTTGTCACAAGAATTCTCCATAAGGACTAGGGAACTCATCTTTATTTCTAGGAATTAAGTCTAAGTAGGGAAATGACGCGAATTAGATTCTGGGACTTTCATAGAAAGTACCATAAAGAAACGTACGATAAAGAGGTTTAGTATGAAAACTCTAAGAGGGAATTAATACCCGTTTCAGACATGATTCACCCATCTTTCCAAGAAATGTCCCTAGCAACCAAGGAAATAGAACGCTGAGCAAGATACTCTTATGCTTTTGCAATAGGGAGCCATGTTATGCCACTATATACACATGTATAGCCCATGCTGTAATGTACAAGCAGATATCAGTCATAATCTAGGTGAAGAACACTAAGATCTGTGAATTATCCTAAGTTAGAAGGAACTAAGATATGATGTGTCTTGGTAATGGATGTAAACTCAAGTCCAGGATACACAGATCCGAATTCATATCTACATATAGATGATCGAAAAGTCGACATTTTGGGAGTTGTTTTGTCAATGTGGTGCTGTCAGTGAAAGAGTTTCCAAGCAAAACGTGATAGCAGTTTCCACCCATGGAAGCAGTAATAATATCCTGCTCAGAGTTGCGAAAGGAACAATTCTGGGATACGAAGTTTGCCTGCAGAAATTGAGTATGCCATCAGATGCCGATTCTCTCTATACTGCCCGACAATAGTGGTGCCATACGCCCTTGCTAAGGAGCCGAGAGTCTCACAAAAATCCAAGCACATTGGAGCGGGTGACATAACTTCATCCCGATTACCTCGAGAAGATTACATGAGGTCAAGAGAGTGACCTCATGATAATATGGCAGACCGCTTAAAAAAGCCATTGGACAGCAGAAAGATAAAGCCCACTGAAAAGATGGACTTAGACCTTGTAGCCATTGTTTAGGATAAGTGGAGATTTAGATATATGTGCCCTAGAAGCAGAATTGGCTGACACTTGAATACAGCTTCTGGTAAAAATTGGTAATTTGACTATATGTAATAAAAAGAGTTTATTTTCTATATATATTGTATTTAGTGCTTTGATTACATCCTGTTGAGTTAATGTAATGATAATTCATATTTCAAGAAGTTGAAAATTTAATGACATAGATAATCATTATTAACTATAAAATGCTCTGACAAATATGGCATCATCACGAGATGGTGATTGATCCCAGAAGGTTGTGGTACAATCGCTTTTTTCTTAGTAAAAAGTCTGAGTCCTATGGTGTGTGAGACACCGGAAGCGAAGAGTAAGCAGGTACTCGTTAGAGAACGAGGGCACTGAGCGATCGACCATCTCGAGTATACATTAGGGAGTCCCCATCTCGTCAAGATGACTTGATGCTTAGAAGGTGTCTAGGTTCTTTGACATAAGATTGCATCGTAGTTCACTTGAGGGTGTTATAGTTTGACTCACCATTAACTCGTCTCAAGCATACGGAACATCCCTGAGGTGGTATGTTGGCTATAGCATGTTCATTGTAGGAACTAGATAGCATCAAAGGATTGGAATCTATCTACTCGGTGGTAAGAGGGCAGAACCTATGATATCTGAGACATCAAGTCCAGAAGTCATGCCATGGAAGAGTGAAATAATAGAAAGAGTTTCTATTTAGTTTTTCACATTGGGACTTGAAAATTCGAATGATATATCATGTTGACAGAGTTTCACTCTTACCTAATGCTGATCGAGCTTCGATAGAAGGACTTAATCACATAGGTAGCTAACCAAGAGGTTTTCCATTCCAGCTCTGATGGGTTGCCTTACAATATACAGCTAGGTGTCACTGGTGGATTTTGAGAGCAATTAGAATGATTTAAGAATGATCGATCATTCTAGCTGTGTTTGAAATCAGAAGAGTTCTGATCCATCAAAACGGAGTTTCGATGATGTCGATTGATCCGAGATCATGAATATCCCATTACCAATACAAGAATGAACCTAACTGTGTCATACATGAACAATAAGGTTGAATTTTTGGTGATCATCAATTGAATTGATCCAGTCAATTGATCTGATGAGATTCAATTAGGTTCAAGGAAATCATGCTAGCACTCGATTGAACTAACGATTCTTCTTTTACTATCATAAATAGTTTTATCCTGATCTGAGCCAAAGGAGTTTGTTGCTCATTAAAGCCTCAACTTTGTCTAAATTTGGAGCTTGCAAGTCAAAAAAGGTTGTCTTACTTTGTAAGACATTACTACATTTTTGGTCCCTAACCATTTCTCAATCTTGACTTTGGTCCAAAAGTTGACCTTTGACTGGTCCAAATGTTGGACTCATTGATACTTTGACTTTTGTCTACGTGTTTCGCACCTATTGAAGGGCTGGTGTGGCTTGTCTCCCTATCAGACACTAGCAAGGAGGAGGGTGCAAAGCCACCCTTGGCATGTGCCCAAGCTGGTAGGGCCGCATGAAGTCCCCTGTTGGATAGGGCTCCAATCTCTTTTTGGATTCCAATTAGAGTTCTCCTAGGAACTCAACCTTTGGCCTGATCTTAGGCAACCGCTCTAAGGAGGAATCCAGGGGACTCTATTCCCACCATCAGATTTAGATCTGATTTTCATAAAGTATTGTGATTGGTTGGGAAAGAAGAGAGTTGGTCATGCTTATCCTATCAATACAGACCCTACGCCCAAACTCAAAGTGAATCTCAATTCTCCAACGCCCAAGGCTGTTCTCCTCTCCTCCTCCATGGTAAACCCCTTCTCCCTCTCCTCTCACATCAATAAGGAGTTTCTGGACCTTGGTTTGGTGCACGACCAATGAGAGAAAGACGACTGAAAGCTAGGGCTGCGCTGTGCAAAGGAAAACTGCGTCTCAAAGGAGTTTGAAGATCCCTTCCAGATCAGATCCAGATTTGAATTTTTTGGAATGTGATAAGAGAAGCAATGGATCTCTAGATTCAGCCCAAGTGATACGATAGAGGTCAGAGCACTTGCGGTGGGTTTGATCCAGTACCTTCTGCTGCTTTCAGGATCATCAACAGATGCCTTCATGTTGACTATAACTTTTGCCACAGTCTAGCTTGAATGTCTCCTTCCCATCTGACCAATCTTTCTTAAAGATCCATTTACATCCAATAGGTACTATACCTTCTATGGATCTACCAAGGTCCAGACTGGTTTGAGTGCATCGAGTCAATTTGATTGCATTGCCTCTAGCCATTTCTCGGAGTCGATATCTGATATTGCCTCATTGCAGGTTTTGGGATCATCACCATGAGCACCATTACCTACGAGGAACATTTTCTCTACTTCCTCTGAAATAATACCTACGTATCTTTTAGGGGGACGAAAAACTCTTTTCGATCTACGAGGTAGAGGAGGTAGTGTTCTTATTGGCTCAACCTGATTTGGTTCCAATTGGTCCTTAGCTCGTTGTACTTGTAAGACTTTCTCATCAAGCTTAATCTGCTTTCCAATGCTGCTATCTTGAATAAACTATTTTTCAAGAAAGATGGCATGTCGACTCACAATCACATTGTGGTCTTCTGGAATGTAGAAATAGTATCCTAATGACTCTTTAGGATATCCTATGAATCGAGCTCTAAAGGACCTAAACTCTAACTTGTCCGCTTGTTGTCTTTTGACATGAGCCGGACAACCCCAAATTCTGAGATGACTCAGACTTGGTTTCTTACCATGCCATATCTCATACGGTGTGGTAGGAACGGTCTTAGAGGAAACCCTATTCAGTAGATAAATTGAAGTTAACAATGAATGTCCCTAAAGAAAATCAGGGAGGTCTGTGAAGCTCATCATGGATCGGACCATATCCAATAGAGTCTGATTTCTCCGTTCTGAAACTCCCATTGAGTTGAGGTGTTCCTTGGTGGAGTCCATTGAGAGACTATGCCATTATTTCTTGAGATAGTCTAGGAATTCCCGACTAAGGTATTCACCTCCTCGATCTGATCGAAGAATCCTTAATGATTTTCCAATTTATTTTTCTACTTCATGTCTGAATTCTTTGAACTTTTCAAAAGCTTCAGACTTATGTCTCATAAGATACACATACCCATACCTAGACAGATCATCGGTAAAGGTAATGAAGTAGACAAAATTGCCTCTAGTCCGGCACATCAAATGGGCCGCACACATCAGTATGTACTAGGGCAAGGAGATCTGTGGCCCTCTCCCCATGTCCTAACAAAAGGGAGTTTAGTCATTTTGCCTTGGAGACAAGATTCACAAGTTGGATATGACTCGGAAGTCAATGAACTCAATAGCCCATTTTTCTCCAATTTGTTGATCCTATCTTCTGCTATATGACCTAATCTTAGGTGCCATAGATATCTGTCATTTGGACTATCCCTAGGTCGTTTGGCATTCATGTTTTGCTCGATAGTTAGAATAGGTACATCAATATGTAGCTGATAAAGACCATTAATAAGAAAACCATTTGCAATTTTATTTCTTTCATAAAGAATGTTACAATGGTCCTTAAAGAAGGTAATCACATAGCCTTCTAGTGCTAAGCATGAAATAGAAATCAAATTCCTGCTAGCTGCAGGCACATAATAATAGTCTTTCAAAACTAAGTCTAAACCAGATGGTAATCGAAGAGGGTATGTTCCCACGGCTACTGCAGCAACTCTTGCTCCATTATCGATGCGTAGGATCATGTCTCCATCCCTCAGCCTCCTGCTATCCTCAAGACCCTGCATGGAAGTGCACAGATGAGCACTAGAACCAGAGTCAAGCACCCAACTGGATGCAGAAGAAACCGTAAGGTTAGACTCAATAACGAGCATACCTCCAGAAGGACCTTCCTTCTTGTTCTTCAGGGTGGCCAGGTAAGTAGGATAGTTCCGCTTCCAATGGCCGTCGCTGTTGCAATGAAAATACTTTCCTTTGACAGCGGCTTTCATCCTTGGCTCTGCCTTCTTCTTCTTTGTTCCTTCCACCTTCTGCTTTTTTCGCAGACTTCTTTTTCTTTTCCATAAGACTTTCTTTTGGAAGAAGTCCATTCCATAGCAAGAACTGAGCCTTTAGAACCTTTCATAGAAAGCTCAGCGGTGACCAGCATGTTCATTAATTCGGCCAAGAAATTTTGAAGTTTATGCATGTGGTAATTCATGATGAATTGCCCATATGCATCAGTCAAGGATTGCAGAATAATATCATTCTGCAGATCCAAGTCTAACTTCACACCGAGCTTCTCAAGCTCTTCCATGTCCTTGATCATCATCAGATAGTGATCTTGGACTGACTGCCCATCACGCATCTTAGCCTTAAAAAGTCATTTCGTGACTTGATACTTGGCTGCGCGACTCTGTTCACCAAACATCTCCTGCAGGTGAGCCAACATTTGGCGAGCAGTCCCGATATCTTCATGTTGGCGCTGGAGCTCATCAGACATCGAGCCCAACATGTAATATCTGGCCTTATTATCTTCGTCTATCCATTTTTTCAGAGACGCTCTCTGTTCAGTGGATGGATGGGCTGGTAAGGTGGGAGGGTCCTGGTCCAGTAAACATGGGTTAACTTCTCGAAATCCCAAAATAATTTTGTAGTTCCTGAGCCAATCTTTATAATTGGGTCGGTCAGTCTGTGTGTGTCCAGGATACGTGCTAATGGGTTGGACGCAGACATTTTTCTATAGAGAGTCAAAGATTCTAGTTAGATACTGTAATTATGACTTGACCAATTTATTTAGAATTTTATTTTTAAACAAATTAGCTCCCACTATTTTCTTGGATCCCTACACTCCCTCTATAGAGATGCAAAAATCTCCATGATTAATGATTTCTAGTGGGTGGTGCGGTCTCACCAACTGACTCATCACCTCACCTAACAGTTATTGGTGATGGGTTAGCCAATGAGTGAACAACTCTTGTTCAATGATTCTCTAATCATGGTGCACCCAAACTTGGTCTCTAATTCATGAATCTCACCGTATCCAGAATATTGATCCACTCCTTAGTTAAGTCAGACCCACCATTTGCACAGACTGGATTTCTAATTGAGTCTCTCACCGTATCCAAAATATTGAGCCCAACTCATCCTCCAGCCCATAGCATCCAATGCCTAATAGACATGGTTGCATCTTTTCCAGTGCAACTGAGCCACTGTATCCAGTCGAGAACAATCAACCCCGGAAAGGGCCCGCACATCTACAATGGTGGAAGACCTCAGACTTAATCTTTTCTTAGGGAGAATTGATTCAGGTCTCATTAAACTAGACTTGTCATAGTCATAACAATTATGACTAACCTAGTGGCATGGGTTAGCTCGGATTATTGACCACCTCAGATCAGAACTGTGTCAACAGATATGGCCAGGTAAGTGAGACCGGTGGAAGGAATATGCCATTAACTCGTACAAGAACGCATTCAGGTCGAGTAGCTTCCAATTAAAAACCAGTCGGTCGTATGTGCCAAACTTACCTTAGACACCAAATTGTTGAGTCAGAACCAATTGGGTTAGCCTACAATCCAGACTCTAACCTCTGAGCCTAATTAGGTCTTGCTTGATCGTGACTCGATCTTGACCCAGACTTAATCCTATTAGGCTGGTCAATTTAAGCATTGTTGATCCCATCTAACCAACTCTTGATTCGGTTTGATCAACCGCTTAGACCTAATTGAGCTACCCAAGCCCGAACCCAGTATTATGAATATGTCTTAGATCTAAAATTCTCAATTTTAGACCTAATTAATATTCCATAATCTTAATTTTTAATTAAGTAGGGTTCATAAACAAAATATGCACAATAAATCCTAGGGTTTCAGGATCTAGGGTTTTGCAGAACGTAAGTTTTGGGTTTCTGATTAAGGACGAACGTGCAGCACCCCTACACATCATAAGAACACCCCATCGAATGGGAAGAGAGGGCCTTTAAACCCTTCTTCATTCTTATGACCGGACGGCCAAGAGGAACGCCTTAATCAGGAACATGCAATACTACAAAATAGTTTTAGATCTATATCATATATCTCATATACAAATTAGATCTAATCATGGCATATTTTGCATACATCTCATGTATCAAATCATGCATATTTTCAGATCTAAATTATCTCATAATAATCTAAAAAATTAGATTTAAATTGATCTAATCAAAATAAATTCTAATCTAGACAATTATGTAGAACTATTCTACAACTAGTCTAGACATGCATCAATCATATCTCATATGATGTTTAAAATTAAATAATTTTTATTTGCTATTTTTTAGATGTTATTATAATAATTATAATATCAAAAAATAGTAAATAAATAGATCTAAAATATGATTTAATCAAATTAAATTAAAAACATGCAAGACTATTCTATAGAACTATTCTATTTTAGAACTAGTCATGCATATTTTCTAATCTTAGATCCAAATCATTTAATTTTAATTTTTTTTCTAATTTTAGATCTGATCACATCTCATGTGACATCTAAAATCACTTATTTTCTAATTAAAATAAATTTAAAATTAGATCTAAATACTTTTAGAACCTTGGCTCTGATACCAGTTGAAGGAAAATCCTGATTTTTCGGATCCAGGTTCGTTCAGATCTGATCAGATCAAGAGATATATTTCAAAATTTTTTTCTTTGATCTAGATCAGATCTAGAATATTTTAAATCTAATTATTATTATTTTAATAAAATTAAAATAAATTTAGATAAATTAAATCAGAATTTAATTTACCTTGAAGTGGGTAATCCTATTACCCGTTGATGATCCTGTAAGCAGCGGAAGGTTCTGGATCTAGCCATGCAAGTGCCTGGCCTCTACCAGTATCCACTCGGGCTAGATCTGGAGATCCTCTTCTTCTCTATCATGTCTCCAAAAATTAGATCTGGATCTGATCTGGAGGATCTTCAAAACTCCTTTTGAAGATCAGCAGTTATCCTTTGCAGCAGCGCAGCCTTCTAGCTTTCAGTCGCCTTTCTCTCATCTGGATTGCACCAACCAAGGTCCAAAACTCCTTTTGGACATGGAGAAAAGAGGGAGAAGGTGGGATTGGTGTGTGGAGGAGGAGAGGAGAAGCAGCCTTGGGGCATGGAGAATTGAGATGCACTTTGAGTTGGGTGCAGGGTCTTATTTATAGACTAAGCGTGATCCAACTCCTCTTCTTCCCAACCAATCACAACTCTTTGTGAAATCAGATATAAATTTGATTGGTGGGAATAGAGTCCCCTGGATTCCTCCTTAGAGGGTGCCTAGGACCAGTCAAAGTTGGTTCTTAGGAGAACTCCAATTGGAATCCAAAAAGGAGATGGAGTCCCTATCCAATAGGGACTCCTGGGCGCCTCCAGCTTGGGCACACGCCAACGGTGGCGTGCATCCTCCTCTTTGCCAGGTTCTGGCAGGGGGATAGGCCCCCACCAGCCCTCCAATAGGTGCATGACATGTGGACAAAAGTCAAAGTATCAATGGTCAATATTTAACCAGTCAAAGGTTAACTTTTGACCAAAGTCAAAGGATGAGAAATGGCAGGTGACCAAAAATGGCAGGTAATGTCTTACAAAATAAGACAACCTTTTCTAACTTGGACAAGCTCCAATCAGACAAAGTGAAGGCCTTTAAATGAGCACAAACTTCTTTGGCTCAGTTAGGACAACTATTTATCATAGTAAAAGAAGAACGTTAGGTTCAATCGAGTGCTAGCACGATTTCCTTGAACCTGTTGAATCTCATTCAGATCAATTGAACTGGATCAGTTCAATTGATGATCACCAGATTCAAACCCTTATTTGTGTGACCCAGTTAGTTTTAGTTCTATATGGTAATGGAATATGTCATGATCTCTATCATCGACATCATCGAAACTCCTTTCGATGGATCAGAACTCTTCTGATTCGAACAGCTAGAATGATCGATCATCTAAATCATTCTAATTGCTCCCAAAATCCACCAGTGACACCTAGCAGTATATGGTGGCAAACCATCAGAGCTGAATGCGAATCTCTTGGTGCAGCTACCTTTGTGATTAAGTCCTTCTATCTTGAGCTTCGATCAGATTAGGGTTAAGGAGAACTCGTCAAACCCTAGTCTCTGTCATATGATGTAATCATTCAATTTCATGTCCAATGTGAAAACCTAAATAGAAACTCTTTCTATTATTTCACTCTGCCAGGGCCATTGACTTCTGGACTTGATTCTCATGATCATCATAGGGCTGCTTCTTTACCACCGAGGTAGATAGATTCTATCTTGATGCTATCCAGTTCCTACAATGAACATGCTATAGCCAACATACACCTCAGGGTTCCATATGGCTAGAAGATCGAGTAATGGTATAGTCAAACTATAGCACCCTCAAGGTGAACTGCCGATGCATCTCAGATCAAAAATCAGAAACACTTCTACAGCATCAAGTCAGTCATTGACGAGAAGGTAGACTCCCTAATGACTACTCGAGATGGTCAAGCTCAGTGCCCTCGTTCTCTAATGAGTACCTATACTCTCACTCCGGTGTCTTCACACCGTAGACTCAAGACTCATCTACTAAAGAGAAGTGATTGTACACCAATCATTCGGATCAATCACCATCCTCATGATGATCCTATGGTCAGAAGCATTTTATGAGTTAATAATGATTATTCATGTCTTAAATTTTCAACTCTTGAAAATATGAATTATCATTATCATTAACTCAAAGGATGTATCACAGACCCTAAATACACATATGTGATAGAAAATAATTCTTTTATTGATATTAGTCAAAATTACAATTTTGCTCCTAGAAGTGTATTACAAGTGTCAGCCAATTCTGGTTTCTAGGGCACATATACCTAAAAGTTAGATACTATAATTAAGATTTAACCAATTTATTTAGTAATTTTATTTTTAAACAAATTAGCTCCCACTATTTTCTTGGATCTCTACACTTTCTCTATAGAGATGCAAAAATCTTCATGATTACTGATTTTTAGTGGGTGGTGCAGTCCCACCGACTGACTCATCACCTCACCTAACAGTTATTGGTGATGGGTTAGCCAATGAGTGAACAACTCTTGATCAATGACTCTCTAATCATGATGCACCTAATCTTGATCTCTAATTCATGAATCTCACCATATCCGAAATATTGATCCACTCCTTAGTTAAGTCAGACCCACCAATTGCATAGATTGGATTCCTAATTGAGTCTCTCACCGTATCCAAAATATTAAGCCCAATTCATCCTCCAGCCTGTAACATCTAATGCCTAATAGACATGGTTGCATCTTTCTGGTGTAACTAAGCCACTGTAATCAGTCGAAAATAATCAACCCTAGGAAAGGCCCACATATCTACAATGGTGGAAGACCTTAGACTTAATCTTTTCTTAGAAAGATTTGATTTAGGTCTCATTAAATTGGACTTGACATAGTCATAATCATTATGACTAACCTAGTGGCATGGGTCAGCTCGGATTATTGGCCACCTCAGATTAGAACTGAGTCAACAAACATGGCTAGGTAAGTGAGACCGATGGAAGGGATATGCCATTAACTCAACAAGAATGCATTCGAGTCGAGTAGCTCCTAATTAAAAACCAGTCGGTCGTATTTGCCAAACTTATCTTAGACACCAAATTATTGAGCCAGAACCAATTGGGTTAGCCTATAATTCAGACTCTAACCACTAAGCCTAATTAGGTCTTAGCTTGATTGATCACTCACGTGACTCGATTTTGATCCAGACTTAATCCTATTAGGCTAGTCAATATAAGCATTGTTGATCCCATCTAACCAACTCTTGATTCAGTTCAACCAACCGCTAGACCAAATTGAGCTACCCAAGCTCGAACATAATTTTATGAACATGTCTTAGATCTGAAAATTCTTAATTTTAGACCTAATATGTTTCATATTCTTAATTCTTAATTAAGTTTAGGGTTCAAAAATAAAACATGCAAATAAGATCCTAGGGTTTCAGGATCTAGGGTTTTGCAGAAAGTAAGTTTTCAATTTTTGATTAAGGACGAACGCGCAGCACCCCTACACATCATAAGAACACCCCATCGAATGGAAGGAGAGGGTCTTTAAGCCCTACTTTATTCTTATGACCGGACGGCCAAGGAAAATGCCTTAATCAGAAATACAACTAATCTACAAAAACTAATTAGATCTAAGCATATATCTCATATAAGAAAATTGATCTAATTAAAATATATTTTGCATACATCTCATGTATCATGCATGCATATTTTTTAGATCTAAATTATCTCATAATTATCTAAAAAATTAAATTTAAATTTGATCTTATCAAATAAAATTTAATCTAGATCCAATTGTAGAACTATTCTACACCTAGTCTAAACATGCAACTATCATATCTCATATGAACAAATTAAATTTAATTTAGTTTTTTTTAGATTTAATTATAACATTTATAAGATTAAAAAATAGTAAATAAATAGATCTAAAAGTTATATTTAATTAAATAAAAATTATGATTATACTAGACTACACATAGAGCAATTCTATTCCTAGTCTAGCTATGTATCTCATACATATTAGATCCAGATTAATTAATTTTAATTTTTTATTTTCTAATTTTAGATCTAATCATATCTCATGTAATATCTAAAATAATAAATTTATTATATTAAATTAGATCTAAATAGATTTTATAAGAACCTGGCTTTGATACCAGTTGAAGGAAAAATCCTGATTTTTCGGGGTCTGGTTCGTTCAGATCTGATTAGATCGAGAGGCGTGTTTCTAAAATTTTCTCTTAGATCCTTATCAGATCTGATATTTTCTAGATCTAATTTTATAATTTAATAAATAAAAAAGTTAAATATAAATTAATTTTATCTTGATTCTGGGTAATCTAATTATCCGTTGATGATCTACTGATTGCCTGAGGTTCTAGATCTAGCCACGCAAGCGCCTGACCTCTACCGGTATCTACTTGGACTGGATCTAGAGATCTTCTCCTTCTCTTTCATTTCTCTAAAAATTAGATCTGAATCTAATTTGGAGAATCTTCAAAACTTCTTCTGAAGATCACCCGTCATCTCTGCAGCAGTGCTGCCTTCTTCCTTTTTCGTCAGTCTTTTCTTGCCTGACTCGCACAAATCTGAAGCCCAACTACCTTAGGCATAGAGAGGAGAGAGAGGATCAAAAAGGTGGCATCGAGGAGGGAGAGGAGCATCCTTGGGGCATGGGCTAGGAGAGAAGGCTCTAAAAAGTGGGCACAGATAGGTCTTTATATAGACCTTGCTGCACCATGCAGTGCCACATCACCCCGGCCAATCACGTTGCTTCGTTCAATCAGATCTAAATCTGATTGATGGGATGACATCACCTGATCTAATTAGATGAGTGACCCATAGATTCATCCTAAGGTGGCACCTAAGATTGGTCAAAGTCTATAGGTGAGGGTCACGTAGTTTGAATCCAAGAAGCAACTTGAAGACCCATCCATATGGGACTCCAGGCATCTCTATCCATAGGCACACGCTATCCTAGGCATGCACCCCTTTCTTTACAATTTTTAGAGAGGAGACAAGCCCCTATCTAGTCTTCAATAAGTGCATGACACATGGGCAGATGTCCAAGGATCAAAGGTCAACGTTTGACCAAAGTCAAAGGACAAGAATTAGCAGGTGACGGAAAATGACAGGTGTTGTCATAAATTTATCTCATAAATTAAGACAACCCTTTTTTAATCTAGACAAGCTCTAGTCAGACAAGGTAAAAGTACCTGAGTGAGCATAAACTCATTTGGCTCAGTCGAGATAACTTTTAATGATAGAAAATGAAGAATGTTAGGTTCAATCGTGTGCTTGCACGATTTTCTTGAACCTAATTAAATCTAATTCAAATCAACTGAACTGAGTTAGTCCAATTGATGATATCCAGATCCAAATCCTTATTTGTGTGACCCAATTAGGTTCAATTTTATATGATAATGGGATATATAGTGATTTCCATTATCAACATCATCGAAACTCCTTTCGATGGATCAGAACTCTTCTGATTCAGATAACAAAGAATGATCGATCATCTAAATCATTCTAATTGCTCCCAAAATCCACTAGGGACATCTAGCAGTATATGGTAGCAACCCATCAAAATTGAAGATGAACCTCTTGATGTAGCTACTTGTGTGATTAAGTTCTTCTATCTTGAGCCCCGATCAGATTAGGGTTAAGGTGAACTCATCAAACCCTAATTCCTATCATATTATTTAATCATTCGATTCAAGTCCAATGTGAAAATCTTAATAGAAACTATTTCTATTATTTCACTCTCTGCCATGGTCATGGGCTTATAGACTTGATTCTCATGATCATCATAGGGCTGCTGCTCATCCACCGAGGTAGATAGATTCCATTTTGGTGCAATCCAATTCCTATAATGAACATGCTATAGCCAACATACACCTCAGGATTTTGAATGGCTAGGAAACCAAGTCAGGGTGTAGTCAAATGATAACACCCTCAAGGTGAACTATCGATGCACCTCGGATCAAAGAACCAGACACACCACTGCAGCTTCGAGTCAGTCATTGACGAGAAGGTAGACTTTCTTATGACTACTCGAGGTGGTCACGCTCGGTGTCCTCATTCTCTATCGAGTACCTGTACTCTCGCTCTGGTGTCTTTACACCGTAGACTCAACACTCATCTACTATAAAGAAGAGATTGTACACTAACCTTCTGGATCAATCATCATCCTCATGATCATCCTACGGTTAGGAGCATTTTATGAGTTAATAATGAAAATTCTTGTCTTAAATTTTCAACTCTTGAAAATAAGAATTATTATTACCATTAACTCAAAGGATGTATCACAGACACTAAATACATATATGTGATAGAAAATAACCTATTTTATTATTTATAGTCAAAATTATAATTTTGCTTCTAGAAGTGTATTACAAGTGTCAGCCAATTCTGGCTTTTAGGGCACACATATCTAACATAGGGTCTATATAAAGACCTATCTGCACCCAACTTTAAAAGAGCTTTCTCCTAGCCACACCCCAAGGCTATTCATCTCCCTCCTCCATGCCACCTTTTTGATCCTCTCTCTCCTCTCCATGCTCAAGGATAGTTGGGCTTCAGATTAGTATGATTCAAGCAAGAAAAGACTGACGAGAAAAAAAGAAGGCAGCACTGCTGCAGAGACGACTGTTGATCTTCAGAAGGAGTTTTGAAGATCCTCCAAATCAGATCTAAATCTGATTTTTGGAGACATGATAAAGAGGGAGAAGATCTCTAGATCCAGATAGAGTGGATACCGATAGAGGCTAGACGCTTACGTGGCTAGATCCAGAATCTCAGGCAATCAGCAGGATCATCAATGGATAATCAGATTACCCATATCAAGGTAAAATTAATTTAGATTTAATTTAATTTATTTTTTTATTTATTATATCATAAAATTATATCTAAAAAATGTTAGATCTAATTTAGATCTAAGAGAAAATTTTTGAAATATGTCTCTTGATCCAATCAGATTTGAACAAACTTGATCCAAGAAATCAGGATTTTCCCTTCAATTGGTATCAGAGCCAGGTTTCCATAAAATTTATTTAGATCTAATTTAATCTAATAAATTAGTAATTTTAGTTATCACATGAGATATAATTAGATCTAAAATTAGAAAATTAGAAAATTAAAATTAATTAATCTAGATCTAATATGTATGAGATAAATAACTAGACTAGGAATAGAATTATTCTATGTATAGTCTAGTATAATCATAATTTTTATTTGATTAAATATATTTTTAAGATTTATTTATTTACTATTTTTTGATCTTATAAAAGTTATAATTAGATCTAATAATAGAAAATAAATTAAATTTAATTTATTCATATGAGATATGATAGTTGCATGTTTAGACTAGTTGTAGAATAGTTCTACAAATAGATCTAGGTTAAATTTTATTTGATGAGATTAAATTTAAATTTAATTTTTTAGATGATTATGAGATAATTTAGATCTGAAAAATATGTATGATATGATGTATACAAAATATATTTTAATTAAATTAATTTTTATATGAGATATATGCTTAGATCTAATTAGTTTTAGTAGATTAGTTGTATTTCTGATTAAATCATTTTCCTTGGCCATTTGGTCATAAGAAAAAAGTAGGGTTTAAAGACCCTCTCCTTTCATTTGATGGGGTGTTCTTTTGATGTGTAGGGGTGCTGCGCATTCGTTCTTAATCAAAAATTGAAAACTTACGTTCTGCAAAACCCTAGATCCTGAAACCTTAGGATCTTATTTTCATGTTTTGTTTATGAACCCTAAACTTAATTAAGAATTAAGATTATGAAACACATTAGATCTAAAATTGAGAATTTTTAGATCTAAGATATGTTCACAAAAATTAGGTTCGGGCTTAGATAGCTTAATTAGGTCTAGCGGTTGATCAAACCAAATTGAGAGTTGGTTAGATGGGATCAACAATGCTTAAATTAACCAGTCTAATAGGATTAAGTCTGGGTCAAGATCGAGTCACGTGAGTTGAATGGTAACACACTTCTAAGGGCAAAATTATAATTTTGATTATAAATAATAAAATAGATTATTTTCTATCACATATATATATTTAGTGTCTGTGATACATCCCTTGAGTTAATGGTAATGATAATTCTTATT
Source organism: Cocos nucifera (assembly GCA_006176705.1). Lineage (NCBI taxonomy): Eukaryota > Viridiplantae > Streptophyta > Magnoliopsida > Arecales > Arecaceae > Cocos > Cocos nucifera. Next base: position 343,582 of record QRFJ01002003.1, on the reverse strand, counting down.
TTCAAGAGTTGAAAATTTAAGATGAATTTTCATTATTAACTCATAAAATGCTCCTGACTCTAGGAACATCATGAGGATAGTGATTGATCCGGAAGATTAGTGTACAATCGCTTCTTTATAGTAAATGAGTCTTGAGTCTATGGTGTAAAAACATCGGAGTGAAAGTATAGGTACTCGTTAGAAAATGAGGGCACTGAGTGTGACCATCTCGATTAGTCATAAGGAAGTCTACCTTCTTGTCGATGACTGACTTGAAGCTGTAGTGGTGTGTCTAGTTCTTTGACCTGAAGTGCATCGACAGTTCACCTTGTGGGTGTTATAATTTGACTACACCATGACTCGGTCTCCTAGCCATTCGGAATCCTGAGGTGTATGTTGGCTATAGCATGTTCATTGTAGGAATTGGATTGCACCAAGATGGAATCTATCTACCTCGGTGGATGAGAAGCAGCCCTATGATGATCATGAGAATCAAGTCCATAAGCCCATGGCCATGGCAGAGAATGAAATAATAGAAAGAGTTTCTATTAAGGTTTTCACATCGGACTTGAATCAAATGATTAAATCATATGATAGAAATTACGGTTTGACGAGTTCACCTTAACCCTAATCTAATTTGGGCTCAAGATATAAAGAACATAATCACACAAGTAGCTACATCAAGAGGTTCATTTTCAGTTTTGATGGGTTGCCACCATATCCTGCTAGGTGTCACCAGTGGATTTTGGGAGCAATTAGAATGATTTAGATGATCGATCATTCTAGTTGTCTGAATCAGAAGAGTTTTGATCCATCGAAAGAAGTTTCGATGATGTTGATGATGAAGATCATGACATATCTCATTACCATATAGAACTGAATCTAACTGGGTCACACAAATAAAGGTTTGGATCTGGATATCATCAATTGGACTAACCTAGTTCAATTGATTTGAATTAGATTCAATTAGGTTCAAGAAAATCGTGCTAGCACAAGATTGAGCCTAACGTTCTCCTTTTTCTATCATTAAAAGTTATCTCGACTGAGCCAAATGAGTTTGTGCTCATTTACCTGGTCTGACTGAAGCTTGTCCAGGTCAGAAAAGGGTTGTTTTAATTTATGAGATAAATTTGAGACAACACCTATCATTTTTCATCACCTACTAATTCTTGTCCTTGGACTTTGGTCAAACATTGACCTTTGACACTTGGATATCTGCCCATGTGTCATGTACTTATCAGAGAGCAGATAGAGGCTTGTCTCCTTACTAGATTTTGGAAAGAAAGGGGTGCATGCCTAGGATGGCGTGCGACCATGGATAGGGACACCTAGAGTCCCATACGGATGGGATTCCAGGTTGCTTCTTGGATTCAAACTAGGTGACCCTCACTTATAGACTTTGACCAGTCTTAGATGCCACCAAAGGATGAATCTGTGGGTCTCTCATCTAATTGGATCAGGTGATGTCATCTCACCAATCAGATTTAGATTTGATTGCATGAAGCAACATGATTGGCCGGGGTGTTGTGGCACTGTGTGGCGCAGTAGGGTCTATATAAAGACCTGTCTGTGCCCAACTTTAAAAGAGCTTTCTCCTAGCCATGCTCCAAGGTTGTTCCTCTTCCTCCACCATGCCACCTTTCTATTCCTCTCTCTCCTCTCCACACCCAAGGATAGTTGGTCTTCAGATTAGTGCGATTCAAGTAAGAAAAGGTTGACGAGAAAGGAAGAAGGCAGCACTGCTGTAGAGACGACTGCTGATCTTCAGAAGGAGTTTTGAAGATCCTCCAAATCAGATCTAGATTTAATTTTTAGAGATGTAATAAAGAAGGAGAAGATCTCTAGATCCAATCTGAGTGGATACCAGTAGAGGTCCGACGCTTGTGTGGCTAGATTCAGAACCTCAGGCAATCAGCAGGATCATCAATGGGTAATTGGATTACCCATATCTAGGTAAAACTAATTTAGATTTAATTTAATTTATTTGTTTATTTATTAAATCATAAAATCAGATCTAAAAAATGTTAAATCTGATTTGGATCTAAGAAAAAATTTTTGAAAATGCCTCTTGATCCAATCAGATTTGAACTAATTTGACCCAAAAAATCAGGATTCCCTCTTCAATAACTCTTTAGGATATCCAATAAATCGAGCTCTAAAGGATCTAGACTCTAATTTATCCACCTGTTGTGTCTTGACATGGGCTAGACAATCCTAAATTTTAAGATAGCTTGGACTTGATTTTTTACCATGCCATATCTCATATGGTATGTAGGAACGATCTTAGAGGGAACCCTATTCAGTAAATATATAGCGGTCATCAGACTATGTTCCCAAAGAAACTTAGAAAGGATTGTGAAACTCATTATGGATTGGACCATATCTAATAGGGTCCAATTTTTCCATTCTAAAACTCCATTGAGTTGAGGCATTCTAGGTGGAGTCTATTGAGAGACTATGCCATTGTTCTTAAGATAGTCTAAGAATTCTTGACTAAGGTATTCGCCTCCTCAATCTGATCAAAAAATCTTAATGAATTTTTCTATTTGCTTTTCTACTTCAAGTCTGAATTTTTTAAACTTTTCAAAAGCTTCAAACTTAAACACATCAAATACACATATCCGTATCAAGATAGATCATCGATAAAGATGATGAAGTAGACATAATTGCCCTGGTCGGTACATCAAATGGACTGCATACATTAGTATGTACTATGGCAAGTAGGTTTGTGGCCCTTTCTCCATATCCTACAAAAGAGAGCTTGGTCATTTTTCCATGAAGGCATGATTCATAAATCGGATATGACTTGAAAGTCAACGGACTCAATAGCCCAAATTTCTCTAATTTGTTAACCCTGTCTTCAGCTATATGACCTAGCCAATGATGCCAAAGATACCTATCATTTAGACTATCCCTAGGTTGCTTTGATCCTATGACATTCATATTTTGCTTGACATTAAAAATAGAAACATCAATATGTAACTGATAGAGACCATTTATAAGGAAATCACTTATAATTTTATTTCTTTTAAAAAGAATATTACAATGATCCTGAAGAAAATTAATTACATAGCCTTCCTATGCTAAACATGAAACAAAAATCAAATTCTTGCTTGCTATAGGCACAAAAAATTAGTCCCTAAGAACTAAATCTAACTAAGTCGATAATCGAAGAGGATAGGTTTCTATGGCCATAGCAGCAACTCTTGCTCCATTCCCGACGTGTAGGATCATCTCACTATCCCTCAGCTTCCTGCTCTCCTCAAGATTTTGCATGAAAGTGTATAAGTGAGCATTAGAACTAGAGTCAAGCATCCAACTAGATGTAGAAGAAACCGTAAGGTTAGGTTCTATAACGAACATACCTCTAGAAGGACCTGCCTCCTTCTTGTTGTTCAGGCTGGCAACGTAAAGAGGGCAGTTCTGCTTTTAGTGGCCGTCAGTGTTACAATGAAAATATTTTCCTTTGCCGGCCTTCTTCTTTGGGTCTATCTTTTTTTCTTCCCACCATCCACCTTCTTCTTTTTTACGGACTTCTTCTTCTTTTCAAAAGATTTTCTCTTGAAAGAGATCCACTCCACAGTAAGTACTGAGCCTTTAGAACCTTTCATAGAAAGCTCAGCAGTAACCAGCATGTTCATAAGTTCAGCCAAGATATTCTGAAATTTATGCATATGGTGGTTCATGATGAACTATCCATATGCATCAGTCAAGGACTGTAGAATTATATCAATTTACAGATCCTGATCTAACTTCACATCGAGCTTCTCAAGCTCTTCTAAGTCCTTGATCATCATCAGACAATGATCTTGGACCGACTGTCCATCATACATTTGAGCCTTAAATAGTCTCTTAGTGACTTGATATTTAGCTGCATGACTCTGTTCATCAAACAACTCTTGTAGGTGAGCCAACATTTGGTGGCTAGTCTTAATGTCTTCATGTTGGTGCTGGAGCTCATCAGAAATTGAGCCCAACATGTAATACTTGACTTTGTTATCTTCATTCGTCCACTTCTCAAGAGTTGCTCTATGAAAAATGGATGGACTGGCTGGTATAGTGGGAGGATCCTACTCCTACACATGAGTCAACTTCTCGAAACCCAAAATAATTTTGAAATTTTGGAGCCAATTTTTGTAGTTAGGTTCGGTCAGTCTATGGATGTCCAGGATACGGGCTAGTAGGTTGGACGTAGATATTTTTTGTAGAGAGTCAAAATTTTTAGTTAGATTTTGTAATTAGACTTAATCAATTTATTAAGAGATTTCATTTTTAAATAAATTAGGCTCTCACTATTTAGTCAGGTCCCTATACTTTCTTGGTAGAGATGCAAAAATCTTCATGATTATAGATTTCTAGTGGGTGGTGCAGTCCCACCAACTGTCTCATCACCTCATCTAATAGTTATTGGTGATGGGTCAACTGATGAGTGGACAACTCTTGTCTAATGATTCTCTAATCATAGTGCACCCAAACTTGATCACTAATTCATGAATCTCATCATGTTTGGAATATTGATCCACTCCTTAGTTAAGTCAGACCCACCATTTACATGAATTGGATTCCTTATTTGGTCCCTCACCATATCCAAAATATTGTGTCCAACCCATCCTCCAACCCATAGCATCCAATGCCTAATAAATATGGTTGCATCTTTTCAGTGCAACTGAGCCACTGTAACTAGCTGAGAACAATCAACCCTAGGAAGGACCTGCACATCAATAATGGTGGAAGATCTTAGACTTAATATTTTCTTAAAAAAATTTAATTTAGATCTCTTTAAACTTGACTTGACTTAGTCAAAATAATTATGACGAACCTAATGGCATGGATTGGCTCGAATTGTTAGCCGCCTTAAATCAGAACTGGATCAACACAAATGGCTAGGTAAGTGAGATTAGTGGAAAAGATATGCCATTAACTTGATAAGAATGCATTCAGATCAAGTAGCTCCTAATTAAAAATCAATCAATCATATCTGCCAGATTTACCTTAGACACCAAATTATCGAATCAGAATCAATTAGGTTAGCCTACAATCCAGGCTTGAACCGTGGAGCCAAATTAGGTCTTGATTTGATTGAGTCACATCTCAATGTGATTCGATCTTGACCTAGACTTCATCCTATCAGGCTTGTCAACTCTAAGCTTTCTTTGATCCCACCTAACCAAATCTTGATTCGGTTTGATCAACCGCTAGACCTAAGCTACCTAAGCTTGAACCCAACTTTATGAATATATTTAAGATCTAAAAGTTCATAATTTTTAGATCTAATTAATTTCATAATCTTAATTCTTAATTAAATTTTGGGTTCATGAACAAAACATGTAACAAAATCCTAGAGTTTTAGGATCTAGGATTTTGCAGAAAAGTAAGTTCTGATTTTTGATTAAGGATGAATGTGCAGCACTCCTACACATTAAAAGAACATCCCATCGAATGAAAGGAGAGGGCCTTTAAACCCTGCTTTGTTCTTATGATCGGATGATCAAGGAGAATGTCTTAATCAGAAATATGATTTCCACTACAAAACTAATTAGATCTAAATCATATATCGCATATACAATTAATGATCTAACTTATACATGTTTTGCATACAACTCATGTATCATAACTAAATTAAACATGCATGCTTTTAGATCTAATATATCACATATAATAGCTAACAAATAGAATTTAAATTTGATCATATCAAATAAAACTATTCTAGATATTTTATAGAACTATTCTATAACTAATCTAAGCAAGCATCTTTCATATCTCATATGAAAAAATTAAAACTCTATTTTTTATTTTTTAAATATTATTACATAAAATATAATTTTAAAAAAATAGAAATTAAATAGATCTAAAATTACTTTTAATCAAATTAAAAACATGATTATGCTAGACTACATGTAGAACTATTCTATACCTAGTCTAGTCATGCATCTCATACATTATAGATCTAAATTATTTAATTTTAATTTTTTAATTTTAGATTTAATTACATCTGATGTGATATATAAAATTATTTAATATTTTATCATAAAAAAAAATTAAATCAGATCTAAAATAGATCTGAAGAACTACAAACCTAGCTCTAATACTAGTTGAATGAAAATCTCATTTTGCATCGTAGGATCGTGCAGATCTGGTTAGATCTAGTGTGGATTTTTCTAAAAAAAAATTAAATGATCCAATCAGATCTAAGAGTTCTTAGATCTGATCATAGTGATCTAATATTAAAAATTAAAAATAAAATTAAATCAAATTTAATTTCTTATCTTGTTTGAGTAATCTGATTATCCTCTGATGATTCTGATCTTTCCTAAGATTTTGGAAGGAGCCACGGACGCGCCAGGCCTCTACCGATGTCCACTCAAGCAGGATCTGGATGTTTTCTCCTCATGAATCTTGCCCCCAAAGATCAAACCTAAATCTAATCTGAAGAACCTTCAAAATAACTTCTGAAGGCAGCTTGTCCATCTCACAAAAACTGTCGCATAGATGCTGAACTCTTCACAAATTAGATTAGATCTTCTTCTCTAATTTGCTTCCAAAATTTGGCACATAGAAGAAGGGGAGAGAGAGGATCAGAGGGGGCATGGAAGATGGAAGGAGTGGCAGCATATGGATGTGGCAATAAAAATTCTCCAAAGGCCTTATGTGCAGGTGTTTTTGTAGAAGTTCCTTATGCCATCTAGACTCCTAAATGATCAAGCAACTCATTTGCTTGATTATCTAGGACTCCAACCTGATAAAACCCAACACTCACCTAATATTTGTAAGGTTTTTGTTGCCCAAAACTCCTCCCAAGTTGGTGAGAAGAAAGGATAAGGAGGAGTCCATGGCGCATGGGACTCCACTCTTCAAGAGTTTGATCCAAATCAAACTCTATTAGAAACCCAATCTAGGCACCACTAGAAATCATGAAATTGGGCTCACCCAAGTATGACTTGAGCCTAATCACATATTCAAAAATTAGAGCAAAACTATTTCTAAAAAAATTTTTAGAAGCCTCTGATTAGGTTACCCTCAGTTCTCTCAATAAGGTCAACTTTTGACCGTAGTCCAATTTCATCATGAATGGATTTAATTTCTATAATTAATCTAACCTGGATAGATTCCAATCAGATGAAATTAAATTCATTCAAGATACAAGAATGAGTCAAATTGAATTTAACTCATTTGCGACAAATCAAAAAGATTATGGAAGAAGAAAGTTAGGCTTAATCATGTGCTAGCACGATTACCATGAATTTGATTGGATCTTATCCAAATCAATCAAACTGGATTAGCTCAATTGATGATATCAAGATCCAAATCCTTATTTGTGTAATCCAGTTAGGTTTAGTTCTGTATGGTAATAAGATATGTTGGGATCTTTATCATCGACATCATCAAAAAAAAATTTGATGGACCAAAACTTTTCTAATTCATACAATTAGAATGATCGATCATCAAAATCATTCTAATTGCTCCTGTTGGAAATAAATCCTGCTCCCGCCAAAGTCTAATCTGAAGCTTAGCCTAATGCAGCTGGTAGTCATGGAAGAGCTTCAATAAAAAATTCTCTTCCTAGTAGTCGGACTCATTCAGTGGCCGAACTACCCCAGTGGGCAAACCCAACTGAACTTCCCAGCAACCGAGCCCCAGCCAAACCTCTTTAGTCGGTCAAACTTCTTAATGGTTGAGCCCTAGCCGAACCTCTTCAGCCGACCAAAATTCTCAATGGTCGAACTTCTTCCGGACTCCTCTAACAGTCGAACTTCTATGGAAGCTGAACTCCTTCCAGACTCCTCCAGTAGTCAGACTTCTATGGAAGTCGAACTCCTTTCGAATTCCTCCAGCAGTCGAGCTTCTATGAAAGTCGAACTCCTTTTGGACTCCTCCAGCAATCGAGCTTCTACGAAAGCCAAACTCTTTTCGGACTTCTCCAGTAGCCAAGCTTCTACAAAAGCTGAACTCCTTCTGGACACCTCCAGCAACCGAGCTTCTACGAAAGATGAACTCCTTTCGGACTTCTCTAGCAATCGAGCTTCTACAGAAGCCAAACTCCTTCCGAACTTCTCTAGCGGTCGGATTCCTATAGGAGCCGAACTCCTTTCGGACCATTCCATCAGATGGATTCCTATAGGCGATCCCATTATTGAATGATTACAATTGGCATTTATCAGGATAATCACAAACATCATTCACTAGGACAATTATGATTGTCATTTATCAAGACATCATGATTGTCATTTATCAAGGATGGTTATGATAGTCATTAATCAAGACAGTTACAATAAGCTCCGTCTATAGAAAGGGACCCTCCAGATATGTTTTGACTAAGCTTTCTTTTCCTTTCTAAAACTCTGCCGAACTCCTCTCCGAGCACTCCATTTTTGTTCGCCAGAAGAGCAAACTTGACCGTCGGAGGATCCTATCGGAGTCACCACCATCAACTTTGGATGGAACTTTATTTTGCAGGTCACCGACAGCGACCTCATCTTCCTCGACTCTAGCTCGATCCGGTGTCAACCAAATTCTGCACCAATAGAATTGGCGCTAGGAGGAGGGACCTCTATTCCTGAGGTTTCCTTGATCTTAAAGGATTGCTCAGCAATGATCTCTCTTCTTTCTCTCTAGAGTTCTTCCTCGAAAAAAAAGGCCTCCCAGGAGAGCTCCACCCCCTCTTCAGCCCCGCTAACTCAAGCTCCACCTGTATCCATCGTAGATTCGGAGCAATTTAACCTATTGATGTAGTGGATTTAGGATCTCACTGAAATAGTGCAGACCATGCGACAGTCTCTGATGGTGATTCCATCAGGAATCCTACCATCAGGATGCCAGGAACCAGCCTTAAGGAAGAGCATTTGGCCTAGCATACCCGTCACCCTTAGGAAGGAGAAAAAGAGAGTAGAAGTTCTCCCCCCAGAAGGTTTCACAAGAGGACGGAATGAAGTTTGGTCGTGCTCACAGACTCCCCCTGAGTGCAAGCGAGGCCAAACTCCCCCTCGAGCTTGTAGTCAAGGAAGCCTTGATGGAAGGGCACAAAGAAGTTCCCCTAGAAGGTTTCACAGGAGAATGGAATGAAGTTCGACCGTGCTCACGAACTCCCCCTAAGTGCAAGTGAGGCCGAACTCTCCCTCGAGCTCGTCATCAAAGAAGCCCCAATGAAAGGGCACGAAGAAGTTCCCCCCAAAAGGTTTCACAACTACATTCCCTTCAATGTTCCACATACATCTATCTGAAGCAAGCCAATGGTGCTACCGCAATTAGAACCACCAATGATGGAAGAACAACAAGAAGTTCGGCCACCTCCCAGCATCGTCAATGCTACCTCTGGAGAGGGGAGGCTCTGGGGGCTTGGTACTTCGGTGAGTCATCATCTTCCAGCCTCAAAGCCAAGAGAAGCTTGCTCCAAATTGAGAATGCCAACATAAAATAGAGAAGATCGTCCGATCCAGGATTTACCGCCTGAAGAAGCTCAGAGGAACAACGCTCCCACGACCTTCAAACTTGGAGAATTTGAGAATGTACTGTCGGAAAGAAGATATCAATAGTGATCATGTTAGGAACAGGAGGAAAATCTCATCCTAACATGAGCAAGTCAAAGACCTCATTCATTTAAAATGAGATGGGGAGAGAGGCTCTGACAATGGCCATTATGTGCCCCCATAGCACGTTAGAAATAGAAGAAGAACCTCATCCTAATGTGAGTAAAGTTGAAGATCTCATTCATTTTAGATGAGATGGGGGGAGAGGCCCTAACAATGATCCTTATGTGCCCCCACAGCCCGTTAGGAACAGGAGGAGAACCTCATCCTAATTCGAGCAAAGTTGAAGACCTTATTCACTTAAGACGAGATGGGGGGAGAGGCCATGACAATGGCCCTTATGTGCCCCCACAGCCCATTAGGAAAAGGAGGAGAACCTCATCCTAACATGAGTAAAGTTGAAGACCTCGTTCATTTTAGACGAGATGGAGGGAGTGGCTCTAACAACGGTCCTTATGTGCCCCCACAGTCCGTTAGGAACAGGAGGAGAACCTCGTCCTAACATGAGCAAAGTCGAAGGCCTCATCGTTCATTTTAGACGAGATGGAGGGAGAGGCCCTGACAACGGCCCTTATATGCCCCCACAGCCCGTTAGGAATAGGTAGAGAACCTCATCCTAACATGAGCAAAATCGAAGGCCTTGTTCATTTTAGATGAGAAGGGGGAGAACCTTATGTGCCCCCACAGCCCATTAGGAATAGGAGGAGAACCTTCTCCTAACATGAGCAAAGTCGAAGGTCTCGATCATTTTAGATGGGATGAGAGGAAAGGCCCTGAAGACGATCCCATTGTGCTCGATAACAATAGGAGACTAGATCTCCCTCGAGCTTTAACTTCAACTTCAGCCTTGGCTGGAAATAAGATCTCCCCCGAGTTTCAACTACACCTTCAACCTCGACTGGAGACAAGGTGTAGAGCCTTGAAGAGAACTTCGACAGTCGCCCTTTTTGTATTTTCTTCGAGTTTCGAACTCGAAAGTAGGGGGACTATTATTGGGCATAAATTCTGCTCCCATCAAAGTCCAGTTTGAAGCTTAGTTTAATACAGCTGGTAATCATAGAAGAGCTTCTATCAAAAATTCTTTCCCTAGCAGTCAGACTCATTCAGTGGCCGAACTATCCCAGCGGCCAAATCCAACCGAACTTCTCAACAGCCGAGCCCCAGCCAAACCTCTTCAGTCAGTTGAACTTCTTAGCGGTCGAGCCCTAGTTGAACCTCTTCAGTCGGTCAAACTTCTCAACGATCGAACTTCTTTTGGACTCCTCCAACAGCCAGGCTTTTATGAAAGCCAAACTCCTTCTGGACTCCTCCAGCAATCGGGCTTCTATGAAAGCCGAACTCCTTCCAGACTCCTCCAGTAGTTGAGCTTCTATGAAAGTCGAACTCCTTTCGGACTCCTCCAACAATCGAGCTTCTATGAAAGCCAAACTTCATCCGGACTCCTCCAGCAGTCGAGCTTCTACGGAAGCCAAACTCCTTCCAGACTCCTCCAGCAATCGAGCTTCTATGAAAGATGAACTCCTTCTGGGACTCCTCTAGCAACCAAGCTTCTACGAAAGTCGAACTCCTTCCAAACTCCTCCAACAACCAAGCTTCTACGGAAGCCGAACTCCTTCCGAACTCCTCTAGTGGTCAGATTCCTATAGGAGCCGAACTTCTTCCAGATCGTTCCTTCAGATGGATTCCTACAGACGATCCCACTATTGAACGGGTACAATTGACATTTATCAGGGCAATCACGAACATTATTCATTTGGATAATTATGATAGTCATTTATCAGGATAATCATGATTGTCATTTATCAAGGATGGTTACGACAATCATTAATCAAGACAGTTACAACAAGCTCCATCTATAAAATGAGACCCTCTAGATATATTTTGGCTAAGCTTTCTTTTTCTTTTCGAAACTCTATCAAACTTCTCTCTGAGCACTCCATTTTTGTTGGCCAGAAGAGCTAACTTGACCGTCGGAGGGTCCTACCGGAGTCACCACCATCAACCCCGGATGAAACTTTATTTTGCAGATCACGGACAGCGACCTCATCTTCCTCGACTCTAGCTCGATTCGGCGTCAACCAAATTCTGCAGCAACAGCTCCCAAAATCTATTAGTGACACCTAGTAGTATTTAAGAAAAAAATTAGTTTTTCGGATCAGGTTCGTTCAGATCTGATTGGATCAAGAGAGATATTTCAAAAATTTTTCTCTTGAATCTATATTAGATCTAAGACTTTTCAGATCTAAAATTATTGATCTAATAAAAAAATAAACTAAAATAAAGAATAAATTAAAACTTATTTAATTTTACCTTGTTGCAGATAATCTGATTATCTTGTGATGATTCTGATGTCTGCCTGAGATTTTGGATCTAGCTACGCAAGTGCCTAGCCTCTACTAGTATCCACTCGGATAGGATCTAGATATCTCCACCTTCTTTATCACCTCTCCAAAAATCATATCTAAATCTGATTTTGAAGATCTTCAAAACTTCTTTCAAAGATGTGAGTTGTCTCTTGCTGTAGTGCTGCCTTCTTCCTTTTCTTGTCACCTTTCTCTTGCTTGGATCGCACCAAACTTGTGCCCAAAAATTCTTGGGCATCGATAGGAGAGAGAACACCTAAAGGTGGCATGGAGGAGGAAGAGGGGCAGCGATGTGGCATGGGCAATGGGTCAAGCCTCTTTGATCTTGGCACAGATATGGCTTTTATAGATCCTATTGCGCCATGCGGTGCCACATCATCCCGACCAATCATGACTTTTTATGCAATTAGATCTAAATCTAATTGGTAAAATGACATCATCTGATCCAATCAGATGAGAGCCCCTTTGAATCATCCTTAGATGGCACCAAGACTAGGTCAAAGCAGTCTTCTAGGCACCAAGATGAGAGCCCCTTTGAATCATGACTTTTTATCCATGGGTGCATGCCTCCCTAGGCATGCGCACCTTATCCATCTACTTTTTAGCAGGTGGATTGGTCCAAGAATTCTCTCCTATGATGGCTTGACACGTAGGCAGATGTTTAAGTATCAAAGTCAATGTTTGACTAAATGTCCGAAATAGGATTTAGAAAGGGACGAAAAATGGCAGGTGTTGTCTCAAATTCATCTTATAAATTAAGAAAACCCTTTTCTAACCTAGACAAACTCTAGTCAGACCAAGTAAAGGTACCTGAGTGAGCCCAGACATATTTGGCTTGGTCTAGACAAATTTTAATGATAATTAAAGGAGAACATTAGGCTCAATCGTTTGCTAGCATGATTTTCTTGAACCAAATTAAATCTAATTCAAATCAATTAAACTGGGTTAGTCCAATTGATGATATCTAGATCGAAACCCTTATTTGTGTGACCTAGTTAGGTTCAGTTTTGTATGGTAATGAGATATGTCACGATCTCTATAATTGACATTATTGAAATACCTTCCGATGGATCAGAACTTTTCTGATTCAGACAACTAATATGATTGATCATCTAAATCATTCTAATTGCTCTTAAAATCCACCAGTGACATCTAGCAGCATATGATGGCAACCCATCAAAATTGAAAATAAACCTCTCAGTGTAGTTACCTATGTGATTAAGTTCCTCTATCTTGAGCCGCGACTGGATTGGGGTTAAGGTAATCTCGTCAAACCCTAATATCCATCATATAATTAATCATTCGAATCAAGTCCAATGTGAAAATCCTAAAAGAAACTTTTTCTATTATTTTACTCTACCATGGCCATGGGCTTATGGACTTGATTCTCATTATCATCATAGAACTACTCCTCATCCACCAAGGTAGATAGATTTCCTATTGGTGCAATCCAATTCCTACAATGAACATGCTATAGCCAACATACACCTCAAGATTTTGAATGGCTAGGAGACCGAGTCATGGTGTATTCAAACTATACTACCCTCAAGGTGAACTATAGATGCACCTTAGATCAAAGAACCAGACACATAACTGTAGCTTTGAGCCAGTCGTCGATGAGAAGGTAGACTTTCTAATGACTACTCGAGGTGGTTATGCTCGGTGCCCTTGTTCTCTAACGAGTACCTGTACTCTCACTCCGATGTCTTTACACCATATACTCAAGACTCATCTACTATAAAGAAGCGATTATACACCAACCTTTTGGATCAATCACCATCCTCATGATGATCCTACAGTCAGGAGCATTTTATGAGTTAATAATGAACGTTCATGTCTTAAATTTTCAACTCTTGAGAATAAGAACTATCATTATCATTAACTCAAGGGATGTATCATAGACACTAAATACATACTATGATAGAAAATAATTTACTTTATTATTTATAGTCAAAATTATAATTTTGCCCTTAGAAGTGTATAAGAAGTGTCAACCAATTTTGGCTTCTAGGGCATACATATCTAACAAACTCCCGGTTGACCTAAAGTCAATTGGCTACAAATCTAAGTTCCATCTTCTCAAGATGGGTTTCGATCTCCTATTGGCCCAATGACTTTGTAAGTAGGTCTACCAAATTATCTGCAGAGTCGACTCTCTTGATCTTGATGTATCCTTTCTCAAGGTAATCGCGAATGAGGTGGTATCGTCGCTCGATGTGTTTGAATTTCTTATGAGACCTCGGCTCCTTAGCAAGGGCTATGGTGCCATTATTGTCATAATACAGAGGAATGGCATCTGATGGCATCACTTTGATCTCTGTGATAAACTTCTTGTACCAGAATGCCTCCTTTACAGCTTCTGATGCAGCGATATATTCTGCTTCCTGAAGAAAAAAATCTATTTTTCGGATTAGATTCGTTCAAATCTGATTTGATCAAGAGGAATATTTCAAAAAGTTTTTTGCTTAGATCTAAATCAAATCTAATACTTTTTACATCTAATTTGATATATATAAAAATTAAATTAATTAAATTAATTAAATTAAATTAGATTTAGTTTATACCTTGTTCTTGGGTAATCTAATTACCCTGTTATGATCCTGCTGATTGTCTGAGGTTCTAGATGCGGCCACGCAATCATCTGACCTCTATCGATATCCACTCGAATAGGATCTGGATATCTCCTCCTTCTCGATCTATTCTCTAAAGATCAGATTTAGATCTGATCTTGAAGGTCTTAAAAATAACTTTTGAAGATTTGATGTCATCTCTTGCAATAGTGCTGCCTTCTTCCTTTCTTGTCACCTTTCTCTTGCTTGGATCGCACCAAACTTGAGCCCAAAGCCCCTTGGGCATGGAGAAGAGAGAGAGGATCTAAGGAAGGCATGGAGGAGAGAGGAAGAGAGCAATGTGGAATGAGAAAAGGGAGAACTCCTCTAAAGCTAGGTGTAGATAGGGTTTATATAGACCCTATAGCGCCATGCAGTGCCACATCATCCTGACCAATCACGTCTCTTGGTGCAATCAGATCTAAATCTAATTGATGGGATGACATCACCTGATCTAATCAGATAAGAGCCCCTCTCCAACACCCTTAGGTGGTGCCAAGACCGGTCAAAGTAGAGTCCTTGACGCCACCTAGTTTGATTCCAAGAAGCAACCTGGAGTCCCATCTGTATGGGACTCCAGGCATCCCTATCCTTAGGCACACACCTCCCTAGGTGTGCACCCCCTCCTTTCCTCTTTCTAGCAAGGGGACAAGCCCCTATCTACTCTCCTATGGGTGCATGACACATGAGCAGATGTCTAAGTGTCAAAGATCAATGTTTGACTAAAGTCAAAAGACAAGAATTAGCAGGAAACGAAAAATGGCAGGTGTTGCCTCAAATTTATCTCATAAATTAAGACAACCCTTTTCTAACCTAGACAAGCTTCAGTTAGACTAAGTAAAGATACCTGAGTGAGCACAAATATATTTGGCTCAGTCGAGATAACTTTTAACGATTGTAGAAGGAGAACAATAGGCTCAAACATATGCTAGCATGATTTTCTTGAACCTAATTGAATCTATTTCAAATCAACTGAACTGGGTTAGTTCAATTGATGATATCTAGATCCAATCCCTTATTTGTGTGACCCAGTTAGATTCAGTTCTGTATGGTAATGGGATATATCATGATCTCTATTATCGACATAATCGAAACATCTTCCGATGGATCAGAACTTTTCTGATTCAAACAACTAGAATGATCGATCATCCAAATCATTCTAATTGCTCCCAAAATCCACTAGTGATACCTAGTAGTATATGGTGGCAACCCATCAAAATTGAAAATGAACCTCTTGGTGCAGTTACATGTGTGATTAAGTTCTTCTATCTTGAGCCCGGATCAGATTAGGGTTAAGGTGAACTCGTCAAACCCAAATTTCTATCATATATTTTTTTTTGTTTGATTCAAGTCTGATGTGAAAATCTTAATAGAAACTCTTTATATTATTTCACTCTGCCATGGCCATGGGCTTATGGACTTGATTCTCATGATTATCATAGGGCTGCTCCTCATCTACCGAGATAGATAGATTTTCTCTTGGTGCAACCCAATTCCTATAATGAACATGCTATAGCCAACATACACCTCAGGATTTTGAATGGCTAGGAGATCGAGTCATGGTGTAGTCATACTATAACACCCTCAAGGTGAACTGTCGATGCATCTCAGGTCAAAAAACCAAACACACCACTATATCTTCGAGCCAATCGTCGACGAGAAGATAGACTTTCTTATGACTGCTCGAGATGGTCATGCTCAGTCCCCTCATTCTCTAATGAGTATCTATACTCTCACTCTGGTGTCTCTATACCATAGACTCAAGACTCATCTACTATAAAGAAGCAATTGTACACCAACCTTCCAGATCAATCACTATCCTCATGATGATCCTACGGTCGAAAGCATTTTATGAGTTAATAATGAAAATTTATGTCTTAAATTTTTAACTCTTGAAAATAAGAATTATCATTATTATTAACTCAGAAAATGTATCATAGACACTAAAAACACATTATGATAGAAAATAATCTATTTTATAATTTATAGTCAAAATGATAATTTTGCCCTTAGAAGTGTACAACAAGTATCAGCCAATTCTAGCTTCTAAGGCACACATATCTAACAAACTCCCACTTGACCTAATGTCAATTGGCTACAAATCTAAGTCCCATCTTCTCAAGGTGGGCTTCGATCTTCTGCTAGCCCAACGACTTTGTGAGTAGGTCTGCCGTATTGTCTACGGAGTCGACTCTCTTAATCTCGACGTAACCCTTCTCAAGATAATCGTGGATGAGGTGGTATCGCCGCTTGATGTGCTTGGATTTTTGGTGAGACCTCGGCTCCTTAGCAAGGGCTATGGTGCCATTATTATCGCATTATAGAGGAATGGCATCTGATGGCATCACTCTAATCTCTATGGCAAGTTTTTTGTATCAAAATGCCTCCTTCGCAGCTTCTGACGTAGTGATGTATTCTACTTCCATGGTGAAATCTGCTATCACTATCTGCTTGTAACTCTTCCAACTGACAGCACCACCATTACACACAAATAGACTTCCAGATGTCGACTTTCGATCATCTATATTGGACATAAAATCCAAGTCTGTATAATCCTGAACTTGGAGTTCTCCATTACCAAAAACCAACAACATATCCTTTGTTCTTCTCAAGTACTTAAGGATACATTTCATAGAAGTCTAGTGTTCTTCACCTAGATTCGACTGATATCTGCTCATGACACTCACAGCATGGGCTTATTAGGTCCTGTAATAACATGGATACAGAGGCTCTATTGCGAGCATAAGGATTTGCTCATGCGTATATTTCCTCAGGTTGTCAGGGCACATCTTCTTGGAGAGAAATGCCATTTTGAAGGGTACCAAACCCCTCTTAGTTTCCATGCTAAACTCTTTAGCACTCCTCTATGTACATCGTCTGAAAGTCCAAGCATCCTATTCACTACTATAGACTTTATTCTGAATATAGGTGCTTCTCTAGGTCTTTATGGAAAATTCTTTGGTAACCATATTTTAACTTGTCAAATGAAATATCATTTTCAATAAGGAGGATATATCATCAGTACGAGAAAGATAATAGCGCACCCATGATCTTTTTAAAAGTACATGATTTCTCTCATTCTTGATGTAAATTTTGATCAGTATTAAAAAGTATTGTCTGAGATGCTTGCTTAAGTCCATATATGGACCTTTGGCTTGCATACTTTTTCAAATCAGCGTGAAACACGGCTGTCCACAGATATCTTGCTCAAGATATCCATTTAAGAATGCTATTTCATCCATTTGCCATGTTTAATCAAAAGAGTTACAGAAGCAATGTGCGAATGGATTAAGCATGGCATGGCAAAAAATCCTATAGTCATGCCTTCGCGGTGCTATAACCTTTTGCACTAATCTAGCTTGAATGTCTCTTATATCCATCTTACCAATCTTTCTCTTATAATCTTTAACCTAATAGGTATTATACCTTGTGGATCTACCAAGGTCCAGACTTAATATGTTCGAGTCAATTTTGATTCCTGCCTCTAACTATTTTTCGAAGTCGGTATCTGATATTGTCATTATAGGTTGCGGATCATCAACTGAACTCTATTACCGAGAAATATTTTCTCTACTTTCTCTAAAATAGTACATAAGTACATCTCAAGGGATGAAAAACCCTTTCCATTTTGAGGGAGGAGTAGATGTATTGGCTCACCTAATTTGGTTCAAAAGGGTCCTTAGCTCTTTGCTCTTGGGAAACTTTCTCTAGCTTGATCTGCTTTCTGCCACCATCTTGATAATATTCAAGAAAGAGACATGTCAACTCCAATTACATTGATCTTTTGGAATGTGAAAATAATATCCTTAATTCTTTTGATATCCGAATCAGCTCTAAAGGTCCTATAGTCTAACTTATCGCTTGATTGTATTTTTGATATGAGCAGACAACCCCAAATTTTGAGATGACTCAGACTTGGTTTCTTACGATGATATATCTCATATTGATTGTGGTAGGAACGATTTTAGAGGAACCCTATTCCAGTAAATACATATAGTTAACAAACTATATTCCCAAAGAAAATCAGAAAAGGTTTGTGAAGCTCATCATGGATCGGACCATATCTAATAGGATATTGATTTCTCCATTCTAAAATCCCATTAAGTGAGGTGTTCCAGCATGGAGTCACACTGAAGACTATGTCATTCTACTTGAGTATGTCCAGGAAAGTCCCGACTAAGGTATTCACCTTCCTCGATCTGATTGAAGAACCCTTAATGGATTTTTAGTTTGCTTTTCACTTCAGTGCTGAATAGTTTGCTTTGCACTCATGGTCTAGATTCTTTAAACTTTTCAAAGGCTTCAAAACTTATGTTCCATAAGATACCAATACCCTACTGAGATAAAATCATCGATAAAAGGTTATGAAGTAGACAAAATTGCCTCTTAGGCCGACAACATCAAAATTGGCGTCGCACCACAATCAAGATTAGTGAGGCAAGTAAATCATGCCCTTTCCTATGTTCTCATAAAAAGATGTTAAGTCATTTTGCAATTAAAGATATGATTATAAATTGGATATGACTCGAAAAGTCAATGGATCAATAGTCCAATTTTTTTCAATTTGGTGTAATTCCTTCACTATATGCCTAGTCTAAGGTCCATAGATACGCTTATTCATTTGGGACTATCCCTGATGTCCATTTTGTTTATGGATTTTCAAGATTTTGCTCATTATTAAAAATTAGATACATCAATATTAAACTGGTAACAGACCGTTAATAAGAAATTTTTCACCATGCAATTTTTTTAATTTTCTTTTCATAAGAGAATGTACAATGGTCCTTAGGGAAAACTATTACAAGCCTCTTAGGCTAAAACATGAAATGAAATCAAATTTCTGCTGCTGTAGGGCACATAAATAACACAATCCTTAAAGTTACTAAATCTAAACCAGATGATAAGTCAGAGGTAAGTTTCCCACGCCATAATAGCAATCCTTGCTCCATTTCCAATGCATAGGATCATCTCACCATCCCTCAACCTCCAGCTATCCTCAAGACCCTACATGAAAGTGCACAGATGAGCACTAGAACCAAAGTCAAGCACCCAACTAGATGCAGAAGAAACCATAAGGTTAGATTCAATAATGAGCATACCTCCAGAAGGACCTGCCTCCTTCTTATTCTTTAGGGTGGCTAGGTATGTAGGGTAGTTCTACTTTTAGTGGCCGTCAGTATTGCAATAAAAACACTTTTCTTTTGTCAGTGGCCTTCTTCTTCAGCTCTGCCTTCTTTTTCTATCCTCCTTCCATCTTCTACCTTTTTACAGACTTTTTCTTCTTTTCAAAAGACTTTCTCTTGAAAGTAGTCTGTTCCATAGCAAATACTAAGCCTTTAAAATTTTTCATTGAAAGCTCAGCAGTAACCAGTATGTTCATAAGCTCGACTAGAGTATTTTGAAGTTTATGCGTATGGTAGTTCATGATGAACTACCCATATGCATCTATCAAGGATTGCAGAATTATATCATTCTGTAGATCCAAGTCCAACTTCACTCTAAGCTTCTTAAGCTCTTCTAGGTCCTTGATCATCATCAAACATTGATCTTGGACTGACTGCCCATTATGCATTTTAGCCTTGAATAGTCATTTAGTGACCTGATATTTAGCTGCGCAACTCTGTTCACCAAACATCCCTTACAGGTCAGCCAATATTTGGTGGACAGTCTTGATATCTTCATATTGGTGCTGAAGCTCATCAGACATCGAGTCCAACATGTAGCATCTAGCCATGTTATCTTCGTCCGTCCACTTATCAAAAGACGCTCTCTGTTCAGTGGATGGACGAGCTGGTAAGGTGGACAGATCCTTATCCAATACATGAGTTAACTTCTCAAAATTCAAAATAATTTTGAAGTTTCAGAGCCAATCCTTGTAATTAGGTTCGGTCAGTCTATAGGTGTCCAGGATGCATGCTAGTAGGTTGGATGCAGACATTTTGCTTTTCCTATAGAGAGTCAAAGTTTTTAGTTAGATATTATAATTAAGACTTGATCAATTTATTTAGGAGTTTAATTTTAAAAAAAATTAGCTTCCACTATTTTCTCGGATCCCTACACTCCCTCTATAGAGACGCAAAAATCTTTGTGATTATAGATTTCTAATGGATGGTGCAGTCCCACCAACTGACTCATCACCTAACCTAAGAGTCATTGGTGATGGGTTAGCCAATGAGTGGATAACTCTTATCCAATGATTCTCTAATTATGGTGCACCCAAACTTGATCTCTAATTCATGAATCTCACTATTCTTGGAATATTGATCCACTCCTTAGTTAAGTTAGATCCACCATTTACACAGATTAGATTTCTATTTGGGTCTCTCACCTATCCAATATATTGAGCCTAATTTATCCTCCAGCCCATAGCATCCAATGCCTAATAGACATGGTTGTATCTTTTCGGTGCAACTGAACCACTATGATCAGTCGAGAACAATCAAACCCGAGAAGGGCCCACATATCTACAATGGTGGAAGACCTTAGACTTAATCTTTTCTTAGGGAGATTTGATTTAGGTCTCTTTAAACTTGACTTACAATAGCCTTAACAATTATGACTAACCTAGTGGCATGGGTTAGCTAAGATTGTTAACCACCTTAGATCATGATTGGATCAATAAATATGGCCAGGTAAGTGAGACCGATGGAAGGGATATGCCATTAACTCGATAAGAATGCATTCGAGCCGAGTAGCTCCTAATTAAAAATTAGTCGATCGTATCTACCAGACTTATCTTAGATACCAAATTATTGAGCCAGAATCAATCAGGTTAGCCTATAATCTAGACTCTAACCACCGAGCCTAATTAGGTCTTAGCTTGATCGATCACTCATGTTATTCGATCTTGATCTAGACTTAATCCTATTAGGCTGATCAATTCTAAGCTTTCTTTGAATCCCATCTAACCAACTCTTGATTCGATTTGATCAACCGCTTAGACCTAATTGAAGCTATCCAAGCCCGAACCCAATTTTATGAAGATGTCTTAGATCTAAAAATTCATAATTTTTAGATCTAATTAATTTTATAATCTTAATTCTTAATTAAGTTTAGGGTTCATAAATAAAATATGTAAATAAAATCCTTAGGATTTCAGGATCTAGGGTTTTGTAGAAGATAAGTTTTGATTTCTGATTAAGGACGAACGCGCAGCACCCCTACACATCATAAGAACATCCCATCAAATGGAAGGAGAGGACTTTTAAATCCTACTTTATTCTTATGATCGGACGGCCAAGAGGAAATGCCTTAATCAAAAAATATGATTTTCTAAACTACAAAACTAGTTAGATCTAATCATATATCTCATATAAAAAATTGATCTAACTATAAACATGTTTTGCATACATCTTCATATATCATATCATGCATATTTTTAGATCTAAATTATTTCATAATCATCAAAAAAATTAAATTTAAATTGATCATATCAAATTAAAATCTATTCTAGATAATTATGTAGAACTATTGTACAACTAGTCTAAACATGCATTCATTATATCTCATATGAACAAAAATTAAATAACTTTATTTTTTATTTTTTAGATCTTATTATAATATTTATAATATTAAAAAATAGTAAATAAATAGATCTAAAAATTATAACTAATCAAATTAAATTATGATCATCTAGACTATACGTAGAATAATTCTATTCTACAACTAGTCATGCATCTTGTATAACTTAGATCTAAATTATTTAATTTTTTTTAATTTTTAATTTTAGATCTAATCATATCTAATGTAACATCTAAAATAATCAAATTATTAGATCAAAATTAAAATAAAATTAGATCTAATAAAAAATGCAACCTGGCTCTGATACCAGTTGAAGGAAAAACCTAACTTTTTGGATCAGGTTCGTTCAGATCTGATTGGATCAAGAGAGATATTTTAAAAATTTTTCTCTTAGATCTAGATTAGATCTAAGACTTTTTAGATCTAATATTATTTATCTAATAAAAAAATAAAATAAAATAAAGAATAAATTAAATCTAATTTAATTTTATCTTGTTGCGGGTAATCTGATTACTCAGTGATGATCCTGATGTTTGCCTAAGGTTTTGGATCTGTCCACGCAAGTTCCTGGCCTCTACCGGTATCCACATGGATAGGATCTAGAGATCTTCTCCTTGTTTATCGCTTCTCCAAAAATCAAATCTAGATCTGATTTTGAAGATCTTCAAAACTCCTTTCGAAGATGCGAGTTGTCTCTTGCAGCAGTGCTGTCTTCTTCTTTTTCCTGTCGCCTTTCTCTTGCTTGGATCGCACCAAACTTGTGCCCAAAAATTCTTGGGAATGGATAGGAGAGAAGACACCTAAAGGTAGCATGGAGGAGGAAGAGGGGCAGCCTTGTGGCATAGGAAATGGGTCAAGCCTCTTTGATCTTGGCATAGATAGGATTTTTATAGACCCTGTTGCACAATACAGTGCCACATCATCCCGACCAATCATGGCTTTCTATGCAATCAGATTTAAATTTGATTAGTGGATGACATTATCTGATCTAATTAGATGAGAGCCCCTCTGAATCATCCTTAGATGGTGCCAAGATTGGGTCAAAGCAGTCTTCTAGGTGCCATCCAAGTAGAATTTTCGAAGCAACTGGAGTCCCATCTGTACGGGACTTCAGATGCTTTATTCATGGGTGCATGCCTCCCTAGGCATGAACCCCTTATCCATCTACTTTTTAGTAGGTGGACTGGACCAAGAATTTTTTCCTATGATGGCTTGAATCAAGAGCAGATGTCTAAGTGTCAAAGCTCAACATTTGACCAATTATTCAAAATAGGATTTAGCAGGTGATAGAAAATGGCAGGTGTTGTCTCAAATTCATCTCATAAATTAAGATAACCCTTTTCTGACCTTGACAAGCTCTAGTCAGACCATGTAAAGGTACTTGAGCGAGCCTAGACACATTTAGCTCAGTTGAGACAAACTTTAATGACAATTAAAGGAGAACATTAGGCTCAATCATGTGCTAGCACGATTTTCTTGAACCTAATTGAATCTAATTCAAATCAATTGAACTAGATTAGTCCAATTGATGATATCTAGATCAAAACTCTAGTTTGTGTGACCCAATTAGATTTAGTTTCATATGGTAATGAGATATGTCACGATCTCTATCATCGACATCATCGAAACACCTTTTGATGGATCAAAACTTTTTTGATTCAGACAATAGTATGATGAATCATCTAAATCATTCTAATTGCTCTCAAAATCTACCAGCGATACCTAGCAGCATATGGTGGCAATCCATCAAAATTAAAAATGAACCTCTCGGTGCAATTACCTATGCGATTAAGTTCTTCTATCTTGAGCCCCGACTGGATTGGGGTTAAGGTAATCTCGTCAAACCCTAATATCAATCATATGATTAATCATTTGATTCAAGTCCAATGTGAAAACCTTAATAGAAACTCTTTCTATTATTTCTCTCTGCCATGGCCATGGACTTATGAACTTGATTCTCATGATCATCATAGGGCTACTCCTCATCTACCGAGGTAGATAGATTCTCTATTGGTGCAATCTAATTCCTCCAATAAATATCCTATAGCTAACATACACCTCAAGATTCCAAATGGCTCGGAGATCGAGTCATGGTGTAGTCAAACTATAACAACCTCAAGGTGAACTGCCGATGTACCTCAGGTCAAAGAACCAAACACACAACTGCAGCTTCAAGCCAATCATCGACGAGAAGGTAGACTTCCTAATGACTGCTCGAGATGGTCTCGCTCAGTACCCTTGTTCTCTAATGAATACCTGTACTCTCGCTCTGGTGTCTATACACCATAGACTCAAGACTCATCTACTATAAAGAAGCAATTGTACATTAACCTTTCGGATCAATCACCATCCTTATGATGATCCTACAATCAGAAGCATTTTATGAGTTAATAATGAAAATTCATGTCTTAAATTTTCAACTCTTGAAAATAAGAACTATCATTGCCATTAACTCAAGGGATGTATCACAGACACTAAATATACATTTTGATAGAAAATAATCTATTTTATTATTTATAGTCAAAATTATAATTTTGCCCTTAGAAGTGTATAACAAGTGTCAACCAATTCTGGCTTTCAGGCACACATATCTAATAAGTATATGGTGGCAACCCATTAGAACTGAAAGCAAACCTCTCGATGCAGTTACCTATGTGATTGGGTTCTTCTATCTTGAGCTCCGATAGGAATAGGATTAAGATAAACTCAACAAACCCAACATCTATCATATGAATTAATCATTCGATTCGAGTCCAATATGAAATCCTAATAGAAACTCTTTCTATCATCTTCACTTTGCCATGGCTATGGGCTTAAGGACTCAATCTTATGATTATCATAGGGCTACTCATCTACCGAGGTAGATAAATCTTCTATTGGTATAATCTAATTTCTATAATGAATATGCTATAGCCAACATACACCTCAGGATTTTGAATGGCTAGGAGACCAAGTTATGGTGTAGTCAAACTATAACACCCTTAAGGTGTTGATGCACCTTAGGTCAAAGAACCAAAAACACGACTGCAGCATCGAGCCAGTCATCGATAAGAAGGCAGACTTTCTTATGACCACTCGAGGTTGTCATGCTTAGTACCCTCATTCTTTAATGAGTACCTGTACTCTCGCTCTAGTGTCCCCACATCGTAGACTCAAGATACATCTATCCTAAGAAAGTGATCATATACCAATCTTCTAGATCGATCACCATTCTTGTGATGATCCTATAGTCAGGAGCAATTTATGAGTTAATTATGAGAATTTTTATCTTAAATTTTTAAATCTTATGAATATGAACCGTCATTACCATTAATTCGAAGGATGTACCACAAACACTTTAAATACATACTATGATCGAAAAATTATCCTTTTATTAATTTATTATCAAAATTATAAAATTGCCCTTAGAAGTGTATCACAATTGTCAGCCAATCTGGCTTCTAGAAAATACATCTAATAGCTCGTCTGATTCTCTGCTTGAACTTGCTCGAGCTCTATCAGCTAGTTGCTTTTGAAGTCGCATAACCTCGGCATTCACCATTTGGAGCTTTTTCTTATAACCATCAATCTATTCTCACCAACTGATTTGATAAGAGTTGTATGCCTTTTCAACATCATCCAACTACTTTTGAAGATCAGAGAACTTCTTGGACCTATCCGAACTGAATTCTACCTAACTTTGAACCCAAGCCAAGCCTTTCTCCAGTTGTCTGATCATTCCTTTTGCTTCATGGAGTTCGACTTCAAGAGAATAAGTTTTGGCTATTAAAGTCCAAGATTTCTCACTAGCATACTTCTTAATTTCTTCAAGCTCTTCCTTTAAGTGATTCTTCTTTTCAGTATATATCTTAAATTCTTTCTTACATGTCTAGCGAAGATGGTTAATTTTCACAGCAGCCTAACCATAGTTCTTTTTGGACCTTTGAAGCTCATTCTTAGATTTCTTTAGTTTCTTACTCAATTGATGGACTTCTTTCTTTAATTTCTTATTAAAAACCTTCAAGGAGATTCCTTGAGGTATGGGTTCTGCATCGATTGGAGACTAAAATTTGATGAACAAAATGCCATGACACAAAGGTATAATGAAAGAAAGGAATTTACTTTCATTAATCAAATTATTTTAATTATAGGAAGAAAATAGGAAAAAGAAAGATGAATTAAATATAGCTATTAAAGGCCTCCGACCTCTAGAGGTGGAGCAGTGGATGAACTTGATGCAACTTCAGCAGCCTCGATCCTTGG
This sequence comes from Cocos nucifera, assembly GCA_006176705.1. Lineage (NCBI taxonomy): Eukaryota > Viridiplantae > Streptophyta > Magnoliopsida > Arecales > Arecaceae > Cocos > Cocos nucifera. The sequence goes on along the minus strand of QRFJ01002003.1, from coordinate 317,344 downwards.
GCAAGCCCAGATGTCACGATAGGAGGCTCGGCACTCAGGGGGTCAGCAGCAGCTCTGGAGGGTCTGACTTCATCTTCAAAAGATTACCCTCGCAAGAAGCTGAGATCGAGCTTTGGAAACTTCTCGACCATCTTTCCTTGGCAAAACTCGAACCCCTTGATGAAGGCTACCTTGCCGAAGTTAACCTTTATGTCATTCATCTCTGAGGAGGCCTTGAAGTCTTGTATTGCTTGATCCTTGGCCTCCAAGATCAGCCTCTCCTTTTCAGCAACTTCAACCTCAACCTTCTTCCTCTTCTTAGTCTCCAAGGCCAGCTCCTCCTTCACCTTCGCCAAGGCCTGCTCGACATTTTGAATCGCCTCTTGAAGGCCCCTAATTTTGATCAATTTCTCCTTGAGGAGATGATCAATCTTGATCTAGTGTTCTTTGAGAACCTTCATCGCCTCCATCCTTTAGAGATTAATCGCCTTAATGTTGGTGATCAATTGGTGACCCATCTATAGATGATGAAGTGGATTATGCTAATGGAAGAACATACAGACAAGTTAAAGAAAAGAGATGAAGTGGTTACCTCGAGGAAGGTCCTGAAAGAGTCCTTAGTGCACCGCTCAAAATTGACACCGACCATCCTGTCCATGACTTTAGGTAGGGTGCATCCATCAATTAAAGAGTTGACCATTTTTAATTTTTGAAGGGATTTTCATCTAAATCTTTATCGTCGCCGTTGGATCAGCTAGAGCTCACTTTGTGCCAAACCTTTCCAGTGGTCGACCTCTTCCACTTCTTTTCTACTCCCTTTTCCTTCTTGGTGGGAGATTCTAGAATTTGGACTTCGACAGGAAGACTAGAAGTCATCAGAGGCACTATGGCCTCAGTGACAGTAGTGATGTTAGTGGGCATAGCGAAGCTCAGGGCATCGATTCTTGCCCTCTTGGAGGTCTCATCGGGTGCACCACCCCTCTTTTTATGAGATCATAGCTCCTTGGAAAGCCTCCTAAGTTCTTTTGAATCCATTTTTGCAATGGCGAATGAGTTATAGTTAGAAAGAAAGATAAGAAAAAATAATTTATAAAATTTGGATATATATCTGATGGATTAAAGGGACTAAAATTGAGGTTAAATAGGATCTGATACTCTAAAAGCTTGGGTAAAGGAGGAGCTCGATAGTTCCTCAGTCTGCTGAGCGAGTCCAAATCCTCTCTCTAATCTAGGAGCTCGACAGACTAAATCTCATAAGTGCCCCCAGGGTGGAAGTCCTAACTCTAAAGATAGGCAAAAGACAAAGAAGAATTTTTATTTCTAGCTATGAATGGAAGGAGTGCCCTTGAGCAACCCCTTCTTGCCGAATTGAAAGGATGGATACTTCAAATCCTTGGTGGTGGAATGATATTTGAAAGTGAAGTAATTATGGAACAAGAAAATTGATGGTTGGACTTTGGCTGATATAAAAACGAAAAGAAAACCTATAATGAACCTAAATGAGTTTGGAGCCATTGAGGCAAAGGAGATATTTAAAAATCAAAAAAGAGCTATATTAAAAGGATGGATCAAAAGTCGGCATCCAGCACGAAGGGCCTCAATGTACAAGAGAAGTGATCCAAAGGAGGGGCACAAGTTTGACTGCTCAGTCCAGAAAGCTCCAGCTCATATTCGAAAGGCACCCCACACTGGATTCTGATCAATGATAGAACCTTAGAAGATAGGAAACAAGAGATAGTTTCAGGAATGAAAACTGGATGAGATACCTCTCTAAGTTCAATTCCAACCCTAGGGACTGGGTTTTGGTAGTTCGGCTCATGCGAGCTCCTAGAATCGCTAGACTGGAAAGCTTCAGAAGACATTCAGATCAAAGCAAACTCAAAAGATCCATGAAAAATCTGAAGAAAAAGACTATAGATTTTTGGAGAAAACCAAGGAAGAATAGCAAACCACCCCCCCCCCCCCCCCCGACCAAAGAAACTAAAAGATCCAAAAAGTAAATGAAAAATAGACAAATGTAAGGAGAGAGTCAAGAAACTAACCTAAATTGTCCAAAGATTTCAAGGAGGCAGCCAAGAAGATAGAAGACGAGTGGGGGAGATGCTAGTAAATGGAGGAACAGTATGGGGAGACGGACAAGATGCACGGGTGGATAGAGGGCAAGAGAATGAAGAAGAAGGGAGCTAGGGCAAAAGTGGAGATTGGGGAAGGTGATGATACTTAAATAGCCAGAGAAAATCAAAAGTAGTTATGATTGCAAACCCTCTCTGTCCAATCCCGATCTACTGCGCGTCCTACTCATTACACCCACAATTGACATCGAACGGAGCAATTATTATGCCATACATGGAGCTCCGTGCTGGACAAGTTTTCGAGAGGGATATATCTTTTCAAGTCAATCGGTACTAAAGAAGCTTCGGCTCCAACTCAGAAGAAGCCAAATTTTTTTCATCTCCTAAGAGCGAAAAATCACCAAAGGACTTTGGCTGTCATAATTTTGATACTCCATTCTATCTTCAAACTCGGAAGTAGGAAGACAAGTGTTGGAGATAAAATAGCTTCTGTTAAAGTCTAATAAGAAGTCTGAACTTGATTTGATCACATCTGGAGTCACAACAGTCATGGCTAGACTTCAATTAAACTGATTTAACCCAAGGGGGTTGACCTTCAAGCCATGCATGCTAGATGAACTCCTTTGTGGTAATCATCCTCTCTCTCTCTCAATAATTACAGAACTTCTTTAAGGCATGATGAACTTTGTCTGACCAAATTTGAATAGTGAAAGGCCAGACCTCGAGTGTGGCCGAATTTTTTTGTGGCGTACAATATATCTCATTAACCTTGTGGCAAGAACCACGCCCAGCTGAATTCTTTCTCAGTCAGATTTTATCTTGGCCGAACTCCTTTATCCTATTTTACAGATAATGGCAAAACTCGTGTGTGGCCAAATTCCTTCCTCTCTTGTTGATAATTACATATCTAGCCAGTCCATACCATGTTTATCGACTGGATGAATTTGAATAGCGAAAGAACTTCATCATCAGCACGAATCTAATTTTCAATCCAGAATAGCAACCACTTCAAAGATAATGAATTATAGCACTCCTTCGATCCAAACTCCAAGCCAATCTTAAGGATAGTAAAGCTTCTGAAAACAAAGTGTTCATCCATCAATCTCAAAGCCAATCGAACTCCTTTGAAAAATTTGATAACTATTGCACCAAGAATTGATTTTGATGACTACAAAATATTTGAGCGAGATACTAATGATTTTGGCTTGAAAAAAGATTTATTATATTTCAAGAGCAAAATCATAAATTTTATAAAGTTAAAAAAAATTAATTTTGGAAGCATCAACAACAAGCATAGAAGATTTTTGATCTATTGGAGGTAGTTTTATAAATTTTGGATGCATAATTTAAAAAAAAATGAGGAAGAAAGATGACAAGGAGCAAAATCATAAATTTTATAAAATTAGAAAAAATCTATTTCGAAAGCTTCAAGAGGAACAATAGAAGATTTGTGATCAATTGGATGCAATTTCATATTTTTTGAAATTATATTTTAAAATAAATTTAATTTTCAAGAAAAGGATCGACCCCTAGGTCCATCTCTGTTAAAGGGGCTGATAGGCACACTAAAGGGGATGACTCCTAGCTCATCCCCTATGTCAGGAGTCGATCTAGGGGTCGACCTCTACTATTCCTAAGACAAAAAATACAGAACAGTAGATTTTTTGGATTTTCTATCATAGAGGTCGACCCTTGTGCAGGGGATGACCTAAGGGTTGATCCCTGCGATGAAAAAAATCTGCATTGACTATTTTTTGATCCTTTTCAACTGCATTTAATGCTCCAAAATAGGTCTCCAATGACTATAAATTGGGTCTGTTTTCTCTCCAGCCATCATAAAAGAAATAAAAGCTTTCAAAAGGAAGGAACAATACAAAAGATTGAAGCATTCATTTCAGCCCCAAGTAAAAAGCTCTCTTCAAGCAAAGAAGCTTTTGTTTCAAGTTCACCAATACCTTAAAGCTCGTTTAAGTCTTCAACAACTTTAAGGAAATCAGAAATGCTTCTTCCTTAATTGTGTAAAGAGTTTTCAATATTTTATTTGCTCATTAAACGGGCTAACTTTGTATTTCATTGTTATTAACTCTTATACTCTATTTTGATATTATTTTAAGTTTTGAGGGTTCTAAAAATTGGAAAGATCTCTTCAAACCTTGAATCAAAGTGTGTAGGATTGGCTTGTACTCAAAAAATAAGCATGCTATCTTAGGATAGCTAGGGTTGGAGGTTTCCAATAAGTAGGAGCTTGGAAAGTGGATGAAGGAGCAAGGTTGGCACCGAGCCACTATAAATCTTGCTTGTTTATGGTGTGCTTGCTCTCTCTCCATCTTTATTTTCTTAAATACTTACTTGCTTACTATTTATCTTTTCATCTTACTTAAATAACCCACCACATATAACTTGCATAATATTACATAATCTTTGTGGTTCTAAATTAGCTTTAAAATTTTAAAAACCCAATTCACCCCCCTCTTGGATTGCATATCTGGGCAACAAGTAGTATCAAAGCAGGTGCTCTATTATTGATTATTGATTTAACCATCAAGAGCCAAAGATCTTAGCAACCCAAAATGGAATCTCTTTTTAATGATGGACATTTTATAGATAGGCCCCCATTGTTTGATGGCTTAAATTATACTTATTGAAAATCTAGGATAAAAATATTTATTCAAGCACATGACTATAATTTATGAAAAATTATAATCAATGGCCTACATACATCCAATGTATCAATTCATGATAAAGAAATGATTCAAATGAATGCTAAAACAATGAATTTATTTTATTGTTCGTTAGACATAAATATTTTTAATGCAATTTCTTCATGTAATTCAGCAAATCAAATATGAAAGAAATTAGAAACTACTTTTGAGGGAGCAAATCAAAGAGAAACATCAAGCTTCTAAGAAAAAGAAAACTCACTCCAACTCATATCTCATGGTGCATGAGGATGAAAAGAAGAAGAAAAGAAAGAAACAAAAGAAAAAGAAAGCATTGATTAAGCGGGAGCAAAGCAAAGAAGAAAAGAATGAGAAAGAGAAGTAATGTATAGAAAGTTGTTACCTCATGGCTCAAAATGATGAGATATGTCATGAACATTCCTCTGAATTTATTTTTAATGAATTATATGAAGCCTTTAATGAGTTGATGAATGAATACAAAAAAGATAAGGCTATAGAATAAAGAACTTAAAAAATCTAATCTATCTTTCGTTGAAGAGAAAAATAAAATTTTGAGTGAAAAAGAAGATCTATTGAAAAATATAAACAATATGACCAAAGAAAAGAAGGATTTCTTGAAATAAATTAATTCTTCAACTAAAGAAAAGGAAGAATTGATTAAATCTAAAAATTTGTTAGTTGAAAAAAATGCTGAGCTTAAGAAGGAAAATGATATTTTAAAGTCCTTCCTAAAAGAAAATGAGATAATTTCAAATAAGAAATTAGTTTTAACTCAAGAAAATCTGAACCTAAGAATTAAAATTGCTAAGTTAAAACCTATGGTAGAAAAGTTCACTCTTAGCGCAAATAAACTTTAAATAATACTTGAAAATCAAATGGCCATTTATGATAAAGCTGGTGTAGGCTATAATCCTCTTAAGAAACAAAAATTTCTGGAAAACATCTTTGTGAACTCATCAAGCAACAAGTTTTCAAATATTACTTGCTTTAAATATGGAAAAGTAGGACATAAATCCTATACATGTTTTTCTAGTAAATCTAAAAATTCAAATATGAAGAAGATTTGAGTTCCAAAACAAACCATGAGCTCTAACCTTTATGGACCCAAGATGACTTGCGTACCAAAGACTAGTAAATAATTTTGTAGGCACACTAAGAATCCAATAAAATAAAATGAGAAAATACTTGTAGTTGGATGCCTTGGGAATGGACTTGGATGGGTGATGATATTGATAAAATCTAAACTTTTCTCACATCAAACCATCAATGTTTGTTTGATTAATTTTATTAATTTTAATGATCTATCATTATGATTTCATATTATGATTATTTGCTTGAAATTCTTTTCATATATTAGTAAGATTAGTATGATTGATTGATTTTGATGATTTGAATACTTTGATTTTAAAAAATCAATATGCTCTCCTCTAAATATCATTTTATGATATAAATTGGATATGAATGTTTTTGAATTACTGAATATACATGCAAAACTAATTTTTAGTATTCCCCAATAAGTTGCTTAAATATTGAAATTTCATATTTGAAGATAAAACATCATTTCATAATGCTCAAGTGCTTGATGTGTTAAATTACATTGCATATTAGCTTATCCCTAAGGATTTGGAATTTCATAGTTTAACTAAAACTCATAAAGCCTATATCTAGATTTTTTTTTACATGAGTCCCTTGATAATCTTGCCCTCATGATTGATTAATTCTTGATCCCCCAATTTGACTTAAATATCCTTCCTGATCATCGATTTGATTACCTATTGATTCTTATTCAACTTGACTAAATTTTCTTGAATCAAAAACTACTTGAACTATTTTCTGCTTCAAGGAGCCGACTCTTGATTTAGTAAGAGTTAACCCCTTTTTTCTAGGATTAGTTTTTCTATTTAAAAATATTTCAAGGCTCTATCATTCTATTGTCAATTTTTTCGAAACGTAATTCCTTTCAAACCCCTCTCCTACTAAAATCGGACCTTTTTTCTCCATTTCTATTCTAATCTTATAGTCCTTGTTCTCCAATGGCACCCTGGAAGCATTTTGTCCAAAGAAAGAGAGAAGTCTAGCTTCTAAAGTGAAAGGTGTGCAGATTGAGACAAATGTTGATAGCATTGGACGCACGCTACACATATACAGACCAGTAGAAGCACCTTGGATTATCTCAAATAGCTATACATTTAAGATATGTATTTGATTGAGATGATGATTGAGGGTATTGAGGATATCAGCTCTCATGCTATAGTAGATGATGACGATGAAAATCCTACAGTAGAGCCAACTACAGTAAATATCAGGACAAAGAGCCAACAGAGCATCATGAACAAATAGAGACAGCTTCACTTTCACAAACCAACCATCTAGATACTAGCTCATGATTACTTGATAGACTGGATGAGGATGCATTTGTTACGAGACTCTCCATCAAGATCATAGTATCAGTCTGTGCAGAGCTTTAGAGGTACATATCAGAGGCACATCAGATGAGATGAGATTAGATGGAGGCATTATCATTGGTCAGAGACGAGTTAGGAAGATTGTTTCAGGCACTTACTGCAGTAAGGAAGGATGTTCACTACCGAACCTAGTCATTTAAAGATATTAGACTATACTCTCCTTCTACCCAGTCTAGACCTAGATCTTAGGATTATCTTGATATATATTTGCTTAAGATGCTAGAATCCTTTCCACAGGTTTAGTGATTCTTTCAATCTATTTTTGGCATCTATATAGGATATAGCACTCATACATTTTGCATGCTTTCATGATTTTAACTTTATAATCACCATTGGCTAATCAATGAAAATTTTATCTTTTATGAAAATTTAATGTATTTAATATTATTTATTTGACTCAATATGTGATTTGCTTGCAAAACAAAGGAGGAGAAATGATTGCTTACTTAAATTAATTAAATATGCCTGGTTTGAAAGAAATAGGAAGAGAATTAAGAAAAGTTAATTTTCAAAACATAGGAGGAGAGTTAAGAAAATCAAGTTTTCTAGTATTTATTATGAAAAATTAAAAAAAATTAAACTAAATAAGAGAAAATATTATTAAAATATTAAAAGTAAAATTATTTTGATCTATTTATACACTCGTGTTATTCTAGTTATTTGATTTGCTTTAGAAAAATTATTTTTATTTTATTTTTTATTCAACCATACTTTGCATGGTTTGATCCTATCATAATTTTCAATAATTAATTGGTATCAAGCTTAATCTTGAGAAATATTTTACTCTAAATGAAAATTCTAGATAAATAAATTTTGAATCTCATGAAAAATCATTAATAGGCATTTATTTATTACTTGACTTGTTGGTTCACATATACTTATGCTTTCATGTGACCCTGTTTATTCATGTTTTGCATTGGTATTAAAGAATTCATCCTTAAGTAAAGTTTCATAATTGGTATCAAATAGATTTTTTTTCTATCTTACACTTTTTTATCTTCTTTCGGTAAAAAGAAAAGAATATTTTATCTCGAATCTGATTTTGTATAGCTTATATGATATCTTTTGAGATAAATTTAAAGAATTTTATATCTTTATTAAACTAAATTGAGTGATATTTCTTAAGAAAAGAAAGATCTAAATTTAAATAGTAAATCTCTCTATGATTTATTTGTGTAATCTATTGGTATCATAATTTATATCAAATAGTATATTTTTGCATTGAATTTCATTATATTATCTTTTGGCAAAAGAATAGTTGCTTTGTCTTAAATATGAATTTTTATGACTATATTCTTGCTATTATAATGTTTGAGATAAATTCTTATGATACATTTTTGAATAATTCATTTTAATATCAAAAAGAAAGGAAGAAAATAATGCTTTATCTCAAATCTAAGTTTGCACAGTCAAATTTTAATATGATAATATTTGAGATAAATTATAAATATTTGATATCTTTTCTGAACATAATGTATAATATTTCTTGAGAAAAAAAAATATTTTTTTAAAAATAATTATTAAAAAATTAAATTAATTTAAATAAATCTCTTTGTGATAAAATATATAAATTTTTAATTTTGAAAGAATCTATTTATCTTAAATTTTTAAAGCTTAAAGCTATTCCTCAGCTAAATTTGAAAAGCATTTCTTTTTGAATCTATAGTTTAAAAAATATATATATATATATATAGTATTGAAATTGTACTTTCTAAATGAGTAAGAAATATTTTCTAAACTAAATCTTATTCTATTTTTGGTTGAGTTGTGCCGAAAGAAATAATTTTTTGTTAACTTGAAATAAAATTACTTATATTACTTGATTTATTCATCTTTGATTTAAGTATTTATATATTTTTTGACTTACCAATTCATACTTTGATTGATTTAATTATATCATCATTTTTTAATGATCAATGAATATTTTAAAAATACTTTACATTAATTGATTATTTTGATATTATCATGATTAAAGACATCCTGTTGTAAACATTCCATTTTAAAATCAATGAAAGTAAAATTTTTATAAAAAATAAAAAATTCACTGTATCATGATTATGATTGATTATTTGATTGATGGTTGATTATTTGAAACTCAATATGCTTACTTTAAAATAAGTGCAATAGAGAAAGAAAATACTAAAAAAATAATTTGATCTTAAAAGACTATTTAATTGAAAATATCTTTATTTACAAAAGTAAGGAGGAGAATTCATTTAAGATGAATTAATTATAAAATTGGTATCAATCAAATTTGAAAATCTGTGCTTAAAAGTCAAATAAGTATTAGTTAAAGATTAAAGTGGTATCAATTAATGGTGCTTCGCTTAAAAAAAGGGAGGTCAAATAAATTTAAAAATATCATATGATGAATTTTATGGTATTCACTTTTAAAAATAGGAGAGACATTTGCTGCAAATTAGTATTGAAAATATCGATATTAATCTCAAATTCTCAATTATTTATCTTATATTTTTTTTAAATTTGTACTTTATTTCAATTGAATTCAAACTCTCAATCAAATGTCTTATAGTCTTTTCAATTCATGCTTTCATGTATTTATTTAATTTGATTTAAAGTACTACTAATTTAAAGTAGTATCAAACAAATAAATTATTCTCAAATGTTGAAACTTATTTAAAGTAGTATCATTCATATGTTGATTTCATAATTTGATTTACCTGAACATTCTTGATATTCTTGGAGTAGAATTGAATTAAAAACTCTTCTTACTCCTAAAAATAAATTTATAAAACTTTTAATGTACAATGTAAGATCCTTATAAAATTATTTTCAGCTTTGATACTATCTTTCATACTCTTTCAATATATACATTTTCAAAGTTTAATTGACTAAAACTTCTTGAGAAAAGTAAAGAATAAATATTAAAATTGGTCTCAATTTTTTTCTGTTATACTTATTTTATTTAAAAATCTCTAATTTTTGAAATTGAATTGAAAATCTAAATTGATGGTATCAAATAGAAATTTAACATCGGACCTACTTGTCTTGGTATCAAATATGCTAAAATATCTTAAAAAGCTATATCTCTCAATATTGACATGAAAATTTTGAACTAAATTTTTTTAGAAAGGAGGAAGTGATATCAATACAAATTTGATGTCAAACATAATATTTTCATATTAAATATTTCAAAAAATTCAACTTTAATACCCTCTTGAAATTAAATCATTTTTTTAAATTTCATATATATATTTTGAATTTCAATTGATTTTGATGATATATTTCAATTATTTGTTTGATGTATAAAAAAAAAATATGTTATGCTTGATTTCTTTGTTCAAAATTTTGAAAAACTCTATTTTCCTTCAAGCCTAAAAAATATATATTTAAAAATCTGATTATAAAAGTTATAATCATTTAATATGGGGGACAGCCTTTGATATTTAAATTCAAGTAAATTTCTGAAAGAAAAGCGATGTTTTAAGCACGTTTTAAATCCAAAGATAAGTTTTAAAAAGGAAGATGATTTATTTGACTTTATTTTTTGAATTTGATACATCTCTCATTTGATACACTCTTATATCTTATTGATTTTGATAGTTTTCTTAATCCTTTCCATAAGCTTTTTAATGATTATCAAAAATGGAAAGAAGAATGTTGAGTATATGCTTAATGAATTGATGCTTAAAATACTCAATAATTTATTACTTAAAATCTTAATACTCATTTATTTAAATTGAGACATTATAGTATAATGAGTATGTGAAAAATATGCAATGAACTAAAGATAAATTGAGAATATTCATGAAGTATGCATTCATATGTTTAGTCAATTACTTCATGACATATATTGGCTAATTTTGATTGTATGTGGTGCTTATCTTGTATGTCTAACTATTTCTACTTTTGAAATCTTTATGTAAACTCCATGTTACATCTTTATGTATTCTGATGTATGACTCCTGTGACTCTTATATATTTTGAATATTGGCATCTTATTCTGTCATAAAAGGGGAAGTAAATTTTTATTTCAAACAAGGAAAGAGTAGTTTTTAATTGATGATGTCAAAAAGAGGGAGTAAATATATTATTTGGTATAAGCAATAATTATTAACTGATGATGTTAAAATTACATGCTTGATGGTTGATGATGTTAAAATTACATGCTTGATGATTGGCAATTTTTTTTACATAGCCCCTAACCTCTCTTCTAAAAGAACTAAGTTATTTTATAGAAACTAAGGTTTATATGGTGATTTCTCTATCCTTCATGGTAATGAGGCACTATGATCATCTACCTATAGGCATTGACATTATGTATCGATATTATAAAGCTCATGCCTTAAAAATTTACATCAATTGAATATATTTATATATTACCTTAATTTTAAACTTAAAATTTTTAATGGCACTATTTTTTTTTAATATTCTATGCATGTCTTATTTTGCATATACACAAATATTTTGTCATCATCAAAAAAGGAGAGTTTATTACATCAAGAATTGATTTTGATGATTACAAAATATTTGAGTGAGATCTTAATGATTTTGGCTTGAAAAAGATTTATTGTATTTCAGAAATAAAATCATAAATTTTATAAAATTAAAAAAATATATTTTGGGAGTCCCAACAGTAATCCTAGAAGATTTTTGATCTATTGAAGGTAGTTTTATAAATTTTGGATGCATAATTTAGAAGAAAATCAGGAACAAAGATGACGAGAGGCAAAATCATATATTTTATAAAGTTGGAAAAAAATCTATTTTAAAGTTTCAAGAGCAAGAACAGAAGATTTATGATCTATTGAAGGTAATTTTATATTTTTTAGATTTATATTTTAAGAGAAAATTAATTTTTAAGAAAAGGATCGACCATCACATCGACCCCTATCAAAGGGGCTGATTGGCAAACCAAAGGAGATGATCCCTAGGTCATCCCCTATGCTAGGGGTCAATCGAGACTATTCCAAAGGTAAAAAATATAGAACATTAGGTTTTTTGGATTTTTTGTCATAGAGGTCGACCCATAAAGTCCACAATGACTATTTTTTGATCCTTCTAAGCTATATTTAATGCTCCAAAATGGATTTCCAATAGTTACAAATTGGATCTATTTTCTCTTCAACCATCATAGAGGATATAAAGACTTTCAAAAGGAAGGAATAATACAAGAGATTGAAGCATTCATTTCAGCCCTAAGCAAAAAGCCCTCTTCAGGCAAATAAGCTTTTGTTTCAAGTTCACCAACCCCTCAAAAGCTCATTCAAATCTTCAACAACTTTGAGGGAGATTAGAAAAGATTCTTTCTTAATTGTGTAAAGAGTTTTTAATATTTTATTTGCTCATTAAAGGGGCTAACTTTGTATTTCATTGCCATTACTCTTATACTCTATTTTCATATTGTTTTAAGTTTTGGGGGTTCTAAAACTTGGAAAGATCTCTCCGAACCTTAAATCGGAGTGTGTAGGATTGGCTTATACCCAAAAAATAAGCATGCTAGCTTGGGATAGCTAGGGTTAGAGGTTTTCAATGGTGTATTCAGTTTGAATATGGTTAGTGGATTTAAATTTTTAGGTACGAGCTTGGAAAGTGGATGTAGGTGCAAGGTTGGCACCGAACCACTATAAATCTTACTTATTTATGGTGTACTTGCTCTCTCTCCATCTTTATTTTCTTAAATATTTACTCTCTTACTATTTATCTTTTCATCTTACTTAAATTACCCACCACATACAACTTGCGTAACATTACATTATCTTTGTGGTTCTAAATTAGCTTTAAAATTTTAAAAACTCAATTCACCCCCCCCCCCTCCTCTTGGGTTGCATATCTGGGCAATAATAACTGCTTGGAAAGTTCCATGATTCCCCCTCTGGCTTTTAGCTTGAAAGCTATCATTAATTCTTGGCCGACTTTGAAGAAGGATAGACTCCTCGAAGTCGGCCCAACTCCTCAAAGTCGACCAAACTCCTCGAAGCTATAAAAGGCAGCACCAATAGAGTCTAACTAGCTACCGATTCACCACCTGCCATTCACAACCAATCTTTAAGTTTGGCCTACCTAACTCCATGTTCATTATCCCGATACACATGGCCTACTAATAAGTGCAAAAGCTATATCCGAACTCCAACAAATAGAACTCAACCACCCATAAGTCATGACAAGTGACAACCCACTCTCCATAACAAACTTTACATGGCCCGAGTGGCCCACTAACATTCTATTTTGGCTATCTTTTTCATTCTATTATAGGCTCTGCCTATATAAAGAACCCTTTAGATATGTCTTTCTCTCTAAATGCTCCTTTCTGCTCTTAATTCTTCTGAATACTCTATTCTTATTGGCCAAAGAACTAACTTGACCATCAAAGGATCCTACCGGAGCCATCCACCTCTAATTTGGATTTTATCTTATAGGTCTCGTCGGTGACCTCGCCTTCTCTAGTTTTAGCGAACTCCAGCATCAGCACCATTTTCTACACCAACACTAGGAGGATATGGGATTCTCTCTGATAAGTGGTATAAATATATTAATGAAAGTATTAAATTATTAAATAATTTATCTTATTTATAGAAAATTAATATTTTTATTGGTTTTATATAGGAAAGAAGGCCAATAATATGAATATCTTAATTTTCTAGTTCAAAGAAAATAAATTTCAAGCAAAACGGACATCAAATGAGCATAATATCAATTTTCAAAGGAAAAGAAAAAAATTTAAAAAAATATATTTAAAGTCGATCGGTCCAGACCAAATTGGTTCAAAAAATTGGCTCAGTTGGCCTAGCCAGACCACAACAAAGCAACTTTAGACTGCCTAGCCCAACCGACATCAGCATGACATCAGAAATATCATGGCGTACGGTGGACCGATATAGTGCAAGGCGCAAGGGCAAAATAGGAATTGCATGCGGCAGCACGTGCTCTGATTGGAGGACATTAGTGCAGTCTACTGAAGACCTAGCTCATGATCAGTCTACATAGGGCAATTATGCAATCCAACAACTACTGTCGCTGTGGTTTTGATCTAACAGTTGGAATTTAGGCACTAACGGACGGCATCCATTACTCCCGATCAAAATCCAATGACTGGAATGCGATCCTATTTTATTTAAACATCTAAAGCCTCCTATGCATGAATGGATGGTCCAGATTTGTAGATCAGAGAAGATCCAATGGTCAAAATTGATTCCAACCAGATGTAGGAATTTTAACATGGTTTTTCAAGGATTTTAGAGCCATTCGATCGCCATCCAGTGGCCTGGCAAGACCAGACTTCAATTTGATTGGTTTCAAGAGTTTTAAACCTAGTTTCTAGTAGGATTTTGATCCAAACTCATCCTCCAGTCTATTTAAAGGTCCTTCTGCTAAAAGAAAGAGGGAGAGTGATAGAATAGAATTTTTTTTAAAGAACAGAGACAAGAGAATAGTTTTTGGGAGAGATAGAAAGACAGAGAGCTGGGAATTCAGGGAAGAGAAGGGATTGTTTTCTTTTTCTTTTTCTTTCTTTATTTTCTTTTCTTTCTTCACGGTTCATCTTCTAATGACCAGCACATCTTTCGGTAGTTTTTCTTATCAACTTCTTTATGCCAAGAGCAACGAACGACAAAATTCAGTAACAACCAACTATTTGTTTGGATTTTTTATGCTTTTTATTTTATTTACTATTTTTAATTTTTTACCCTAAACTATTTTTTTTTTACTAATGCTAAAGCGTAGCCACTCTTTTAATATAATATTTAGTATTTAAATATTATTTTATTCATGAGGAGTATATAAATCTATGCTTAATACTTTTAAATTACCGATCATCTTCTAATTGATTTGATGAACTAGATGATACGGACCAAGTATGTCTATATTATGTTTTATTTATATACCTTATATTTTGAATCGAATTTAAGATTCATATGCATGCAGAAATTTTAGTGTGCTTTGGATGCAGCATATTTTAATTAGAAGTTTTCATTGAGATTAATGCATCAGTATTTATTTAAATTATGCCTGGACCAAAGGATAGTTAATAAATATTGATAGTTTTGCTATGCCTGGATCAAAGGATAGTGAATATCCTATGAGACTCCACCATCACATGAAACAAAATTAACCTAATTATTTAAATATTATATTGATTAAGTTGGTGAATCAATTGCCTTAGCAACCTATTGCTCTTGAATTCAACCCTAATAATTATACCATCTCTATCTTCTTGTAGTTTATTAATTATTTCATTATTTCTTTTTATTTTCTCTATTTCTTATAAATCAATTCTCTAAATAAAGTTTAGAAAATAATTTTTTAGTACTTATTTTTTTGATCCTCTAGGGATGATACTCTACTTACATACTTTAATACTTGATCGACTGGTGCACTTGCCATAGTGATAGATTTGCATGCATTATATTTTTGGCATCGTTGCTGAGAATTATGTCTAAAATAATATTAAAATTTCAATCCTTACTTTACTTTAGAATTTTATTTTTATTTTTTATTTTTATTTTATTTTTAGATTTGTGTTCATCGCATGACATGCACCACACATAGTAACCTACTATCTTTTGATGCAGAAATAGAGAGGACAATCGAAAGACTAAATCAATAAAGAAACATGGCAGTCAAAGACCCTAATGACATCAATCTGGGATTAGATATGGCGGTAGAGGGACGATAAGAAGCTATTTGAGTGGCACATCATCCATTAAAAGATTACATCATACCATCTATAGTCGATGCAGTTTTGAGGATTAGGAGACTGCCTGTGCGAGCAAATAATTTTGAAATAAAATTGGCAATGATTCAGATGATTCAATCAACTATCCAATTTAGTGGACACATGTAGGATGATCCGAATGCCCATATTTCTAATTTTCTTAAACTCTATGAACTTCAAAATTAATGGAGTGTTAGATGATGCTATTAGATTAAGGCTACTTCTTTTTTCTTTATGGGATAAAGCTAAAAGTTGGCTTCATTCTCTTCCTGCAGGTTCTATCACTATTTAGGATACCCTAGCCCAAAAATTCTTGGTCAAATACTTTCCACCTTTCAAGACTGCAAAGATGCGTAATGATATTACTTCTTTTATGTAGATGGAGATAGAGACACCGTATAAGACTTGGGTGCATTTTAAAAAATTCCTGAGAAGATGTCTACACCATTAATTAGCCGTATGGCTTTAAGTACAAACTTTTTATAATAATTTATCTTCTACTAATCATTCTATGATTGATGCAGTAGCAGGAGGTACCATTAATGAAAAAATGGAGAAAGAAGCCTTTGATCTGATTGATGAGATGGCATCAAATAACTAACAATGGCAAATAGATCGCATGATGCTGAGAAGACTAGCAGCTGTGCAAGAAGTAGATTGTATTCCAGCCTTCTTAGCTGAGATTGAAACCCTTAGAGTCAAAGTCAATAATATGAAGGGATCAGCTATGCAGAGCATCATGTGTGAGCTGTGGAGGAGGACATGATATAAGCGACTGCCAAATAGGTAATCCCTTTGCTAAAGCTCTCGATACAACTAACTATCTTGATAATTTTTCGAAGCCATAGCAAAATAATCCCTACTCCAACACATACAACTAAGGGTGGAGGCAGCATCTAAACTTTTTATGGAGTAATAAAAATGCAGCACAACAACCATCCCCAAGATTCCAAGCACATGAAAAGAAGTCTGATATGGAGGAGCTGATGGCCAAATTCATGCAAAATCAAGAAGCGGCCATTCAAAACTTGGAAACCAAGCTCAGGTAAGATCATGTAGTAGCTATTCAAAACTTGGAGATGCAAGTAGGTTAATTGGCCAAGATAATCATCAAGAGACCATAGGGATCCTTGCCTAGCAACACGAAGATCAATCTAAGGGAGCAAATAAATGCTATCACACTGAGAAGTGGTAAAGAGCTGGAGGAGCCACATCAAAATAAAAGGACTGAAGAGAAAACTATAAAATAGCAAACCAAAATTCGTCAGTTACCGAAACAACCAGTAGATGGATGGTCCCCTGGTATAAAATTTACTGATCCAAATGTAAAGCCCTATGAGCCACCACTACCATTTTCAAGAAGACAAATACAGCATGCATATAAGAAATTCTCAAACTTTTTCAAATTTTAAAAATTTATATATTAATATTTCTTTTTTAGATGCTATCACTCAAATGTCTAGGTTTGCTAAGTTTCTCAAAGAAATTCTAACCAATAAGAAGAAGGTGAAGGAGCATGAGACAGTCAACTTAAATGAAGAATGCTCAGCAATACTTCAAAACAAATTATCATAAAAGCTAAAAGATTCAGAAAGTTTTACTATCAGAGAAAACTATAAAATAGCAAACCAAAATTCATCAGTTACCGAAACAACCAGTAGATGGATGGTCCCCTGGTATAAAATTTACTGATCCAAATGTAAAGCCCTATGAGCCACCACTACCATTTTCAAGAAGACAAATACAGCATGCAGATAAGAAATTCTCAAACTTTTTCAAAATTTTAAAAATTTATATATTAATATTTCTTTTTTAGATGCTATCACTCAAATGTCTAGGTTTGCTAAGTTTCTCAAAGAAATTCTAACCAATAAGAAGAAGGTGAAGGAGCATGAGATAGTCAACTTAAATGAAGAATGCTCAGCAATACTTCAAAACAAATTATCATAAAAGCTAAAAGATTCAGAAAGTTTTACTATCCTTTACATTATTGGTGATTGTAGTTTTGATAAAATTTTATGTGATTTAGGAGCAAATATTAATCTCATGCCTTTCTCTATTTTCAAGAAGCTGGATTTAGGAGAACTGAAGTCTACTACTATCACTCTTCAGCTAGCTGATAGATCCATTAAGTATCCAAGAGGTATAGTGGAGGATGTCTTGATAAAGGTAAATAAATTTATTTTTTCTGTTAATTTTATTGTTCTAGCCATTGAAGAAGATTATGATATACCTCTTACCTTAGAAAGACCCTTTTTAGCTACTGGAGGAGCTTTAGATGTTCAACAAGAAAAATTAATTCTCAGAGTCCAAGATGAACAAGTTACTTTTAATATCTTTAAAGCTATTAAACATTTCAATGATAATCAAACTTTTTTTTGAATTGATGATATTGACAAATTAGTGCATGAGTATTTTCTAGAAAATAGGTTTGAGGACCCTATTAAAGCTTGCATTGTCCAATCAAAAGAGAGTTCAGCTAAAGATGAAAAGCAAATAGAGTGAATAAGATTACTGGAGGCCAGGCCATACATTCCACATACATGTAGACCATTGTTTGAAGAATTAGAAAGATCATCTATCCATCTCCTAAAGCCATCAATTGAAGAGCCACCTACTCTTAAACTCAAACATTTTCCTTCTCATTTAAAATATATTTTCTTAGAAGGTTCCTAGCACTTATCTCTTATTATTTCTTCTTCTTTGATAGGATTAATGGAAGAGAAGTTGATAAGAGTGTTAAAGGAACATAACAAGGCATTCGGATGGACCATAGCAGACATCAAAGAAATTAGTCTCTCAATTTGTATGCACAAAATTCTCATGGAGGACAACTATGAGCCTACAGTCCAATCCCAAAGAAGACTTAACCCAAAGATGCAAGAAGTGGTGAAAAAGGAGGTAATCAAGCTACTTGATGTAGGTATTATTTATCCTATCGTTGATAGTTCATTGGTGAGTCTTGTTCAAGTGGTTCCTAGAAAAGGTGGGATTACTATAGTTCAAAATGATAATAATGAATTAATTTCCACTAGGATGGTTACTAGGTGGAGAGTATGCATGGATTATAGAAAATTAAATGATCCAACTAGGAAAAATCATTATCCTCTTCCTTTCATAGATCAGACGTTAGAAAGATTAGCTGGGCATGATTTTTATTATTTTCTACATGGTTATTCTGGTTATAATCAAATTGCTATAGCACCTGAGGATCAAGAAAAAATTATGTTTACATGTCCTTATGGTACATTTGCTTTTAGAAGAATGCCATTTGGTTTGTGTAATGCACCAGCTACTTTTTAACGATGCATGATGACTATTTTTCATGACATGATTAAGGATTTTCTTGAAATTTTTATGGATGATTTTTCTATCTTTGGATCTACATTTGATAAGTGCTTGCATAACTTGTCTCTTATTTTACAAAGATATGAGGATACTATTCTTATCTTAAATTTGGAGAAGTATCATATGATGGTGCAAGAAGGCATAGTCCTAAGCCACAAGATCTCATATTAGAGAATTGAAGTAGATAGAGCTAAGATTGAGGTAATAAAAAAATTACCTCTACTGACCTCAGTAAAGGCTATTAGAAGCTTTTTAGCGCATACTAAATTTTATTATCAATTTATAAAGGATTTCTTCCTAATTTCTAGACCTCTATCTAATCTATTGTGTAAAGATGTCTCTTTTCATTTTACTGACAAGTATTTGCAGGCATATAACACTCTCGAGAAGAAATTGGTCACAGCACCTATTGTAGTAGCACTAGATTGGTCCTTACTTTTTGAGCTGATGTGTGATGCTAGTGATACAGCCATAGGAGTAGTACTTGGTCAGAGAAAGAATAAGATTTTTTGGACTATTTATTATGCCAGCCACACCTTGATAGAGACCCAACAAAAATATGCAACTATAAAAAAGGAGCTTCTAGCAGTAGTATTTGCACTAGATAAATCTCATTCCTATCTTATTTTATACAAAGTTATTGTATATACTGACTATGCAGCTCTAAAATATCTTCTTGCCAAGAAATATGCAAAATCTAGATTGATCAGGTGGATTCTTCTGCTACAAGAGTATGATTTGGAGATTAAAGATAAGAAGGGCATAGAGAATTTAGTTGCTGATCACCTTTCAAGATTGAAAAGCATCATAGAAAAGGAATTAGATACTTGCCTTATCAAGAAGGAATTTCTAGATGAATGCCTTTATGCTATATTAGGTTGAACATTTTCATGGTATGTTGATATTATTAACTACTTGGTTGGTAAGCTTTTTCCATTTGATTTTTCTTTTCAACAAAACAAAAGGTTCTTATCTATTGTTAAACATTATTTTTGGGATGAACCCTTCTTGTATAAGTGTTGTGTAGACCAAGTCATTAGAAGATGCATCCTAGAGGATGAGATGGAGAAAATTCTACACCATTATCATGACCAGGAGGTGGGAAGATATTTCGGCCCAACTATGATAGCTTATAAGGTTTTTCAATCAGGATTTTATTGGCCCTCTCTATTTAAAGATGCTCATTCTTATGTCTCTTTATGTGACCACTGTCAATGAACTGAAAATCTTTCTAGAAGATATGAAATGCCTTTAAACAATATTCTTGTACGTAAAATTTTTGATGTTTGGGGTATTGATTTCATGGAACCTTTTTTTAGTTCTTTTTCAAATCAATATATTCTTGTAGTTGTAGATTATGTTTCAAAATAGATAGAAGCAGCAACTTTTCCAACTAATGATGCTAAGGTAGTAGTTAATTTTTTTAAAAAATATATTTTTAAACATTTTGGCACTCCTAGGGCAACCATTAGTGATGTGGGAACCCACTTCTATAATAAATAATTTAAAATTTTATTAAAAAAATATGGTATGGCTCACAAGATAGCTATCCCATATCATCCACAAACTAGTGGTCAAGTAGAGGTGTCTAATAGAGAACTAAAAAAAACTTTTAGAAAAGACTGTAAGTGCAACAAGGAAAGATTGGTCATTAAAATTAGATGATGCATTATGGGCATATAGGATTGCATATAAAATACCCATTGGTATGTCCCCATATAGGGTACTCTTTGCTAGCATGTCATCTCCCTATTGAGCTAGAATATAAAGTATATTGGGCTATAAAAATTTTTAACTTTGATATACAAGATACAGGAAAGAACAGGTTGATGCAGTTGAATGAGATGGACGAATTTCGCCATGATGCCTATGAGAATGCCAGGATCTACAAAGAACGTACTAAGAAATGGCATGATAATCATATTGTAAAAAAAAGAATTTCAAGAGGGGCAGCAAGTTATCCTATATAGTTCACGACTATATTTGTTTTTAGGAAAGCTAAAATCAAGATGGTTAGGTCCCTATACAATTACTAAAATTTTTTCATATGGAGCAGTGAGGATCTCTAACTAATCAAAAGGTACTTTCAAGGTAAATAATCACAGACTGAAGCATTACATTGGTAGAAGTCTTGAGAAGGAGAAAGAAGCCCTCAAATTGCAAGATCCAGCTTAGAACTTCAATAAAGTCAAGCTGAAGAGTATAAATCAGAACTACTAGATAGGTTATTTCTTTTTTTTTAAGTTTTGATCCTTTTCTTTTATATTCCATAGTTTCTTGTTGTCTTTTGTGGCTCTAGTGTGTGTTTTCAATTTTGCAGAGAAAAAGAAAGGAGAGCTCAAGCTAGTTTGCAAAATATTCAAACAACCAGTCTGGACTAAATCAGGTGTATTCTTTCCTATCCCTTATTGCATCCTTTACTTTTCCTTTCTCCATTCATACAATGTTGATTAAGTTGGAGGATAAAAATAAGTGAATAAAAATAATAAATATAAAATATAAAATATAATAAAAATAATAAAAATAAAAATAAAAAATAAGTTTAAAAATTTATTAACTAAAATTTTTAAAAGTTAAATTTAAGTAATTTAAAAAATAATAAAAAAATTAACTAAATAAAAATAAACCATGTATCAAGAAAGAGAATCTTGAGCAAGATAGACTAGGAAAAGTAATAAAATTTAGAAGTATTTGCTAATAAATATAGCGAGTTAAAGAAGTAGATTAGTTGGTCAGACTTTTAGCAGCCTACTTAGGTCACCTAAAAGTTATTAGCACTTCTAATTGCACATGCACACTATCAAGGTAAAGTAGATATTGATTATAAGGCCAACTGAAAATTCAATTATCATTGAAAAATTAGTGATTAATATATATTTCAATCAAAGAAACTTGAATTTAAAAAAAGAGCTACCTGCCTATAATAAAAGTGTAAAAGATAGAGTATATGTGGATTGTCTGAAGCTTAGTAACTGGGTCTCTGCACTTAAGTCAAGCATAGGGATTCATGTCAGTTGGTGGAGGAAGGCCAGGATGCTCAGCACAAAAGAAAAAAAAAAAAGAAAAATGAGGCAGTGTAAAAGCTACCTTCATTCATGAGCTTAACTTGGGAGTGTATAGAAAATTAACTAAAATAAGTGATAAAAGAAGATACTTTTATCCTTTAAGTTAGTACTAAAATGCTAAGTTAGTCATCATGAACACAAGTACTGTAGATCTTTAGATATACTCTAAGAAAGTTTTTGATTATACTGACTTGAAATTTGCTTCTAAAACTTAATACTTGATGGCATTTTCTAAACTTTTTTATCTTTAATTTTAGCTCTATTTTTGTGAAGGAAGATCTTATTAAAACATGATGATGAATTAATATTAAATAAAGCATTGCTAAGGAACTAGCAATGACTAAGTTGGGAGGTATGATAAGTGGTATAAATATATTAATGAAAGTATTAAATTATTAAATAATTTATCTTATTTATAGAAAATTAATATTTTTGTTGAACTTATGTAGGAAAGAAAGCCACCAATGTAAAGATCTTAATTTTTTGGTTCAAAGAAAATAAATTTCAAGCAAAACGGACTTCAAATAAGCCCAATATCAATTTTCAAAGAAAAAAAAAAAATTTAAAAAAAATATTTAAGGCCAGTTGGTCTAGACCAAATTGGTTCAGAAAATTGGCTTAGCCAGCTCGACCCAATCATAATAAACCAACTACAGACCATCTGACCCAAATGATGTCAGCATGATGTCAAAAATATTATGGCGTACGGTGGACCACTACAGTGCAGGGCGTAAGGGCAAAATAAGGATTTTATGTAGCAGCACATGCTCTGATTGGCAGACATTGGCATGGTCTACTAAAGACCCAACTCACGATCAATCTACACAGGGCAATTATGTGATCCAATGGCTGCTATCATTGTGGTTTTGATCTGAAGGTTGGAATTTAGGTGCTAACGGATGGCATCCATTCCTCTCGATCGAAATCCAACGGCTGGCATGCGATCCTATTTTGTTTAAACATCTGAAGCCTCCTATGCATGAATGGATGGCCCAAATTCATGGATCAGAGAAGATCCGATGGTTAGAATTGATTCCGACCAGATGTAGGAATTTTAACATGGTTTTTCAGGGATTTTAGAGCCATTCGATCACCATCAAATGGCTAGGCACGATCCAAACTTCAATTCGACTAGTTTTTGGAGTTTTAAACCTATTTCCACTAGGATTTCAATCCAAACTCACCCTCTAGTCCATTTAAAGGCCCTACTGTCGAGAGAAAGAGGGAGAGCAACTTATTACCTAATTACCTGAATATAAAGGAGAGAACAATTTTAGGGAGAGATAGAGGGACAGAGAGCTAAGAATTTAGGGAAGAGAAGGGGGCGCTTTCTTTTTCTTTTTCTTTCTTTATTTTCTTTTCTTTCTTCCTTCTTTCTTTGCAGTTCATCTTCCGACGACTAGCACATCTTCTAGTGGTGTTCTTCATCAACTTTTTTACGCCAAGAGCGACGGATGGCAAAATTTAGCAACAAGCAATTATTTATTTAGATTTTCTCATGCTTTTTATTTTATTTGCTATTTTTGTTTCATTTATCATGAACTAAATTTTTTTTACTAAGGCTAAGGTGTTGCCACTCTTTTAATTAAATACTCAACATGATTTTAATATTATTTTGTTCATAAGGAGTATATAAATCTATGCTTAATACTTTTAGATTATTGGCCATCTTCTAATTGATTTGATGAATATAGATGATATGGACCAAGTATGTCTACATTATTCTTGATTTATATACCTTATTTTTTGAATCTAATTTGAGATTCATATGCATGCAGGAATTTTAGTGCACTTTGGACGTAGTGTATTTTAATTAGCAAGTTTTATAGAGATTAATATATCAGTATTTATTTAAATTATAGTTGGACCAAAGAATAATTAATGAATATTGATAGTTTTGCTATGCCTAGACCAAAGAATAGTAAATATCCTAGGAGACTCCACCATCACATCAAATAAAATTAACCTAATTATATGAATATTATATTAATTGAGTTGGTGAATCGATTGCCTTAGTAATCTATTACTCTTAAATTCAACCCTAATAATCATACCCTCTCTATCTTCTTGCAATTTATTAATTATTTTTTTATTTCTTCTTATTTTCTCTATTTTTAATAAATTGATTCTCTAAATAAAGTCTAGGAAAAAGTTTTTTAGTACTTGTTTTTCAATCCTCTAGGAATGATACTCTACTCACATACTTTATTACTTGATCAACTGGTAGACTTGCCATAGCAGTAGGTTTGCATGCATCACTCTTCCAATGGACTCCTCTTGGAGCACGACAGCATAATGGTATGTCTGAAAGGAGGAATTAGATCTTATTGGATATGGTTCAATCCATCATGGAGTTTGCTGGTCTGTCTATCTCCTTATGGGGATATGCACTCAAGTTGGCTTGTAACATTTTAAATAGGATTCCGAGTAAGTCTGTAGCTAAAATGCCATATGAGATATGGACAAGGCATAAGCCAGTACTCTCACACCTTAGAATTTGGGGGTATCCGACCTATGTCAAACATTTAGTAACAAACAAGCTTAGACCTAGGTCTAACAAGTATAATTTTATAGGGTATCCAAAAGAGATCAAAGGATATTATTACTTCTACCTAGCTAATAAATAAAAGATGTTTGTCAGCCTTAAAACAGTCTTTTTGGAAAAGAAGTTCCTTGGTGAAGCAACTAATGCCTCTAAGGTCGAACTTGAGAAAGTTTGGTAGGTGAAAAAAATCAATACATATATCTAAACCTGAATCTGATTTGATTAGATCAGATCCAGAGCCTATTGTACCTGCATTCTTAAGGTGGTCTAGAAGAGTACCATGTTAGTTGGATAGATACTATGATTTCTTGATCTGAAATGGTGATCCTATTGAACTCAATGAGAACGATGAGGATCCAATCACTTACATGGATGCAATGCAGAGATCCGACTCTAAGAAATGGCTTGAAGCCATGAAATCTAAAATAAAGTCTATGAAGGTCGATGATGTATGAAGATTTGTTGACCCACTCGAAAGGATAAAATCAATAGGATGTAAGTGGATCTTCAAAAGAAAAAGGAGCGCAGATGAGAAGATGGAGACCTATAAAGCCCATCTGATTGCCAAGGGTTATCATCAACGTTATGGTATAGATTATGATGAAATATTTTTTTCTATGGCAATGCTCAAGTCCATTCAGATCATGCTTGCAATAGCTATCCATCTGAACTATGAAATCTAGTAGATGGATGTGAAGATAGCTTTCTTGAATAGAAAGCTAGACGAAAAGGTATATATTGTACAACCTGAAGAGTTCACATCCATAGATGAGTCTAAGGTGTGTAGGCTTCAAAGGTTCATTTATGGATTGAAGCAGTCATCTCAACATTGAAACATATATTTTGATAGGATGATCAAGATGTATGGCTTCATTAAGAATGTAGAAGAGCCATACATATACAAGTGGACTAATGGTCTAGCGATTATATTCCTAGTATTGTATGTGGATAACATTCTCTAAATTGGGAATGATGTCTCTATATAACAAGAAATAAAAATTTGGCTATCATCATAATTCTTCAAGAAGGATCTGAGAAGCTTCCTACATCCTAGGAAAAAGAGCTATAGAGATAGATCTAAAAGATTGATTGGGTTATCCCAATCTACGTACATTGGCACTATGTTGAAGAGGTTCAGCATGGAGAATTTCATGAAAGACTATCTACCGATAGGCCATGAAATTTCTCTCTCAAAGGATTGTCCGACAACACCTTAAGAGAGAGAGAGAGAGCATATGAGTAGAATTTTATATGCTTCGATAGTGGGTTCTGTCATGTACATCATGATATGTATGCAACTAGATATGGCATACTCATTAGGGATAGAGAGTAGATACCAATCTGATATAGGGGATAACTTCTGAAAGGTTGTTAAAACCATCTTGAAGTATTTAAGAAATACTAAAGATCAGTGGCTTGTTTATGGTGAGTTGGACTTGTGACTTATGAGGTTTATAGACTCTAGTTTTCAGACTGATCATGATGATAGCAAGAGTGTGTTGGGATATATGTTTATCCTTAATGATAGAGCTATCTATTGAAAGAGTTCTAAGTAGCACACTATGGCTGACTCAATTTGCGAGATAGAGTATATCACTACATCAAATGCTGCTAAAGAAGTAGTGTGGCTAAGAAAGTTCATCACTAAGCTTGGAGTAGCACCCTCCCTTAATGGTCTAGTTTTGATCTTCTGTGATAGCTCTGGATCCATTGCACAGGCGAAGAAATCGAAGGCACACCAGCAAATGAAGAATATTTTGCACCACTACCATCTTATCCGAGAGATTGTGGATCGAGGTGATGTCAATCTTTGGAAGATTGATGGAAAGGAGAACCAGGCTAACCTATTCGCTAAAGCCATTATGGTGAAGGAGTTCGATGACTTCAAGTTGAAGATGGAAATTAGATACGACACCGATTGACTTTAGTCCAAATGGGAGAATGTTGGAAATAGTATCCCAAAGCCAATCATCAGTCTATTGATGGTTGAGCTATTTTTATATTGATATATAAATTAATAAATAAATAAAAGTTATTTTAAGATTTTTCATCATAAATTCTTTCATCTTTTAATGAACTCCTGTGTTGTGGTGAAGTCCTTAGGACTATTTAGAATCGATAAAGAAGGATTTATCATTTAGTCCTTAAACATGTTCACAATCAAATGATACATTATTATCAAGGATGACAACGTTTATTGAGTATAGATTATTGTGTGCCATATAGGTTGGTAGTCCTCTTAATCAAAGAGTGTGAAAACATAGGTATGGCATGTAGGTGAGATGTAGGGTTATATCTACATTGAACGTGACCATCTCCGGAGCTTTTTTACTATCAAAATTTGCTTCGATGGAATATAGGTATAAGTGTCTCTTCGACCTAAGATTACCATGGTGACTTTCAAGCAACTCATTATGCTTTAGTACCGGACTACTTGAATTTCTAATTCAGTGAATGAGGATTTCTGGGCATAGTCAAGTACTTGAGGAGACGGTGTATAAGTCAAGATGGGATTGACCACTTTGGTTTAAAAGCTATGCTTAATTGTATTTCAATTTAGCAATACCTTGGCTAGGGTAGTCCTAGGAAGGAGTCACAGGACTGATTGCATTGAGACACAATTTGGATGTACTTTTTAGGATTGATAGTTTAACTTAGAGTCATCCTAAACATAGAGGTCAAAGGGATGAATTATGTGGTAACCATATTCGTGTAGGTTTTGAATGCTACGATTATGTCTATTCGACCTATTCAAACGTCGAGTGCCATGATGAGATGGTCACTTCAATTAGTACAAAAATTGGTTTTGGTGCTACCAGCTTAGGTTTGATCTTATGGGGTCACACATATTAGAAGTTTCTATCTGATTTGATGATTAATGAATAGTCCCACTAGACTAGGACTCTATGGTCAAGAGTCCCACTAGATTGGGACTCTTCGATCGAGAGTCCTATTGGGTTAGGACTTCGAGTCCTGCATGTCTAGGACTCTATGGTCAAGAGTCTGTTAGATGTGTACCCTAGAAGCCAGATTGGCTGACACTTATAATATACTTGTAAGAATAATTTTATAATTTTGACTATAAATTAATAAAAAAATTATTTTTTTTATCATAATGCATATTTAAAGTGTCTATGATACATCGTTTGAGTTAATTGGTAATGATAATTCATATTTTCAAGAGTTGAAAATTTAAGACATAAATTTTCATAATTAACTCATAAACTATTTTCGATCGTAGATCATCACGAGAATGGTAATCGATCTGGAAGATTGATGTACGATCGCTTTCTTAGGATAGATGATGTCTTGAGTCTATGGTGTGGAGATATCGAAGCGAGAGAACAGGTACTTCGTTAGAGAACGAGGGCACTAAGCGTGACGACCTCGAAATAGTCATAAGTAAATCTACCTTCTCATCGATGACTGGCTTGATACTGCAGTGGTGTGTCTGGTTCTTTAATCTGAGGTGCATCGGCAGTTCACCTTGAGGGTTGTTATAGTTTGACTTATACCATAACTTCGATCTCCTAGCCATTTGAAATTCTGAGGTGTATGTTAGCTATAGCATGTTCATTGTAGGAATTGGATTATACTAATAGGGATCTATCTACCTCGATAGATGAGGAGTAGCCTTATGATAATCATAAGATTGAGTTCTTAAGCCCATGATCATGGCAGTATGAAGATGATAGAAAAAGTTTCTATTAGGATTTCATATCGAACTCGAATCAAATGATTAATTCATACGATGGATGTTTGGATTTGACGAGTTCACCTTAACCCTAATCCTATCAGTGCTTAAGATAAAGAAATCCAATTACACAGGTAGCTGTACCGAAGAGATTCGCTTTTCAGCTTTGATAGGTTGCCACCATATATTACTAGGTGTTACTGATGAATTTTGAGAGCAATTAGAATGATTTTGATAATCGATCATTCTAATTATATGAATCAGAAAAGTTTTGATCCATCAAAAGGTATTTCGATGATGTCGATGATAAAGATCGCAACACGTCTCATTACCATATGAAACTGAACCTAACTAGATCACACAAATAAGGAGTTTAGGTCTAAATATCATCAATTGAACTAATCCAATTTGATTGATTTGGATTAGATCCAATCTGGTTTAAGGTAATCGTACTAGCACACGATTGAGCCTTGACTTTCTCCTTCTATAATCTTTTTGATTCATCGCAATCGAGTCAAATTTGATTTGACTCATTTTTGTATCTTGAATGAGTTTATTTTTTATCTGTCTGAAATCAATCTAGGTCAGATTAATTATAAAAATCAAATCCATTCCTAGTGCAATTGGACTAGGGTCAAAAGTTGACCTATTTGAGAGAATTAAGGATCACCTGATCAGATATGCTTCTAAAAAATTCTTTAAAAATTATTTTGCTCTAATTTTTTGATATGTGATAGGGCTCGAGTCATATTATGGGTGTCCCAAATTTTATGATTTATGGTGGTGTTTTGACTTGGTTTTTGATCAGAGTTTGATTTGGATCAAACTCTTGAGGGAAGAGTCCTTGGCGTAATAGACTCTTCCTTATCTACTCATGTCACCCACTTTTTGTTTCATTTCTTGAATGAGAAAACTAGATAGGATCTTGAGGTTTGACATGGAGAATATTTCTAGATGTCCCTTTGAATCAAATAATAAGCTATTTTGGTCAAAAAAGGAACTCTATATGGTGCATTGGGTTTAAAAACCTTTCTCACATCAAAGAGCAAGTATCGCATGAAAATATTTTCCACGCCCAAGTTGCTGTCACCCATACCATATCCCATTCCCCCTCTGATCCTCTCTCTCTCTCTCTCTCTTCTATATGCTAAAAGTTGGGCACAAATTAAAGAAGAAGGTCCAATGATTTTGGCATAAGATTCAGCATCTACGCGATGATGTTCGTAAGATGGACAGACTACCTTCAGAAATTATTTTGAAGGACTCTATAGATCAAATTCAGATCTGATCTTTTGGAAAAAAGATTCATGAGGAGAAAACATTCAGATCCTTGCTTAAGTAGATACCGGTAGAGGCCAGGTGCATGCGTGGCTCCTTCCAGAAATCTCGAGAACGATCAGAATCATCGTAGGATAATTAGATTACCAAATTAGGTACTTAAAATTAAATCTAATTTAATTTTTTTTAAATTTTTAATATTAGATCATCTCAATTAGATCTGAAACTCTTAGATTTGATTAGATCATAAAAATTTTTGTAGAAAATTTCATTACTTAGATTTGATCAGATCTACCTCAAAATTTTTTGATCTGATCTAGATTTGGACGATCCTACGGTAGAAAATAAGATTTTTCTTTCAACTGATATCAGAGTTGCATTAGCAATTCTTTAGATCTATTTTAGGTCTAATTTAATTTTTATTTATAATTTAATATTAAAAAATTTTATATGTCACATCAAATGTGATTAGATTTAAAATTAAAAAATTAAAAATTATATCATTTAGATCTATAATGTATCAGATGCATGACTAGACTAGGAAATAGAATAGTTCTTATGTGTAGTCTAGTATAATCATATTATTAATTTAATTAAATATAATTTTAAATTTATTTTATTTTATATTTTTTGATGTTATAAATTATTGTAATCAGATCTAAAAAATAGAAAATAAAATTTTTAATTTTTAATTTATTCATATGAGATATGAAAGATGCATGCCTTAGGACTAATTATAGAATAGCTCTATAAACTGTCTAAAATAATTTTATTTTGATGTGATCAAATTTAAAATTTTATTTTTTAAATTTAATATATAATATATCAGATATGAAAGCATGCATGGTTGATTGAGTTATAATACTTGAGATATATACAAGACATATATAGGTTAGATCATTGATTGTATATGTGATATATGATTTAGATCTAACTTATTTTATTTTAGAAAATATATTTTTTGATTAAGGCATTTTTCCCTTGACTGTCCGATCATAAGAATAAAGTAGGATTTAAAAGTCCTCTCCTTCCATTTGATGAGATGTTTTATGATGTGTAGGGATGCTGTGCGTTCGTTCTTAATCAGAAATCAGAACTTATCTTCTACAAAATTATAGATCCTAAAATTCTAGAATTTTGATACATATTTTATTCATGAATTCAAAAGTTAATTAAGAATTATGATTATAAAATTAATTAGATCTAAAAATTATGAATTTTTAGATCTAAGACATCTTCATAAAATTAGATTCGAGCTTGGATAGCTTAATTAAGTCTAACGGTTGATCAAATCCGAATCAAGAGTTAGTTAGAATGGGATTAAAGAAAGCTTAGATTTGATCAGTCCTAATAGACTTAAGTCTTGGATCAAGATTGAAATCATATTGAAGATGTGACTCGATCAAGTCAAGACCTAATTTGGATCTGTCCACAGTTTGAAGCCTGTATTGTAGGCTAATTCGATTTTGATTCTGATTCGATAATTTGATATCTAAGATAAATCCGGTACAGATATGATTGATTAATTTTTAATTGAGAGCTTACTTTAATCTGAATACATTCTTATCGAGTTAATAGCATATTTCCTTCTACCGATCTCACTTACCTGGCCATTTATGTTGATTCAGTTCTGATTTGAGATGGTTAACAATTCGAGCCAACCTATGCCACTAGGTTAGTCATAATTATTATGACTAAGTCGAGTCAAGTTTAAAGAGATCTAAATTAAATCTTTCTAAAAAGATATTAAGTCTAAGATCTTCCATCATTATAGATGTCCTCCTCCACATAGGTCATAAGTAATGCTCTAAATATGCATAGCTGTTCCCTTTAAGTTGTTGACTTTGGCTCTAAGGGATGCAATTTTAGCTAATAAGGTTGGCACGCAATCTACTCCCTGCACAGTTGCTAGTCTTTTTGGCATCATGCGCTTCTGTCTGCCATTGATAGCTATTTGATGCCATCTCATCGATCAGATCGAAAGCTTCTTCCTCCATTTTTTGATTAATGGTTCCTCCTGCTGCTGCATCAATCATAGAACGATTAGTAGGAGATAAACCATTATAGAAAGTTTGTACCTGAAGCCATACGGGTAGTTGATGATGTGGACATCTCCTCAGCAATTCCTTGAAATGCTCCCAAGCCTCATATAATGTCTCTATATCCATCTGCATAAAGGAAGTGATATCGTTATGCATCTTGGCAGTCTTGGAAGGTGGAAAGTACTTAGCTAAGAATTTTTGGGCTAGGACATCCCAAGTTGTGATAGAACCTGCAGGAAGAGAATGAAGCCAACTCTTAGCTTTGTCCCATAAAGAGAAAGGAAATAACCTTAATCTAATAGCATCATCCGACACCCCATTAATTTTAAAAGTATCACAAAGTTCAAGAAAATTAGAAATATGGGCATTCGGATCATCATGCACGTGTCCACTGAAATTGGACAGTTGATTGAATCATTTGGATCATCGTCGATTTTATTTCGAAGTTGTTTGCTCGTACAGGCGGTCTCCTGATGCTCGAAGCTGCATCGACTACAGATGGTGTGATGTAATCATTTAATGAATGATGTACTGGTCGAATAGCTTCATGCTGTCCTTCAGTCGCCATATCCAATCCTAGATTGATGTCGTTAGGATCTTCAGCTGCCATGTTTCTCTCTTGTTGTAGTCTTCTAATGGTCCTTTCAATTTCTGGATCTAAAGGTAGTAAGTTACTATGTCCAGTACGTGTCATGCACTAAAATTTTTTTTTAAATAATAAAAATTAAAAATAAATTTCTAAAGTAAAGCTAGGATCAAAATTTTAATATTATTTTAGACACAATCCCCGGCAACGGTGCCAAAAACTTGATGCGTGCTAATTTATAGCTATGGCAAGTGCACCAGTCGATCAAGTAATAAAGTGAATGAGTAGAGTATCGTCCCTAGAGGATTGGAAAAATAAGTACTGAAAAGCTCTTTCCTATGCTTTATTTAGAAGATCGATTTATGAGAATAAGAAATTAAAGAAAATAAAAAAAATAATTAAAAATAATTAAAATTTTTTTAATTAAATAGAGAGAGTGTAAATTATTAGGGTTTTAAACTCAAGAGCAATGGATTACTAAGGCAATCGGTTCACCAACTCAGTCAATACAATATTCAGATTTTTAGATTAATTTTATTTCATGTGACGGTGGAGTCTCCTAATTTATTCACTACCCTTTGGTCCAGGCATAGCAAAACTATTAATATTTATTAATTATCCTTTGGTCCAGGTGTAATTTAAATAAATATTAATGCATTAGGTTTTGTGAAATCCCTCTAATTAAAATACGCTGCATCCAAAGCGCACTAAAATTCCCGCATGCATATGAATTCTAATTTGATTCATAATACAAGGTATATAATCAAGAAGCATTAACATAGATGTACTTGGTCCGTAACATCTATGTTCATCAGATCAATTAGAAGATGGCCAGTAATCTAAAAGCATTAAGATCAGATTTATATACTCCTCATGAATAAAATTTAAAAATAAATCATAATGAATATTGCATCAAAAGAGTGGCTACACCTTAGCCTTAGTAAAAAAAATTTAGTTCATGATAACAAGTTCAAAAATAGCAAATAAAATAAAAAGCATAGAGAATTTAGACTGTTTGATTGTTGAAATTGATTCTCTATTGCTCTTAATGTGGAGAACTTGACGAAGAAGAAGAGGCTCCTTGATCGATGTCTTGATTGTCGAAAGAAATCAAAAATCCTTTTTTTATTTCTCACAAATCACTCTTCTCTTTCTATCTCTCCTTTCTTTTTCTTTTTATTTTTTTTTTCTCTCTCTCTCTCTCTCTCTTTCTCTGTGTCTCTCTCTTTCACTCCCTATCTCTCTCTCTCTCTCCCTTTTTCTCTTTTTCTCTTTTTCTCTGACTTCCCTCTCTCTTTCTCTCTCTCTCTCTCTGATTTTTTTCACGACAACAACAGGTTTTTATAGATAAAGAATTTGATTTCTCCCCCCAAAATCTATCAAAAATTAGATTTAAAACTTCCAGAATTACTCAAATTAAGATCTGGGTAATTCTGCACGTTAGGTGTTGATCAAACGGTCCAAAAATCACTTAAAACCCCTTAAAATAACCCAGATCAAATCAAATTTCATATCAGCCATTGGATCAACCGTTGAATTGAATCTAGGCCATCCGATCGCATAGAAAGAAGCCTTCTGATCTTTAGTTTAACATCAGGATGAATCTTAGCCATTGGATCTCGATCGGGAGCTGCGGATGCCATCCATCAGCACCTTCGTTTCAACCGTTCGATCAAGTTTCAGTGAATGCCGTCCATTGGATTAGATAAAATTCCTAAATTATCCATCATGAACCATGCACGAGCTTGGTGTTGTATGGACCGCCACGTTCTTCAGCCAATCAGACCTCTTTTCCTGATGTTAAATGCCCGAAATACCCTCTGGTTGGTCCATCGTGCGCTGCGAAAAATGCTAATGTCAGTGTTGCGTCGGTGGGTTGGTCTGCTATTTCGATCGAACCGGGCCAAACCGCTGAACCGATTTTCTAAACCAGTTTGAACCGAACCAATTTTTTTTTTTTTTTGAAATTCAATTCTGGGCTCGTTTGAAGTCTGTTTTGCCTAAAATTTATTTCATCTGAACCAAAAAAATAAGATCTTCATATTGGTGGCCTTCTTTCATGCATAAGATTAATAAAAATATCAATTTCTAAAGAAATAGATTAATTTATTTTATAATTTAATACTTTTATTAGTATATTTTTACCACTTATCAATGACCTAATCTTAGGTGCCATAGATACTTATCATTAGGACTATCCCTAGGATATTTTGATTTTATGGCATTCACATTTTACTCAAAATTAAAAATAGATACATCAACATATAACTGATAAAGACTATTAATAAGGAAACTACTTGCAATTTTATTTCTTTTATAAAGAATGTTATAATGGTCCTTAAGAAAACTAATTACATAGCCTTCTAATGCAAGGCAAAAAATAAAAATCAAATTCCTGCTTGTTGGAGGCACATAATAACAGTCTTTTAATACTAAGTCTAAACCAGATAGTAGTCAAAAAGGATATGTTCCCATGGCCACGACAGCAATTCTTGCTCCATTTTTGAAGTGCAGAATCATTTCACCATCCCTCAGCCTCCTGCTATCCTCTAGATCCTGCGTAGAAGTGCACAAGTCAGCACTAGAATCAGAGTCAAGCATCCAACTGGATGTAGAAGAAACCATAAGGTTAGACTCAATAACGAGCATACCTTCAGAAGGACCTGCCTCCTTCTTCTTTAGGATAGCCAGATAAGTAGGGCAGTTCTGCTTCTAGTGGTCGTCATTGTTGTAATGAAAAAACTTTCTTTTATCAGCGGCCTTCTTCTTCAGCTCTGCCTTTTGATTCTTTCCTCCTTCCACCTTCTGCTTTTTTACAAACTTCTTCTTCTTTTCAAAAGACTTTCTCTTAAAAGAAGTCCATTCCATAGCAAGTACTGAGCCTTTAAAACCTTTCATGGAAAGCTCAGCGGTAACCAGCATATTCATAAGTTCGGCCAAGGAATTTTGATGTTTATGCATATGGTAGTTCATGATGAACTGCCCATACACATCAGTCAAGGATTACAGAATTATATCATTCTATAGATCCAAGTCCAACTTCACTCCGAGCTTCTCAAGTTCTTCCATGTTCTTGATCATCATCAGATAATGATCTTAGACTGACTGCCCATCACGCATCTTATCCTTGAACAGTTGTTTAGTGACTTGATACTTGGTTGCACGACTCTATTCACCGAACATCTCTTGTAGGTGAGCCAATATTTGGTGAGCAGTGCTGATATCTTTATATTGGCGCTGAACTTCATCAGATATCGAGTCTAACATATAGTATCTGGCCTTATTATCATCATCTATCCACTTATCCAAAGATGCTCTCTGCTCAGCGGATGAATGAGCAGGTAAGGTGGGAGGATCTTGGTTCAATACATAAGTTAACTTCTCGAAACCCAAAACGATTTTGAAGTTTCGAAGCCAATCCTTGTAATTTGGTTTGGTCAGTCTATGGGTGTCTAGAATTCGTGCTAGTAGGTTGGATGTAGATATTTTTTTATAGAGAGTCAAAGTTTTTAGTTAGATACTATAATTAAGACTTAACCAATTTATTTAGAGATTTTATTTTTAAATAAATTAGCTCCCACTATTTTCTCGGATCCCTACACTCTCTCTGTAGAGATGCAAAAATCTCCATGAATACTAATTTCTAGTGGGTGGTGCAGTCCCACCGACTGACTCATCACCTCATCTAACAGTTATTGGTGATGGGTTAGCCAATGAGTGAACAACTCTTGTTCAATGATTCTCTAATCATGATGCATCCAATCTTGGTCTCTAATTTATGAATCTCACCATGTCCGAAATATTGATCCACTCCTTAGTTAAGTCCGATCTAATCATTTGCATAGATTAGTTTCTGGATTGATCTCTCACCGAATCCAAAATATTAAGCCCAATCCATCCTCCACCTGTAAGCATCTAATGCTATATAGACATGGTTGCATACTTTTTGGTGCAATTGAGCCACTGAAACCAGTCGAGAACAATCAACCCCGAGAAGGCCCACACATTCTACAATGTGGAAGACCTTAGACTTAATCTTTTCTAGGAAGATTTGATTTTAGGTTCTCATTAAAACTGGACTTAACATAGTCATAATTATTATGATAACACTAAGTGGCATGAGTTAGCCGATTATTGAACTCCACTCGAATTAGATGAGTAAGAAACATGGCACGGTTAAGTGAGACTGGTGAAGGAATATGCATTAACTCGACAAGAATGCGTTCGAGTCGAGTAGCTCCCAATTAAAAATCAGTCGTCTATTTGCCAAACTTTACCTTAGACACCAAATTGTTAAGCTAGAACGCAATCAGATACCAACATTCCAGACTCTAACCACTGAGCTCAATTAGGTCTTAGCTTGATTGATCACATCACGTGACTCGATCTTGACCCAGACTTAATCTCTATTAGGCTGTCAATATAAGCATTGTTTGATCCCATCTAACCAACTCTGATTCAGTTTATCAACTGCTAGACCTAATTAAGCGCCCAAGCCCGAACCAATTTTATGAACATGTTCTTAATCTGAATTCTCAATTTTAGAACTTAATAATGTATATATCTTAATTCTTAATTAAGTTTGGGTTTCAAAATAAAACATGCAAATAAGATCCAGGGTTCAGGATCTAGGGTTTGGCAGAAAGAAAGTTTAAATTTGATATATGTACGAATGCGCAGCACCCCTACACATCATATATAACACTCATCGAATGAAAAAGAAGAGGTCTTTAAGCCCTAACTTTGTTCTTAGACCCGATGGCCAGGGAATGCTTAATCAGAAATACAACTAATCTTCAAAACTAATTAGATTCTAAGCAATAATCACATATAGAAGAAAATTGATCTAATTAAAACATTGTTTTGCATAACATCTCATGTACATATGCATACATATTTTTAGACTAAATTATCTCATAACATCTAAAAAATTAAATTACAATTTGATCTATCAAATAAAATTTAATCTAGATCTCAATTAATGAACTATATCTACAACTAAGTCTAAACATGCAACATCATATCTCATAACGAGCGAATTAAATTAAATTTTATTTATATTTTAAATTAATTATAAATATTATAAGATTAAAAAGTATTAAATAAAAGATCTATAATATTATATTAAATTAAATAAAAATTATGATTATACTAGACTACACAGAATAATTAAATTCTATTCCTAGTCTAGTTATGTATCTCATACATATTAGATTCAAATTAATTAATTATAATTTTTTATTTTCTAATTTTAGATCTAATCACATCTCATGTGATATTTAAAATCATAAATTTATTAAATTAAATCAAGACTATGATAAATATTTATAAGAACCTGGCTCTGATACCAAGTTGAAACGAAAATTCTGATTTCCTAGGTTCAGGTTCGTTTAGATCTGATTGGATCGAGAGGCATATTTCAAAAATTTGTTCTTAGATCTTAATTAGATCTGATATTTTCTAGACCTAATTTTATGATCTGATA
The DNA here is from genome assembly GCA_006176705.1 of Cocos nucifera. Lineage (NCBI taxonomy): Eukaryota > Viridiplantae > Streptophyta > Magnoliopsida > Arecales > Arecaceae > Cocos > Cocos nucifera. Next base: position 279,430 of record QRFJ01002003.1, on the reverse strand, counting down.
AATAAAAAAATTAAATTAAACTAAATCTAAATTTAATTTTACCTTGATTCTGGTAATCTAATTACTCGTTGATTGACTCTTGATCTGTCTGAGGTTCTGGATCTAGCTCATGCAAGCGCCTGGCCTATCGATAATCCACTCAGATATAGATCTGAAGATCTTCTTCTTCTCTTTCTTTCTCAAAAATTCAAATTGGATCTGATTTGAGATATCAAAAAACACATTAAGAAGATCACTGCGTCTCTACAGCAGTACTGGCGTTCTTCCTTTTTCGTCACGCTTTCTTGCCCTGACTTGCACTAATGTGAACCCAATATCTTGGGCATGGAGAAGAGAGAGAGGATTAGAAAACGTGTGTGGAGAGGAAGGAGCAACCTTGGGACATGGCTAAAGGAGGAGAAGTCTCTCTATAGAGTGGGCGAGATAGGTCGTTATATAGACCCTGCTACACCATGCAGCGCCACATCACCCTAGCCAATCACATTGCTTCATTCAACTAGATCTAAATCTCATTGATGGGATGACATTACCTGATCCAATCAGATGAAAGATCCATAGATTTATCCTAAGGTGGTGCCTAAGACTGGTCAAAGTCCATAGGTGAGGGTCACCTAGTTTGAATCTAAGAAGCAACCTGGAGTCCCATCCGTATGGAACTCCTGGCATCCCTATCCATTGGCACATGCCATCCTAGGCATGCACCCCCTTCTTTTCAATTTCTAGATAGGGGACAAGCCCCTATCTGCTCTTCAATAAGTGCATGACATAAGGGCAGATGTCCAAGGGTCAAAGGTCAATGTTTGACCAAAGTCAAACGACAAGAATTAGCAGATGATGGAAAATGGCAGGTATTGTCTTAAATTTATCTCATAAATTAAGACAGTCCTTTTCTGACCTAAACAAGCTCCAGTCAGACTAGGTAAAAGAACCTGAGTGAGCACAAACTCATTTGGTTCAGTCGAGACAACTTTTAATGATAGAAAAAGAAGAATGTTATGTTCAATCGTGTGCTAGAATGATTTCCTTGAACCTAATTGAATCTAATTTAAATCAATTGAACTGGGTTAGTCTAATTGATGATATCCAGATTTAAACCCTTATTTGTATGACCCAGTTAGGTTCAGTTCTGTATGATAATGGGATATGTCGTGATCTCCATCATTAACATCATCGAAACTCCTTTCGATGGATCAGAACTCTTTTGATTCAGACAACCTAGAATGATCGATCATCTAAATCATTCTAATTGCTCCCAAAATCCACTAGTGACACCTAGCAGTATATGGTGGCAACCCATCAAAATTGAAAATGAACCTCTCGATGCAGCTACTTGTGTGATTAAGTTCTTCTATCTTGAGCCTCGATCAGATTAGGGTTAAGGTGAACTCGTCAAACCCTAATTTCTATCATATGATTTAATCATTCGATTCAAGTCCGATGTGAAAATCTTAATAGAAACTCTTTCTATTATTTCACTCTCTGCCATGGCCATGGGCTTATGGACTTGATTCTCATGATCATCATAGGGCTGCTCCTCATCCACCGAGGTAGATAGATTCCATCTTGGTGCAATCCAATTCCTACAATGAACATGCTATAGCCAACATACACCTCAGGATTCCGAATGGCTAGGAGATCGAGTCATGGTGTAGTCAAACTATAACACCCTCAAGGTGAACTGTCGATGCACCTCAGGTCAAAGAACCAGACACACCACTGCAGCATCGAGTCAGTCATCGATGAGAAGGTAGACTTTCTTATGACTACTCGAGGTGGTCACGCTCAGTGCCCTCATTCTCTAACGAGTACCTGTACTCTCACTCCGGTGTCTCTACACCATAACTCAAGACTCATCTACTACAAAGAAGCGATTGTACACTAACCTTTTGAATCAATCACCATCCTCATGATGATCCTATGGTCAGAAGCATTTTATGAGTTAATAATGAAAATTCTTATCTTAAATTTTCAACTCTTAAAAATAAGAATTATCATTACCATTAACTCAAAGGATGTATCACAGACACTAAATATACCTATATGATAGAAAATAATTCATTTTATTATTTATAATCAAAATTATAATTTTATCCTTAGAAGTGTATTACAAGTGTCAGCCAATTCTAGCTTCTAGGATATACATATCTATCAGTTAACACATGTATGGGTCAGATTTAAATCCATGGGGTGAGAGCATGAAAGACTTGGGTGTACATGGGCTTGATGAGTACTTTCATATATTGGATTAGCCTACGAGAGTTTTTTAGTTGAAGTTTGGATTTATTAGGGCTGATGTGGTATAGAAGAAATCCTAAGATATATAAACCTAGGTATTGTAATATTTACAAGAGAGTGGAATCAATATACAGCTTTTCTCCTAAACTCTCTTCTCTCTTTTCTCTCTGGTTCCTATGCCAAGCCCTAGGTGCCACCATCAATTTTTTTTGCTCTTCTTCATATTTTGGATTAACACCCAGGTTTGTGCAAGAGATCAAATCTATGATTGTGGTTCTGAGTAGCCGTGGGTATAAGAATTGGTACCAAATCAGTACCGATTGTTCCAATATTTGGTATCAGAGCTAGGTGATGCTATAGTGATATGCTAACACATGGTATCAGAGCTTGGTTGAGCATGAAGGAGGAAGAAGATCAAGTTTCAGCAAAGATCAATAGTGAGGTTCAGATCTAAGATTTTCTCTAGGCTTCATGAGGAAGGTCGCGATCTAAGGGCTACTATCCATCATCCTTACTCAAGATAATTTTCAAATATACCTGTTGGCTGTTTTTGATTTAGTTTTATCATGGAGAATAGTGGGTTATAGGTAGGATTTGAGAAGTTTGATGGAAAAGATAGTTTCATAATGTGGAAGGTTAAGATGGAGGATATGCTAAATTAGATGAGGCTAGATTCGACTTTGGAGGATAGGCCAGAGGAGATGATAGACAAGGAGTGGAACTCCTTGGAGAAAAGGGCATGTGGTAGATGAGATGCTGTATGGCATGTTGGAGGAGAAGACACCCAATTGTTTGTGATTGAGGTTACAACAGTTATATATGGGGAAGAACATGTGCAATAAGTTGGTGCTGAAGAAGCAACTATATAGCCTTCGGATGCAAGAGGGTGAGGATGTTGTAGGATATATTCAGCATTTCGATCGGATGAGCATGGACTTGCTCAACATTAGGGTGGAGCTCGAAGAGAAGGATGAGAGTTTATTACTACTATGTTTGCTATCCAAGAGCTTCGATTCATTGGTAACCACACTGTTGTATAGTAAGGAGACACTGGTGTACGAGGAGATCATATCAGTGCTAAGATTCAACGAGCAGTAGAAATGGATGACAAAGAGGAAGGTCTTCCAGAAGGGTCTCATGGTGTTAGAGAGGCCCAAGCAAGGGAAGAAGAAGGATCAGTAAAGGGGTAGCAAGGGGTCCAAGAAGTGCTTTAAGTGTGGTAAAGTAGGGCACTTTAAGTGAGAATGTCCGCTTTGAAAGAACTGCAAATGAGTAGAAAAGTTAGATTCCATTATTTCAGTCACTAAAAGTGAAGATTCGAATGAGCTCTTGGTGGTTTCAAAGGAGCCTGCAAGGTTCAGTATATCCGAGATAGTTTTGAAGGGGTCCATAAAGTGTAGAGGATCCGAAGGAGCAGCAACTGTATTCGAGGTGCAACAATAGGCTCAGTAGTGCAGTATTGAGTGGTTGGCCTTGAGGGACTCAATTATAGAGTCAGCTTCTGCGGCATTAAGGGAACTTCAATTTCAGGTGGAGCATCGAGCAAAGGTGGCTTCATAAGTGGATAGAGTTTTGACATGAGTTCAGAGTGGAGTATAGGAGGACCAATATCCTAGTACCAACATCGGAGATGCACAGTTTCAGGTGGAGTAGCACGTGTGGAAGGACATGTGAAGTTCTGAGAAGATCATGTCAGGGTACGCAGCAGGCATTGGCATAGAATTACTGTAGATTCTCCATGAAAATCTAGGATAAATGATGCGGCTGTAAAGCAGAAGTGTGCCTACAACTTTAAAGATGGTGCATAGGTGCAAACCAAGGTCTTCAGCAATGGAGGCAGTCATCCTAAAGGCCTCAAAAGAAGCTCAGTAGCTTAAGAAAGATGATAGTGGCAAGGTGTGCACAAGTAGCTATTAGAATGTGCATCGACAGCGAGATCATGTAGGGAAACATTACTAGGTGTGCCAAGGCTTAGGCGCACCAAGATAGAGATTGTAGGATCTGGTGTGGTGCTCCCAAGCCTTGAAAGGCCATAGGAGGAGCCAGGGTATTGGCTCCGAAAGACTAGGATGAGTGTGGTCCTAGGGCTAGGACAGGAGTTGTCCAAGGATGAATGTGGCATGTAGCCCTGCACGGACTCGAGGATCAGGTGTGAGAACCTTGAGGGAGGCTTGGTAGGTGCTCTAGAGACTTGGAAAATAAGGTGGAGCAAAGGACCAAAGCTAAGAGAAGAATCAGCCAAGATAAGAGGTTAACACACAAATAGGCTAGCTCGGATATGTAGTCGAGCTGACTTGGGATGAGATCGAGATGGCTCGGGTTGAGCTGGCTATCTCAGACGGACAGAAGATAGGGTTTGAGCAATTTGCCATCGAGATAGCTCAGCTCCTAATAGAGCCGACTCGATGGTGGTGAACAGAATTAGATGACGGTTTTTTGTTTAGAGTCTTAAGGCCTGGTTCAATAAGAACTTAAGGTGGCTAACACATGTATGGATCAAGTTTAGATCTAGGGGGTGAGAGCATGGGATATATAGGTGTACATGGGCTTGGTCAGTGCTTTCATGTATTGGGTTAGCCTAGGAGAGTTTTGTTGAAAATTGTGTCCCAAAGCCAATCGTCAGTCTATTGATGGTTTAGATATTATAATTGATTTATTAATTAATAAAAATTTTTTGGCATCTTTTTCATCATAAGTTTACCTCTTCTAATGAACTCCATTATTGTGATGAAGTCCTTAGGACTACTTAGTTTTGATAAAGAGAGAATTTATCGATTAGTCCTTAAATTTGTTCATGACCAAATGATAGGTTATTAATTAGGACGATAGCATCTATGGAGCATAGGTCGTTAAATGCCATATAGGTTGGTTGTCCTCTTAACCAAGGAGTATAAAGACACTGGTATGGCATACATGTGAGATGTATGGGTACATCGTCATTGAACATGACCAACTCTAGAGTATTCTGCTGTCGAAAATGTCTTTGATGGGATATAGGTATAAGTATCCCTTAGACCTGAGATTACCTCAGTGACTTGCAAGCAACTCACTATATTTTCATATCGGACTAACTGAATTTCTAATTTAGTAATCAAAGGGTTTTGGGCACAGTCAAGTACTTGCAAAGTTGGAATGTGATCAAGATGGAATTGACCACTCCATGAGTTGGAGAAGAATGTATCACTATATTTCAATGTAGTAAAACCTTGGCTAAGATAATCAATCAGATGAATTTGATATTTTGAAATACATTGTGGACAACTTGATCAGATTTGATAGTTGAATTCTAATATGTCCTATGAGCATTCTGATCAAGGGGATGAATTATACGAAAACTATATTCGCATGGATTCTAAAGATGGTGTTTTACACCGTTCGACCTATTTGGTTATCGGGTATCATTGCTAGATGATCACTTTGATTAGTACAAAAATTTATTCCTATGCTATCGGCTTAGGTTCGAATCTATGAGGTCACACACGTTAGAGTTCATGCTCCAATCGAGTGGTTGATAAGTGATTTAGAATCATTTTAGGGTTAAACGATCAATACGGTTGATGTTTGACCTAGTGCAAGTGTTGCAGGAGGATCGATTAGCAATTCGATTGCTAATTAGCTTAATTTGATTAAACCAGAAAGCTAAGATTAAGTTTAATTAAATATGGTTTAACTAGATTTAGTTTGTGCTTGATTGGATCAAGTTCATTTGGCTTATTGGACAAGCCAAGTGCAAGGAAGAACTAGTCCTAGTCAAACTAGGACTCGGATCAATCTAATTTTCTAATTTGATTAGAAAATTAAATTAAAATTTAATTTAATTTAATTTAATTTAATTAAGTTCTTAAATGGGTAAGAGCGTTATTTAATTGGGTTGATTTACTCTTATTTTTATTTGGTTAAAAGACCTTATTTGACCAAGTCAAAACAGGAGTCCTAGTGTGACTAGGACTCCCTATTCCTTGCGCCACCTAATCTTCACGCCCCATCCCTTTCTCTTTGTGTTTTTACATGATAAATCTCTATGCCCCAAGCAATCTCATGCCTCCCTTCTCTCTTCCTTTTTCTCATATAAAAATTTGTTTTATGACCAAGTCAAAAGGGAAGATTGGTTTTGCTTTAGGATTCTATGAGATAGAATCCTAATCAACCAAAAGACTTCCTTCCTTTCATGCCGCCACCTCCCTATTTTCTCTCTCTCTCTCTCTATCTATCTCTCTCACAGCATTCTTTGGCATTTTTTGTGCCCTCCCTTGCTGGTCCACGATAGAAAAGTAAGATGGGGGTGCCTAAGAGTTTGGCACCCCAACAACATCCCATGTTTGGACATTCCTAGTCTAGATTTTTGACCAATATTGGACTCTACATATCTCTTTATTTAAAAAGAATTTTTTACTAAACCTTTTCTAAATTGTAGGCATTTGAGAGATCTCTTTGATGTAAGAAAATCAGAGAAAAATTCAACTGGGTCATGGAGATATTAAAAACACAAATCAGGGTGTCTAGAAAAAGAACAAAGAAGAAGAAGAGGGTCTTCTTCTAGGGATTTTGTTCTAAATCTCTTCCTTCTTTTTGTGAGATTTTGTAAGGTGTCTCAGCATCACAAAACCTCTTTCTTTTCTTCTAGTATTTTGGAGAGTCCATGTTTCAAAGAAGGAAGCATCAGATCGATCGTTGAAGAGAGATCAACATAGTGTTAGCAAATTGTGTCGATTTCCTACATTAGGATCTCTGATCGTGTTCGTGGGCTCGTGTGGATGAATCCTAGAGGTTGGATGTATGTGCAGCTTGTGACTTCATCCTCAAGCTTAGATCAACATGTTAGAACATCTAACTTGCTCAGGTAATAGATCTGATCTATTAATTTCATACCTATATTTGATGTAGTGTCGATCTAGGTTGATTTGATCAATCTTTTTTTTTAATTTGATTTTAATTTTTTATTTAAATATCATACCTTGATCATATAATAGATCTAAGATCTAGATATCTGTATATTTATTTAATAAATATTTAATTTATTTAAGTCTTTCGCTACTTGATCTTGAAAAAGTTTCGAGATCTATCCGTGAAACCCTAGATCTGGTTCCTTCAATTGGTATCAGAGCAAGTTTTTTATTACATGATTTATGCATATTTAGATTAATTTTTAGATTAGATCTAATTTATAATCTAATTATTAAATCTAAAATTAAGAAAAATATAGATCTTACGAACCGCCATAAGGTTGTCCTGCTGTAAGGTTTATCCCTTATAGTGAAAAAGTTATCCTAGTTCATGATGATCTGACTCTAATCATAAATTTTTAGATCTGATCTAATTTTATCTATAATTTAATAAATTTAAAATAATTTTAGATCTAAAAATAAAATATTTTATATAGCACAGACTGTCATAAAGTTCTCCTGCTATTAGTTATCTCTTACAGTGGAAGATTGTCCTAGTTAATTGTTGAATCTAAAATATTGATCAT
>QRFJ01002003.1:0-270822 GCA_006176705.1 Cocos nucifera | reverse complement strand
TGTTAGATATATATGCCCTAGAAGCCAGAATTGGCTGACACTTGTAATACACTTCTAGGGGCAAAATTATAATTTTGACTAATATCAATAAAATGGGTTATTTTCTATCACATATGTGTATTTAGTGTCTGTGATACATCCTTTGAGTTAATGGTAATGATAATTCATATTTTCAAGAGTTGAAAATTTAAGACATGAATAATCATTATTAACTCATAAAATGCTTCCCGACCATAGGATCATCACGAGGATGGTGATTGATCCGAAAGGTTGGTGTACAATCGCTTCTCTTTAGTAGATGAGTCTTGAGTCTATGGTGTGGAGACACCGGAGCGAGAGTATAGGTACTCGTTAGAGAACGAGGGCACTGAGCGTGACCACCTCGAGTAGTCATTAGGGAGTCTACCTTCTCGTCAATGACTGACTCGATGCTGCAGTAGTGTGTCTGGTTCTTTGACCTGAGGTGCATCGGCAGTTCACCTTGAGGGTGTTATAGTTTGACTACACCATTACTCGATCTCCTAGCCATATGGAACCCTGAGGTGTATGTTGGCTATAGCATGTTCATTGTAGGAACTGGATTGCATCAAGATGGAATCTATCTACCTCGGTGGTAGAGGAGCAGCCCTATGATGAATCATGAGAATCAAGTCCAGAAGTCCATGGCCATGGCAGAGTGAAATAATAGAAAGAGTTTCTATTTAGATTTTCACATCGGACTTGAATCGAATGATTACATCATATGACAGAGACTAGGGTTTGACGAGTTCACCTTAACCCTAATCTGATCGGGGCTCAAGATAGAAGAACTTAATCACACAGGTAGCTGCACCAAGAGGTTCGCATTCAGCTCTGATGGGTTGCCACCATATACTGCTAGGTGTCACTGGTGGATTTTGGGAGCAATTAGAATGATTTAGATGATCGATCATTCTAGCTGTTCGAATCAGAAGAGTTCTGATCCATCGAAAGGAGTTTCGATGATGTCGATGATAGAGATCATGACATATCCCATTACCATACAGAACTGAACCTAACTGGGTCACACAAACAAGGGTTTGAATCTGGTGATCATCAATTGAACTGATCCAGTTCAATTGATCTGAATGAGATTCAATTAGGTTCAAGAAAATCGTGCTAGCACTCGATTGAACCTAACGTTCTTCTTTTACTATCATAAATAAGTTGTCCTGACTGAGCCAAAGGAGTTTGTGCTCAATCAGAGGCCTTCATATGGTCTGACTGGAGGTTGTCCAAGTCAGAAAAGGTTGTCTTATTTTGTAAGACATTACCTGCCATTTTTGGTCACCTGCCATTTCTTGTTCTTTGACTTTGGTCAAAAGTCTACCTTTGACTGGTCAAATGTTGACCATTGACACTTTGACTTTTGATCCACATGTCATGCACCTATTGGAGAGCTGGTGGGGGCCTGTCCCCCTACCAGAACCTGGCAAGGAGGAGGGCGCACGCCACCCTTGGCGTGTGCCCAAGTTGGAGGCGCCCAGGAGTCCCTGTTGGACAGGGACTCCATCTCCTTTTTGGATTCCAATTAGAGTTCTCCTAAGAACCAACTTTGACTGGTCTTAGGCACCCTCTAAGGAGGAATCCAGGGGACTCTATTCCCACCAATCAGATTTAGATCTGATTTCATAAAGGGTTGTGATTGGTTGGGAAGAAGAGGAGTTGGATCACAGCTTAGTCTATAAATAAGACCCTGCGCCCAACTCAAAATTATGATTGAAATCATAATTCTCCATGCCCCAAGGCTGCTTCTCCTCTCCTCCTCCATGCCAAACCCACCTTCTCCCTCTCCTCTCCACATCCAAAAGGAGTTTTGGATCCTTGGTTGGTGCAATCCAGATGAGAGAAAGGCGACTGAAAGCTAGAAGGCTGCGCTGCTGCAAAGGACGACTGCTGATCTTCGAAAAGGAGTTTTGAAGATCCTCCAGATCAGATCTAATTTTTGGAGAGACATGATAGAGAAGAAGAGGATCTCTAGATCCAGCCTGAGTGGATATCGGTAGAGGCCAGGCACTTGCGTGGCTAGATCCAGAACCTTCCGCTGCTTACAGGATCATCAACGGGTAATAGGATTACCCACTTCAAGGTAAATTAAATTTGATTTAATTTATCTAATTTTATTTTAATTATTAAAATAATAATAATTAGATCTAAAATATCTTAGATCTGATCTAGATCAAAGAAAAAAATTTTTAAAATATATCTCTTGATCTGATCAGATCTGAACGAACCTGGTCCGAAAAATCAGGATTTTCCTTCAACTGGTATCAGAGCCAAGGTTCTAAAAGTATTTAGATCTAATTTTAAATTTATTTTAATTAAAAAATAAGTGATTTTAGATGTCACATGAGATGTGATCAGATCTAAAATCAGAAAAAATTAAAATTAAATGATTTGGATCTAAGATTAGAAAATATGCATGACTAGTTCTAAAATAGAATAGTTCTATAGAATAGTCTTGCATGTTTTCAATTTAATTTGATTAAATCATATTTTAGATCTATTTATTTACTATTTTTTGATATTATAATTATTATAATAACATCTAAAAAATAGTAAATAAAAATTATTTAATTTTAAATATCATATGAGATATGATTGATGCATGTCTAGACTAGTTGTAGAATAGTTCTACATAATTATCTAGATTAGAATTTATTTTGATTAAGATCAATTTAAATCTAATTTTTTAGATTATTATGAGATAATTTAGATCTGAAAAATATGCATGATTCGATACATGAGATGTATGCAAAATATGCCATGATTAGATCTAATTTGTATATGAGATATATGATATAGATCTAAAACTATTTTGTAGTATTGCATGTTCCTGATTAAGGCGTTCCTCTTGGCCGTCCGATCATAAGAATGAAGAAGGGTTTAAAGGCCCTCTCCTTCCCATTCCGATGGGGTGTTCTTATGATGTGTAGGGGTGCTGCGTGTTCGTCCTTAATCAGAAATCCAAAACTTACTTTCTGCAAAATCCCTAGATCCTGAAACCCTAGGATTTATTGTGCATATTTTGTTTATGAACCCTACTTAATTAAAAATTAAGATTATGGAATATTAATTAGGTCTAAAATTGAGAATTTTAGATCTAAGACATATTCATAATACTGGGTTCGGGCTTGGGTAGCTCAATTAGGTCTAAGCGGTTGATCAAACCGAATCAAGAGTTGGTTAGATGGGATCAACAATGCTTAAATTGACCAGCCTAATAGGATTAAGTCTGGGTCAAGATCGAGTCACGATCAAGCAAGACCTAATTAGGCTCAGAGGTTAGAGTCTGGATTGTAGGCTAACCCAATTGGTTCTGGCTCAACAATTTGGTGTCTAAGGTAAGTTTGGCACATACGACCGACTGATTTTTAATTGGAAGCTACTCGACCTGAATGCATTCTTGTACGAGTTAATGGCATATTCCCTTCCACCGGTCTCACTTACCTGGCCATATCTGTTGACACAGTTCTGATCTGAGGTGGTCAATAATCCGAGCTAACCCATGCCACTAGGTTAGTCATAATTGTTATGACTATGACAAGTCTAGTTTAATGAGACCTGAATCAATTCTCCCTAAGAAAAGATTAAGTCTGAGGTCTTCCACCATTGTAGATGTGCGGGCCCTTCCCGGGGTTGATTGTTCTCGGCTGGATACAGTGGCTCAGTTGCACCGAAAAGATGCAACCATGTCTATTAGGCATTGGATGCTATGGGCTGGAGGATGAGTTGGGCTCAATATTTTGGATACGGTGAGAGACTCAATTAGGAATCCAGTCTGTGCAAATGGTGGGTCTGACTTAACTAAGAAGTGGATCAATATTTTGGATACGGTGAGATTCATGAATTAGAGACCAAGTTTGGGTGCACCATGATTAGAGAATCATTGAACAAGAGTTGTTCACTCATTGGCTAACCCATCACCAATAACTGTTAGGTGAGGTGATGAGTCAGTTGGTGAGACCGCACCACCCACTAGAAATCATTAATCATGGAGATTTTTGCATCTCTACAGAGGGAGTGTAGGGATCCAAGAAAATAGTGGGAAGCTAATTTGTTTAAAAATAAAATTCCTAAATAAATTGGTCAAGTCATAATTACAGTATCTAACTAGAATCTTTGACTCTCTATAGAAAAATGTCTGCGTCCAACCCATTAGCACGTATCCTGGACACACATAGACTGACCGGACCCAATTATAAAGATTGGCTCAGGAACTACAAAATATTTTTGGGTTTCGAGAAGTTAACCCATGTATTGGACCAGGACCCTCCCACCTTACCAGCCCGTCCATCCACTTGAACAGAGAGCATCTCTGAAAAAATGGATAGACGAAGATAATAAGGCCAGATATTACATGTTGGGCTCGATGTCTGATGAGCTCCAGCGCCAACATGAAGATATCGGGACTGCTCGCCAAATGTTGGCTCACCTGCAGGAGATGTTTGGTGAACAGAGTCGCGCAGCCAAGTATCAAGTCACGAAATGACTTTTTAAGGCTAAGATGCATGATGGGCAGTCAGTCCAAGATCACTGTCTGATGATGATCAAGGACTTGGAAGAGCTTGAGAAGCTCGGTGTGAAGTTAGACTTGGATCTGCAGAATGATATTATTCTGCAATCCTTGACTGATGCATATGGGCAATTCATCATGAATTACCACATGCATAAACTTCAAAATTCCTTGGCCGAATTAATGAATATGCTGGTCACCGCTGAGCTTTCTATGAAAGGTTCTAAAGGCTCAGTTCTTGCTATGGAATGGACTTCTTCCAAAAGAAAGTCTTATGGAAAGAAAAAGAAGTCTGCAAAAAGCAAAAGGTGGAAGGAGCAAAGAAGAAGAAGGCAGAGCCGAAGAAAAGGCCGATGTCAAAGGAAAGTATTTCCATTGCAACAGCGACGGCCATTGGAAGCGGAACTGCCCTACTTACCTGGCCACCCTGAAGAACAAGAAGGAAGGTCCTTCTGGAGGTATGCTCGTTATTGAGTCTAACCTTACGGTTTCTTCTGCATCCAGTTGGGTGCTTGACTCTGGTTCTAGTGCTCATCTGTGCACTTCCATGCAGGGTCTTGAGGATAGCAGGAGGCTGAGGGATGGAGACATGATCCTACGCATCGGTAATGGAGCAAGAGTTGCTGCAGTAGCCGTGGGAACATACCCTCTTCGATTACCATCTGGTTTAGACTTAGTTTTGAAAGACTGTTATTATGTGCCTGCAGCTAGCAGGAATTTGATTTCTGTTTCATGCTTAGCACTAGAAGGCTATGTGATTACCTTCTTTAAGGACCATTGTAACATTCTTTATGAAAGAAATAAAATTGCAAATGGTTTTCCTTATTAATGGTCTTTATCAGCTACATATTGATGTACCTGTTCTAACTATCGAGCAAAACGTGAATGCCAAACGACCTAGGGATAGTCCAAATGATAGATATCTATGGCACCTGAGATTAGGTCATATAGCAGAAGATAGGATCAACAAATTGGAGAAAAATGGGCTATTGAGTCCATTGACTTTCGAGTCATATCCAACTTGTGAATCTTGTCTTCAAGGCAAAATGACTAAACTCCCTTTTGTTGGACATGGGGAGAGGGCCACAGATCTCCTTGCCCTAGTACATACTGATGTGTGCGGCCCATTTGATGTGCCGGCTAGAGGCAATTTTGTCTACTTCATTACCTTTACCGATGATCTGTCTAGGTATGGGTATGTGTATCTTATGAGACACAAGTCTGAAGCTTTTGAAAAGTTCAAAGAATTCAGACATGAAGTAGAAAAATAAACTGAAAAACCCATTAAGGTTCTTCGATCAGATCGAGGAGGTGAATACCTTAGCCGAGAATTCCTAGACTATCTCAAGGAAAAATGGCATAGTCTCTCAATGGACTCCACCAGGAACACCTCAACTCAACGGGGTTTCAGAATGGAGAAATCGGACTCTATTGGATATGGTTCGATCCATGATGAGCTTCACAGACCTTCCCTGATTTTCTTTGGGGACACTCATTGTTAACTTCAATTTATCTACTGAATAGGGTTTCCTCTAAAACCGTTCCTACCACACCGTATGAGATATGGCATGGTAAGAAACCAAGTCTGAGTCATCTCAGAATTTGGGGTTGTCCGGCTCATGTCAAAAGACAACAAGCGGACAAGTTAGAGTTTAGGTCCTTCAGAGCTCGATTCATAGGATATCCTAAAGAGTCATTAGGATACTATTTCTACATTCCAGAAGACCACAATGTGATTGTGAGTCGACATGCCATCTTTCTTGAAAAATAGTTTATTCAAGATAGCGGCATTGGAAAGCAGATTAAGCTTGATGAGAAAGTCTCACAAGTACAACGAGCTAAGGACCAATTGGAACCAAATCAGGTTGAGCCAATAAGAACACTACCTCCTCCACCTCGTAGATCGGAAAGAGTTTTCCATCCCCCTGAAAGATACTTAGGTATTATTTCAGAGGAAGTAGAGGAAAATGTTCCTCGTAGGTAATGGTGCTCATGGTGATGATCCCAAAACCTACAACGAGGCGATATCAGATATCGACTCCGAGAAATGGCTAGAGGCAATGCAGTCAGAAATTGACTCGATGCACTCAAACCAAGTCTGGACCTTGGTAGATCCACCAGAAGGTATAGTACCTATTGGGTGTAAATGGATCTTCAAGAGAAAGATTGGTGCAGATGGAAATGTGGAGACATTCAAGGCTAGACTAGTGGCAAAAGGTTATAGTCAACGCGAAGGCATTGACTATCAGGATACCTTTTCCCCAGTGGCTATGCTAAAATCCATCCGCACATTGCTTGCCGTTGCAGCCTATTTCGATTATGAAATATGGCAAATGGACGTGAAAACGGCATTCTTAAATGGATATCTTGAGGAAGATATCTATATGGAACAGCCGCTAGGTTTCACATCCAGTGATACTGATCACAAGGTTTGCAAGCTGCAAAGGTCCATATATGGACTTAAGCAAGCATCTCGGAGCTGGAACACTCATTTCAATGATGTGATCAAAATATTTGGTTTCATCAAAAATGAAGAGGAACCGTGTGTCTTCAAAAAGGTCAGTGGGAGCGCTGTTGTCTTCCTCGTATTGTACGTGGATGACATCCTCCTTATTGGGAATGATATTCCCATGATGACAACAGTCAAATTATGGTTGTCCAAGGAATTCTCCATGAAAGACCTAGGTGAAGCATCCTTTATTCTAGGAATTAAGGTCTATAGGGATAGACCGAATAGGATGCTAGGACTTTCACAGAAGATGTACATAGAGAAAGTACTAAAGAGGTTTAGTATGGAAAACTCTAAGAGGGGATTAATACCCTTCAGACATGGTATTCATCTTTCCAAGAAGATGTGCCCTAGCACACCTGAGGAAATAGAATGCATGAGCAAGATCCCTTATGCTTCTGCAATAGGGAGCCTCATGTATGCCATGCTATGTACACGACCTGATATAGCCCATGCTGTGAGTGTCACAAGCAGATATCAGTCAAATCCAGGTGAAGAACACTGGACTTCTGTGAAATGTATCCTTAAGTACTTGAAGAAGAACTAAGGATATGATGTTGGTCTTTGGTAACGGAGAACTCCAAGTCCAGGGATACACAGACTCGGATTTCATGTCCGATATAGATGATCGAAAGTCGACATCTGGGAGTCTGTTTGTGTGCAATGGTGGTGCTGTCAGCTGGAAGAGTTCCAAGCAAACGGTGATAGCAGATTCCACCATGGAAGCAGAATATATCGCTGCATCAGAGGCTGCGAAGGAAGCATTCTGGTACAAGAAGTTTGCTGCAGAAATTGGAGTAATGCCATCAGATGCCATTCCTCTATACTGCGACAACAATGGTGCCATAGCCCTTGCTAAGGAGCCGAGGTCTCACCAGAAATCCAAGCACATTGAGCGGCGATACCACCTCATCCGCGATTACCTCGAGAAGGGTTACGTCGAGGTCAAGAGAGTCAACTCCACAGATAATGTGGCAGACCCACTTACAAAGCCGTTGGGCCAGCAGAAGATCGAAGCCCACCTTGAGAAGATGGGACTTAGACTTGTAGCCAATTGGCTTTAGGACAAGTGGGAGATTGTTAGATATATGTGCCCTAGAAGCCAGAATTGGCTGACACTTGTAATACACTTCTAGGGGCAAAATTATAATTTTGACTATAATCAATAAAATGGGTTATTTTCTATCACATATGTGTATTTAGTGTCTGTGATACATCCTTTGAGTTAATGGTAATGATAATTCATATTTTCAAGAGTTGAAAATTTAAGACATGAATAATCATTATTAACTCATAAAATGCTCCCGACCATAGGATCATCACGAGGATGGTGATTGATCCGGAAGGTTGGTGTACAATCGCTTCTCTTTAGTAGATGAGTCTTGAGTCTACGGTGTGGAGACACCGGAGCGAGAGTACAGGTACTCGTTAGAGAATGAGGGCACTGAGCGTGACCACCTCGAGTAGTCATTAGGGAAGTCTACCTTCTCGTCAATGACTGACTCGATGCTGCAGTAGTGTGTGTCTGGTTCTTTGACCTGAGGTGCATCGATAGTTCACCTTGAGGGTGTTATAGTTTGACTACACCATTAACTCGGTCTCCTAGCCATATGGAACCCTGAGGTGTATGTTGGCTATAGCATGTTCATTGTAGGAACTGGATTGCATCAAGATGGAATCTATCTACCTCGGTGGTAGAGGAGCAGCCCTATGATGATCATGAGAATCAAGT
Organism: Cocos nucifera; assembly: GCA_006176705.1. Lineage (NCBI taxonomy): Eukaryota > Viridiplantae > Streptophyta > Magnoliopsida > Arecales > Arecaceae > Cocos > Cocos nucifera. The sequence continues at coordinate 262,047 of QRFJ01002003.1, read as the reverse complement.
CCAGAAGCCCATGGCCATGGCAGAGTGAAATAATAGAAAGAGTTTCTATTTAGATTTTCACATCGGACTTGAATCGAATGATTACATCATATGACAGAGACTAGGGTTTGACGAGTTCACCTTAACCCTAATCTGATCGGGGCTCAAGATAGAAGAACTTAATCACACAGGTAGCTGCACCAAGAGGTTCGCATTCAGCTCTGATGGGTTGCCACCATATACTGCTAGGTGTCACTGGTGGATTTTGGGAGCAATTAGAATGATTTAGATGATCGATCATTCTAGCTGTTCGAATCAGAAGAGTTCTGATCCATCGAAAGGAGTTTCGATGATGTCGATGATAGAGATCATGACATATCCCATTACCATACAGAACTGAACCTAACTGGGTCACACAAACAAGGGTTTGAATCTGGTGATCATCAATTGAACTGATCCAGTTCAATTGATCTGAATGAGATTCAATTAGGTTCAAGAAAATCGTGCTAGCACTCGATTGAACCTAACGTTCTTCTTTTACTATCATAAATAGTTGTCCTGACTGAGCCAAAGGAGTTTGTGCTCATTCAGAGGCCTTCACTTTGGTCTGACTGGAGCTTGTCCAAGTCAGAAAAGGTTGTCTTATTTTGTAAGACATTACCTGCCATTTTTGGTCACCTGCCATTTCTCATCCTTTGACTTTGGTCAAAAGTTGACCTTTGACTGGTCAAATGTTGACCATTGACACTTTGACTTTTGTCCATGTGTCATGCACCTATTGGAGAGCTGGTGGGGGCCTTGTCCCCCTGCCAGAACCTGGCAAGGAGGAGGGCGCACGCCACCCTTGGCGTGTGCCCAAGTTGGAGGCGCCCAGGAGTCCCTGTTGGATAGGGACTCCATCTCCTTTTTGGATTTCCGATTAGAGTTCTCCTAAGAACCAACTTTGACTGGTCTTAGGTGCCATCTAAGGAGGAATCCAGGGGACTCTATTCCCACCAATCAGATTTAGATCTGATTTCATAAAGAGTTTGTGATTGGTTGGGAAGAAGAGGAGTTGGATCACGCTTAGTCTATAAATAAGACCCTACGCCCAACTCAAAAATTATGATTGAATCACAATTCTCCATGCCCCAAGGCTGCTTCTCCTCTCCTCCTCCATGCCAAACCCACCTTCTCCCTCTCCTCTCCATGTCCAAAAGGAGTTTTGGACCTTGGTTGGTGCGATCCAGATAAGAGAAAGGCGACTGAAAGCTAGAAGGTTGCGCTACTGCAAAGGACGACTGCTGATTTTTGAAAGATATTTTGAAGATCCTCCAGATCAGATCTACATCTAATTTTTGGAGACGTGATAGAGAATAAGAGGATCTCCAGATCTAGCTCAAGTAGATACTGGTAGAGGCCAGGCACTTGCGTGGCTAGATCCAGAACCTTCCGCTGCTTACAGGATCATCAACGGATAATAGGATTACCCACTTCAAGATAAATTAAATTTGATTTAATTTATCTAATTTTATTTTAATTATTAAAATAATAAGAATTAGATCTAAAATTTTACAGATCTGATCTAGATCAAAGAGAAAAATTTTGAAATATATCTCTTAATCTGATCAGATCTGAATGAACCTGGTCCAAAAAATTAGGATTTTCCTTCATGATTAATAATTCAATTACTAATTGACTTAATTTTATTAAGATAATAGGCTGAGATTAAGTCTAATTAAATATAATTTAATTAGATTTTATTTGGGCTTGATTGGATCAAGTCCAGTTGGCTTATTGGATAAGCCAAGTGCAAGGAAGAACTAGTCCTAGTCTAACTAGGACTCGGGTCAACCAAATTTTTTAATTTAATTAAAAAATTAAATCAAAATTAAATCTAACTTAATTTAATTTAATTAAGTTTTTAAATGGGTTAAGGCCTTATTTAATTGGATTAATTTACTCTTATTTTTATTTTCTTAAAGACCTTGTTTGACCAAGTCAAAATAGGAGTCCTAGTGTGACTAGGACTCCCTATTCCTTGTGCCACCTAATCCTCACGCCCCATCCCTTACTCTTTGCATTTTTACATGATAAATCTCCATGCCCCAAGCAATCTCACACCTCTCTTCTCTCTTTCTTTTTCTCATATGGAAATTTGTTTGATGACCAAGTCAAAAGAGGAGATTGATTTTGCTTTAGGATTCTATGAGATAGAATCCTAGTCAAACCAAAAGACTTCCTTCCATTCATGCCGTCACCTCCCTATTTTCTCTCTCTCCCTCTCATGACATTCTTTGGCATTTGTCACACCCTCCCTTACTAGTCCATAGTAGAAAAGTATGGTGGGTGCACCCAAGAGTTGGGCACCCCAACAACTTCCCATGTTTGGACATTCCTAGTCTAGGTTTTTAAACAATCTTGAACTATACATATCTCTTTATTCAAAAAGAATTTTTTACTAAAATTTTTATGGATTGTAGAAATTTGGAAGGCCTCTTTGGTGTAGAAATATCAAATAAAAATTCATTTGGGTCATGAAGATATTAAAAGCACAAATCAGGATGTCTAGAAAAAGGACAAAGAAGAAGAAGAGGGTCTTCTTCTAGGGTTTTTGTTCTAAATCTCTTCCTTCTTTTTGTGAGATTTTGAGAGATATCTCAGCATCACAAATCCTCTTCCTTTCTTACTAGTATTTTAGAGAGTCCAAGTTTTAAAGAAGAAAGTATCGGATCGACCATTGAAGAGAGATCAGCACAGTGCTAGCATATTGTGCTAATTTCCTGCAACAAGATCTCTGATCGTGTTTGTAGGCTCGTGTGGATGACTCCTAGAGGCCGGACACATGTGCGGCTCATGACTTCATCCGTAAGCCTGGATCAGCAAGTTAAAATGTCTAACTTGCTCAGGTAATAGATTTGATCTATTAACTTCATACCTGCATTTGATGTAGTGTAGATCTAGGTTGATTTGATCAACATTTTCTTTCTTGTTTGATTTTAATTTTTGATTTAAATATCATACTTTGATCATGTAATAAATCTGAGATCTAGGTATTCACATATTTATTTAAATAATTATTTAATTTATTTAAGTCCTCCACTGCCTGATCTTAAAAAAGTTTTAAGATCTACCCATGAAATCCTAGATCTGGTTCCTTCAAGTTTTCAGCTGGAGTTTGAGTTTATTAGGATTCATGTGGTATAGCAGAAATCTTATGGTATATAAATATAGGTAATGTAATCTTTGCAAGAGAGTGGAATCAATATACAGCTTTTCTCTCTAACTCTTTTCTCTCGGGTTTCAATGCCAAGCCCTACGTGCCGCCATCAATTTTTTTGCTCTTCATTATATTTTTGGATTAACACCTAGGTTCGTGCAAGAGATTGAATTTACGACTGCGGTTTTGAGTAACTGTAGGCATAATAAGTGGTATCAAATCAATACCGATTGTTCCAACACTTGGTATCAGAGCTAGATGATGCTATGATGGTGCGCTAACAATTTCATGGCCTATCGAAAGATAGCCCTTTATGAAATTCTCCATACTGAACCTCTTTAGCATAGTATCTATGTACGTGGACTGGAATAACCCAAGCATCCTTTTAGATCTATCCCTATAGATATTAATCCCTAGGATGTAGGATGCTTCATCCAAGTCCTTCATGGAGATCTAAGATGATAATCAAACTTTTATTTCCTACAGTGCAAGAATGTCATTCTCGATTAAGGGAATATTATCTACATACAAGACAAGGAATATTGTTGCTGGACCATTGGCATATTTGTAAATGCAGGACTCTTCTCCATTCTTAATGAAGCCATATGTTTTGATCATCTTATCAAAATGCATGTTCCAACTCCGAGATGCCTGCTTCAATCTATAAATAGATCTCCAAAGCTTGCACACCTTGGACTCATTTGTGGATGTGAATCCTTCAGGTTGTATCATATACACCTCTTCAGTTAGCTCTCTATTCAAAAAAGCTATCTTCAAATTCATCTGCCAGATCTCATAATCCAGATGGGCAGCTATCACAAGCATTATTCAAATGGATTTGAGCATTGCCATAGGGAAGAACCTCTCATCATAGTCAATATCATAATGTTGATGATTTCTCTTAGCAACCAGATAGGCTTTATAGGTCTCCACCTATCCGTCTGTGCCCTTGTTCCTTATGAAGGCCCACTTACATCCAATAGGTTTAATTCTTTAGGGTAGTTCAACTAATGTCTACATATCATTAACCTTCATGGACTCTATTTTGGACTTCATGACCTCGAGCCATTCCTCAAAATTAGGTCTCTACATTGCATTCATATAGGTGATCGGATTCTCATCGTTCTCATTGAGTTTGATAGGATCACCTTTTCGAATAAAAAATCATAGTATCTGTCTAGCTGATGCGGTAATCTATCAAATCGCCCTAATGATGTATGGCTTCGTATCTGATCTAATTAAATCAAACTCAGATTCAGCTATAGGGGTCGATTTTTCTATCTGTTGAACTTCATCAAGTTTAATCTTAAAGGTAATGGTTCCTTCACCAAGGAACTCTTTTTCTAAAAAGATTGCCTTAAGACTGAGAACATCTTTTGTTCATCAGCATGGTAGAAAAAATATTTTTTGGTCTCTTTTGGGTATCCTATGAAAGTGCACTTGTCAGACCTAGGTCCAAGTTTATTTGTAACTAACCGTTTGACATAAGTCGGACACCCCCAAATCCTAAGGTATGAAAATGCTGGCTTACGTCCTGTCCATATCTCATATGAAGTCTAAACTATAGACTTACATGAAATCCTATTTAATAGATAGCAGTCGATTTGAGTGCATATCCCTAGAAGGATATCAACAAGCTGGCAAAATTCATCATGGATTGGACTATGTCTAACAGAGTTCAATTTCTCCTTTCAAATATACCATTATGCTGTGGTGCTCCTAGCGAAGTCCATTAGAAGAGAATCACATTCTCTCCTAGATATGTAAGAAACTCACTGGAAAGGTATTCCCCTTATCGATCAGATTGAAGAGTCCCAGTTTATTTTTCTATTTTACTTCAAAATTATTTGAACATTTCGAATGAATCCGACTTATATTTCATCAGAGAGACATATCCATATCTGGATAGATCATCTATGAAAGTGATGAAGTAGAAATATCCAATGCTAGCATCTATGCTCATTGGTTCACATACATCAGTATGTACTAAATCTAAGAGCTCTATGGCTCTCTCACCTTTTCGACTAAAAGATGACTTGATCATTTTTTCAAGAAGATAGGACTCACAGGTTGGAAGTGATTCACAATCACTGACCTCGAAGATTTCCTCTTGAGTCAACCTATTTATCCTGTTCTTGTTTATGTGACCTAGCCTATAGTGTCATAAGTAGATATCTGACATACTATCTAAACTAGGGTGCTTGCTAGTTGAATAGACTACTTTAATAGGTTATGATAGCATATACACACCACTGTTCAAATATCCAGAGAAAATAGTAACACCATTCATAATGATATTACAAAATTATTTTTTTTAAAAATTTTATAATTATTTTAGATCAAAAGACCTATAGAAATGATATTTAAAAAGAATCTTGGATAGAAATGACAATCATCAAGAATAATAGTATGGGACTCAAATACAAGTTTCAAGATTTCTAATGCTAGAACTGAAACTAGTCTTCCATCTCCAACATTCAGGAACCTTTCACCTTGCTTGAATCTTCTGCTGACCTACAACTCCTACAATAAATTACAAATGTAGTAAGGGCTATCAATATCTAATACCCGATCAGTAAAATAACAAATAAAGAAATTGCAAGAAGTTATCATATAAATATCTTGCACAGTAATAGATTGCTTCTTTCTCTGCCTATTTGGATCTAGGGAGGCAATGTACTGAGGATAGTTCCTCTTCCAGTGCCCCCACTTCTTACAAAAGAAGTATTCAGCATGACTCTTATTGAGCTTGATCTTCTTGATCTGGCCCTAGATAGATGTCCCAACCTAAACTTGCACCTTCTTGTCCTTCTGCTTCTTGTTCTTCTTTCCTTTCCTAAAGGGTCAAGAACTAGAAGACGAACCTCCCACTAAGTTCACCGACTCCTTTAGGAGTTGGTGATCCTTCTCAAAGTTCTGCAGCAACCCCATTAACCTATGGTAGTCTACTTCAGACTTTGTCATTCTAAAATGAGTGAGAAATGGGAGATATGACTTAGGCAGCGAGTTTAATATTGCATCTTTCCTGAGCTACTTTTGCAAGAGAAAGCTGAGCTTGCTCAATTGCTTTATCAGCTCGATCATGTATAGTACATGATTAGTGATAGAGGCTCCATCCCACATCCTGGCGTTGAAGATGGCACAACTATTCTTGTGCCTTTCAATGTCATCGGGTGTGCCAAAAGAATCCTCCAATACTTGAAGTATATCCTTTGGCTGAGCCATCTCAAATCTATGATTGAACTCATTACTCATGGCAGCCAGCATAATGCAGTGCACAGTGGTTCGATCATTGAGCCACTTTTGATAAGTATCTCTGACTATTCCATGTGCATTGGGAGTTGGCTCCTCAGGTGCAGGATCTATCAACACATATAGGATCTGTTCATGCTCTATGACTATCTTCAACTTTCGATACTAGCTATCGAAGTTGGGTCCCATCAACTTATCACTATCCAACAACGATCGTAGTGATAGGAAAGTGGCCATATCTACACAAAGAAAAATCAAAACTTAATTAGCAATTTATTTATTAAACCTAAAGATTTGGACTTTAATCAAAAGGTTCTTCTATTATTTTATTCGAATTGGTAGCTTCTACCTCCAATTCAAGAATTTATCCTAATTCCTTAGTGGATACTAGAATCCACATAGACTATACACGAGCCCAATTTTGGTTGGTCAACCCATGTACATCTAAGGGTAGGTTCATATGAAGATTTTCAGTGCAGGGTTTCTTATCCTATTTTCAAAACTTTTTCAAAAATTCATTAAATACAATAAAAAATATAATCAATCTAATTAATTATGACCTACTAATCATATCATGAAATCCTATACTAAGGATCTAAATATGATGTACATGCTTTGAATTTGAAAATAAGATCGGTAGCAGTAACTATTTACTAACAAGATACCTATGCAGGTAGCCAAACTCCACAATCCGATCATTATCAGGGAGGTTTGCTAGTCACGATGTAGCCACACAGTGTGTTTGGCCTTCGTAGATCATTCACACGAGGCCCTGATCTCGATTGGCTCCTTCCGAGTGCTAGCTAGACGTCCGAAAGCCTCGATGGCTGTTATTGACCTAATTGCTTTGATTTTTGTCCACCGACACTTTGGATGCTCCAGATCGCCAATGGATGTACCAAAGAGGTAGAAAAAGTTCTTCCTAAAATTTGCTGAGCTCACAACACTCGTAGCTCATACAAACTCTTCTCAAACCCTAGGCTAAAACCCTAGGATTTGCACACACTAGAAACCCTATGCAAGCTTTCTCTATATCTTTTTTTCAGAATTTTGAATCTCAATTTCCTCACATAGAAGTGGGCCTCATGAAATTTTCTTCTCTTCTAAAGTGTCTGCACATCCCAAGGTGAAATAATTTAAATTTGTGCCAATCTGTGTAGACACTGCATGGAGAGATGAGATCGGGTTGGTTGTTAGTTCAAATTCAAACACATTATGAATTTAAACTCTAAACCACCTGATCCTATGCACTAGGGACATGAGAAAGCCAATGGCATGACCACATTTGTGTGAAAAATGAAACACCAGAACATTTTCTTGTGAAGAAATGTAGGCGCACAAAAAATATGGCGTATGGATAGGAATTAAGTTGGTTTCTTTTTTAAATTTGAATCTCATTCAAACATAAAGCATTAACCACCAATCCTTTTCCTTCTAGGGTGTGGAGAAAGGTGGACATGAGACCTCTTTATGCATAGGAGAAAACTCATGAGAACCTTTCTCATGACTTTAAATCGGCATAGGAGGGATGAGGTGGTGCAGGAAGAGGACTAGTCAAACTAGTCCAAACTAATTTTATTAAATTAAACCAACCCAACCAAATTTCGCTAGGCCCAATTAGATCAGATTAAATCCAATACAATTAGGCTTAATTAGGATCAATTAAATCTTAATTAAATTAAAAATTGATCAAGTCCAACTCTTGATCAAATCAGAGATCAAGCCTCCTCGGTAATTAGGTCATCTCATAACCTAATCGAGTCAAACCCAACTAAATCTAATTCAATTGGACTTGAACCAAAAATTATTATCCAATTAAATTGAGTTAATTAGTGATCAAATCACTAATTAAACCTCTCATAAATATATAGTCCAAATTCGATTGGTGTTTGAGCAACAAAGTCTGTTGATATGAAATCCTAATCGAAGAGTTCCAAACCAGTGGAACTCTTGACCTCGGTGTCCCAAACAAGTGGAACTCATGATCATAGAGTTTCAGATCAGTGAGACTCTTAATCATAGAGTTTTAGATAAGTAGAACTCAGAGTCCCAGCCCAATAGGACCCTCGATCGAAGAGTCCTAATCTAGTAGGATACTTCATCAGCCATCAGATCGGATAGGAACCTCTAGTGTGTGTGACTCCACAGGTTTGAACCTAAGCTAGTAGCATAGAAATTACTTTTTGTACTAATTAAAGTGACCATCTAGCAATGGTACCCGATGTCCAGATAAGTTGAATAGTCACAATCGCAATATTTAGAATCTACACGAATATGGTTACCGTATAATTCATCTCTTTGATCTCTATATACAGGATGACTCAGAGTTTAACTATCAATCCTAAAAGATACATCCAAATCGTATCTTAAAGTAATTAGTCCCATGACTCCTAACTAGGACTACCCTTATCAATGTTTTTGGTAAATTGAAACATAATTGAACACAGCTACTGAATCGGAGTGGTCAATTCCATCTTGACTCACACATTGACTGCTTAAGTACATAACTATGCCTAGAAATCTTTCATCACTATATTAAAAATTCAAGTAGTTCGGCATTAAAGCATAGCGAGTTGTTTGAAAATCACCGTGGTTATCTCAAGTCGGAGGGACACTTATACCCATATTCCATCAGAGCAAATCTCTACAGAAGAAAAGCTCTAGAGTTGGTCACATTTAGTGCAGATGTATTCTTGCATCTCATTTACATGCCATACCAGTGTCTCCACACTCTTTGGTTAAGAGGACAACCAACCATATGGCACACAATGACCTACAGTCAATAAACATTGTTGTCCTTGGTAACAACATATCATTTGATCGTGAACAGATTTAAGAACTAAACGATAAATCCTCCTTTATCGATTCTAAATAGTCCTAAGAACTTCACCACAACGTAGAAGTTTATTAGAAGATGAAAGAATTTATGATGAAAAATATTAAAATAACTTTTATTTATTTATAATTCACATACAAATACAAGAATCAGTATAATCATCAATAAATTGATGATTGGCTTTAAGACACCATTTTCAACAATCTTCCACTTAGACTAAAGCCAATCATGCAGTATCTAATACCTATCTTTGACTTAAAATCATCGAACTCCTTCACCATAATAGCTTTAATGAATGGGTCAATCAGGTTCTTCTTTCCATCGATCTTCTAAAGATTAACGTCACCTCGATTCATGAACTTCCAGACAATGTGGTAGCGATGTAGAATATGCTTTGTTTGCTGGTATGCCTTTGGTTCCTTCGTCTGAGCAATGACACTAGAGCTGTCATAGTAGAGCAGAATTGGACCATCAAGGGAGGGTGCTACTTCGAGATCGGTGATGAACTTTTTTAGCCACACTATTTCTTTGGCAGCATCTGATGCAGCAACATACTCTGCCTCGCATACTGAGTCAGCCATGGTGTACTACTTGAAACTTTTCCAATAGACAGCCCCACCATTAAGGATAAATATATATCCCAACACACTCTTGTTGTCATTATGATCAGACTGAAAACAAGAGTATGTAAACCCCAAAAATCTCAAGTCAGACTCACCATAAACAAGTCACTGGTGCTTTATATTTCTCAAATACTTCAGGATAATTTTAACAACCTTCCAGTTGTTCTTTCCTGGATCAGATTGGTATTTACTCACTATCCCTAGTGAGTATGCCATATCTGATCGTGTACATGTCATGGCATACATGATAAAATCCACTATCGAGGCATATAGAATTGTACTAATATGCTCTCTCTCTAGAGGTGTTATCAGATAATCCCTCTTTGAGAGAGAAATTTCATGACCTATCGATAGATAGCCTTTCTTGAAATTCTTCATGCCAAACTATTTCAGCATGGTATCAATGTACATGGAGTGAGATAATCCAAATAAACTCTTAGATCTATCTTCATAGATCTTCATCCCTAGGATGTAAGAAGCTTCTCCCAGATCTTTTATGAAGAATTGTGATGATAGCCAGATGCTTTTTCCTTATAATGCAGGGATATTATTTTTGATTAAGAGAATGTCATTCACATATAATACTGGGAATACAACTATTGAACTATTAGCCTACTTATATGCGGGGCTCTTCTTCATTCTTAACAAAGCTAAATGTCTTAATTATCCTATCAAAATATATGTTTCAACTACGAGATGCCTACTTCAATTCATAAATGGATCTTTAAAGCTTACATACCTTAGTAATCGCTGTCGTAGGCGGTCAAAAATAAACCTAACTCACTACTATATAGATAGGATGAGTCAGGATCGTATCCACAAGGATCATGTTAATTACATTTAAATAATAAATTTAACATGAGAGCAAGATTTAATAATTAATTAAAAGGCTACTTAATTAATTAAGAAAATAAATTAATTTAAAGAAAAGTTGTTAGTATAAAGATGGATTCTCAGGATTTTAATTGATCACTTATCTGACAGCTAGTACTCTTTTTAATATGCTGCAATTAATATCTAATCAATAGAGATATAACCTATCTTAGATAGCACAGTCTGTACCCTTAGATCATAGCCCATCCCTTAAAGTTATAGGCTAGTCTAAATTGATTTAGATATATAAAGAAAAGAATTAACCTAAATATAGTTTATCCTAAGAGCATGAACCATACCCGTACATCACAGCTCATCCCAAGGATAATAAACTATTCTAGATTTATTACAAGAAAATAAAGATATAAAGATATTAAAACTAAAAACAGTCTTTATTAAAAAAATATATAAAAGATGAGAAATAGAAAACATCGTCAAAGTAAGATCACAATGATCTCCTGAGAAATAGAGGATTAGCCAAACATCGAGAAGCTTCTCACTGAATTCTTCATCCTGGAGCCTTGTAGAAGAATCCGGATAGCAGTAGGTGATAGAAGTTCAGAACAAGAGAGAAGTTTTGGTGGAGATGTAGGCTTTGGTGCTGGTTTGAAGAAGAAAGAAAGAGAAAAGGTTGAAGAAGAAGAGCTTGAGAGACAGAATTAGAGAGAGAAATAACTTGCTAGTGGTTTTGGAGAGGAGAGAGGCTTGGAGAAGCTTAGGAGGGGCTAATCCCCCAAGGGGAGGCTTTAGAGGGCTTATAGAGGCTGCTTCTCATTACTTTAGCTTAAGGATGTTTTTATAGAAAAGAAACAACAAGACATTAGATTGAAATCAAAGAAAAATCAAAGAAATTGAGTCTGGATCAGATTCTACTCCTTGGAGTAATTTTCTGCCATTAGATCGGATCTCAATGGTCCAGATATGACCAAAATCGGACTCCCATAGCTTAAATAGGGTCCTGATGAATTTTTAGCCATTGGATCATCTGATCAGGTGATTTAGGACCATCGGATGGGCTTCTAATCATCCTTAATCTAGTCGAAGATGCTTTTGGACCATTGGATCTTCATCGACTGATTTTCTGGCCGTCGGATCGTGCCAGATCGCTGAGCATTATTCGAATCAAAGAAGGATTTATCATGGGTCGTCGAATCTCAACCTGATCGAATGCAGATTGTTGGATCACACAATTACTATAGATATGGACCATGCAAACCGGGCACATCGAATGCCTCAGCCAATCACCGCTCGCTGCTTTGATGCAAAATTACCTCTTTACCTCGTGAATCATGATGGACTTTCCATGAACCCCTTAAGGGTTCAGGTCTGCCATGTGGCGCGCTTTGGTTTTCTGCATCTACTGAGTTGGCCGATCAGTTTAATATCTATGGACCGGCCGGTTAGTCTACCATGCACCGGACTATTTTTTTTTAAAAACTTCTAGGCTTCATTACTTTTTCATTTTAACTCCGATTTGAATGAAATTTATTCCATTGTGACCCATAAATCGAGCTCTTTTCATCCTTGATCTTATTTTCTACAAAAGATTGAATAAAAGTATCAATTCTTAAGAAATAAGAAAAAATTAATTAATAAATTAATACATTTATACATATACTTTATGTGTTTATCACTTAGACTCATCTATGGATGTGAACTCTTCAGGTTGTATCATATACACCTCTTCATCCAGCTCTCCATTAAAAAAAAATATCTTCACATCCATCTACCAGATTTTATAGTCCAAATGGGCAGCTATCGCAAGCATGATCCGAATGGATGAGCATGCCATAGTAGAAAATATTTCATCATAGTCTATACCATAATGTTAATAATATCCTTTGGCAACCAGATGGGCTTTATTGGTCTCCACCTTCTCGTCTGTGCCCCATTTTCTCTTGAAGATCCACTTACACCCTATGAATTTTACCCCTTCGAGTGGATCAACCAATGTCCATACATCATTGATCTTCATGGACTTCATTTCAAATTTCATGGCCTCAAGCCATTTCTTAGAGTCAAGTCTCTGCATTGCATCCATATAGGTGATCGGATCCTCATCATTCTCATCGAGTTTGATAGGATCACCACCCCAGACAAAGAAACCATAGTATCTATCCAGTTGACGTGATGCTCTACCAGACCGCCTTAAGAATGTAGGTTCAATGGGCTCTAGATTTGATCTAATCAAATCTGATTCAGGTTCAGCAATTTGTGTCATTTTTTCTACCTACCGAGCTTCCTCAAGTTCGACCTTAGAGACATTAGTCCCTTCACCAAGAAATTTTTTTCCAAAAAGATTGCCTTAAGGCTGATAAATACCTTTTGCTTATCAGCTAGGTAGAAGTGATAGCCTTTAATCTCTTTTGGGTATCCTATAAAATAACACAGCAGACCTAGATCCAAGCTTGTCTATTACTAAATATTTGACACAAGCCAGACACCCCCAAACCTTAAGGTACGAGAGTACTGGCTTACGTCCTATCCATATCTCATATGGTGTTTTGGCTATAGACTTACTCAAAATCCTATTTAGAATGTAACAAACTGACTCGAGTGCATACCCCTAGATGAATCCTATCATGGATCAAACCATATTCAATAGGATTCGATTCCTTTTTTCAGATACACCATTATGCTGTTGTTTTCTAGGAGGAGTCCACTGGAAGAGAATCTCATTCTTTTCAAGATATGTTAGAAATTCACTAAAAAGGTACTCATTCCCTCAGTCAAGTCGAAAAGTTTAATACACTTTTTAGTTTGCTTTTCTACCTCATTATGGAATAGTTTGAACATTTCAAACGACTCCGACTTATGCTTCATTAAATATACATACCCATACCTCGATCTATCATCCATGAAGGTTATGAAGTAAAAATATCCATCTTTAGCACTTGAACTCATGGGTCCACATACATCTGAATTTACTAGACTGAAGAGTTCATTAGCTCGCTCATCTTTTCCAGTAAAAGATGACTTGATCATTTTTCTAAGAAGATAGAACTCACAGATTGAAAGTGATTCACAGTTACTGACTTAAAGAATTCTTTCTTAAGCCAACCCATTTATTCTATTTTTATTAATATGACCTAGCCTACAGTACCAAAGGTAGATTTCAAACACATCATTAGTTCTAGTGCATTTAGGAGAAAACTGAACCACATTAATAGACTGTGATAGTAAGTAAATTCCATTATTCAATTGCCCAACAAACCTCATAATATCATTCGAAATGACATTACAAATATTTTCTTTTATTGAAAATTCAAAACTGTACATGGCCAAAAGGTCTACAAAAACAACATTCAATAAAAAGCTTGGACAATAATGACATTCATGAAGAATTACATTATGAGAATTGAGCACAAGGTTCATGATTTCTAATGCTAGAACTGAAACTTGTCTTTCATCTCCAACATTTAGGAATCTCTCACCTTCATCAAATCTTCTACTAATCTGCAAATCCTACATCGAATTATAGATATGATAAGGGCTTTCGGTATCTAATACCCAAGCAGTAGTATCACATATCAAGAAGTTGCAAGGTATTATCATATAATTACCTTGCCCAGCAACTACTTGCTTCTTCTTTGGCCTATTTGGATCTAGGGAGACAATGTACTAAGGATAATTCCTTTTCCACTATTTTATTCAAATTAGTAACCTCTACCTTCAATTCGAGGAATTATCCTAATTTCTTAGTAGGTACTAAAATCCATATAGATGGCACACGAGCCCAAATTTGATTGGTCAACCCATGTACATCTAAGGATGATTCATAATCAATTATTTTTCTAAATAATTTTTGATAATTTAATTTTGCCCTAGTCCTTAATCAGTAGGCTTTGGCCTTCACTGAAAAGGTCTAGTTAGGTCAAACCATTAACATGACCATACTTGGTCCATCAAACCAATAAATGATTCAGCCCAACTTTGGTTGGTCAACATAACCACCATTTAGAAAGATGCGCCCAAGAAATCATATTATGAATGATAATCCCATCAGTCGATAAGCACCAGGCCTTTAGGTCACCAATGATTATTCAACTAATGGATCCATTATCATCCACTTAATGGGAGGCTATGATTTAGTTATCACCATAACTATTTTATTTTAAAAATTTAATAATTTTAGAGGATTTTAATTTTAAGAAAGAGAGAAGGTCAGATGAACCAGCTTATCATGATCCTCCCATTGGCTTCACCAAGTCAGCTTAAAAAAGATCAATAATAAGCTGGTCTAGGGGCACCTAAATCAATCACACTGATTTACCTAGCTGATATCAATTAGCTTGAATAGTCAAGTGGTCCGATCAAAACATAATTTTATTAAGAAGCTCAGTAAGTTCGATCAGTGGGAGGATCTGCCAAAGGTTGCCTTAGACACTATAAAAAATGGCTAGGTAAGCGGGCTATCAATTAAAGACCACCATTCTGATTTACCTTAGATACCAACTAGTTTAATTAGTTTTGATTAGATCAACTTAACAATTCGTGCTAGACTGCATAGCCAAGAATCAAGTCCATCTTGGATCTCGTTAAAGACATAGACTTGACCAACTATAATTATTGTAATTGATCCAGAGAATCCTTGATCTAATTTAAGACAACAATTGATTGGATTTAATCAATTTTCTAATTTAGTCCATTCTTTAATCTAACTCTAGGTCTAACCCAATTAGTGAACCTAATCCCCACTAACTCAGTTAACCTAATGTGTTGTGATTTGTGTCTTAAGATCTTCAATTCACAATCCTAGATCCTAATCAAATAACTTCTTAATTCTTAATTAAGTTCTAGGCTAAGGATTGGGGTTCGACTTTTTAAAAGTAATTTTCATGTTTGTAAAATATTTTTATAATATGGTTCTATCAATTAAGTTGCATGTTTAATTTGTAATCAATATGCAAATAAGATAAGCATGAAACTACTTTAGATCGAATCTAAACTGGTTCATGTAAGTAAAATCATTTTAATTTCAATCAGTCATAAATTATCTTAGATCAAATCTAATAAATTTATGATGATTAAAATTAGATTAAAATATTTTTAATCAGATCATAAAATTTTTTAAATTTAATCAAAAATTTTATGATCAATATTTCAGATCAGTATGTACTAGAACAACCTCTCTATTGTAAGGGGTAAACCTTACAGCAGGACAACTTAAATAATCAATCCATAAAATTTAAAACTTTTATTTTTAAATCTAAAACTCTTTTAAATTTAATAAATTATAAATAAAATTAGATCATATCTAATAAATTTATGATAAAAAATAGATCTAATAAACTAGGACAGTCTCTCCACTCTAAGGGGTAAACCTTATAGTTGGACAACCTTATATCAGTTTATGTGATTATAATTTTTAATTTTAGATTTAGTAATTAGATTATAAATTAGATCTAATCTAAAAAATAATTTGAACATGCAAAAATAATCATATAATAATGAACCTAGGCTCTGATATCAATTGAAGGAACCAGATCTAGGATTTTAGGAGTAGATCTTGAAACTTTTTCAGATCTAGGTAGTGGAAGATAGAAATTAATCAAAATTAATTTATAAAAATTAGAGAACTCCTAGATCTAAAATTTTATTACATAATTATAATATGAGATTAAATTAAAAATTAAAAATATTAGAAGTAAAAGATATTTTGATCACATCAACATGGATCTACACTAGATCTATTGTAAATATGTAACATAGAATTAGATCCATATTACTTGTGCAAGATGGACGTTCTAACTTGCTGATCTAGACTAAAGGATGAAGCTCCAAGCCTCACACATGTTTGGTCTCTAAGATATGTACACACGAGCCTACGAACCTCGATCAGAAGTTCGATGCAGGAAATCAGTATAATATGCTAATACTATGCTGATCCTTCTTCGACGGTTGATCGAGTGCTTCTTTCTTCAAGACTTGGATACTCCAAAAAATTAAAAGAAAAGAAAGAAACTTTTGATCTCAAACAACACTCAAAAATATCTATGAAAGAGGAGGAGAAAGGAAGAGCAAAAGTACCCTAAAAGAAGACCCTCTTCTTCTTCCCTTTCTCTCACCTAGACACCTAGATTTGTGTCTATGAAATCTCCATGCTCTAAGAGTCTCTCTCTTTGATTTTCACACATGCAAGAGCCCTCTCAATGGTCTAGAATTATTATGAAATTCAGCCTAAAAGGACCTCCTTATTAAGAGATATGGAAGAGTCTTTGTCGGATCAAATTCCTAGACTAGGCAAGACCATATATGGCAAGTTTTTGGGGTGCCCAACACTTGGGTGCCCCCTCCATTGTTTTAGCTGTGGACCACTAGGGAAGATGCACAAAAAGAAGAACTTTCTCCATCAAAAAAAGCAAGAGAAAATAGGGAGTGGGCGGCACCTTACGGGAGGAGTTTTGATTTGTTTGGATTCTATCTCATAGAATCCTAAATCAAAACAAACTACCTACCTTTGACTTAGTCCACAAACTAATTTCTATATAGAAAATAGAGGAGAGGGGTGGGTGTGCATGAGATTGCTGGGCCTGAGAGTTTTGTCGCACAAAACTCTAAGAAGGGAGAGAAGGGGGCATTGGGGCTTAGATGGTGCAAGGGTGGAATCCTAGTCCTACTAGGATTCCATATATAACTTGGTCAATAATGATTTTTTAAATCAAATTAAATCAGAAGTAAGTCAGCCCAATTAAATTAGACCCTAACCAAATTAAAAACTTAATTAAATTATATTAAATTATATTTAATTTTAATTTATTTTTAATCAAATTAAAAAATTAGATTGACCCAAGTCCTAGTTGAACTAGGACTAGTCCTTTCTTGCACTTGGCTTATCCAATAAATCAATTGGACTTGATCCAATCAAGTCCAAATCAAATTTAATTAAATTATATTTAATTAAACTTAATCTCAATCATCTGGCTTAACCAAATTAAGCCAATTAGCAATCTAATTACTAATTGATCATCCTATAATACTAGCACTAGATTAAACATCAATCATATTGATCATTTAACCTTAGAACGATTCTTAATCGTTGATCAACTATCCAATCAGATCATGAATTCTAATATGTGTGACCCCATAGATCCAAATCTAAGTTGATAGCATAGAAATAAATTTTTATGCTAATCAAAGTGACCATCTAGCAATGGTACTCGATGACTGGATAGGTCGATTGTGTAGAACAACATCCTTAGAATCCATGTGGACATAATTTTCATATAATTCATCCCCTTGATCAAAATGCTCATAGGGCACCTCAGAGTTCAACTGTCAACTCTGATCAGGTTGTCCACATTGTATTTCAAAATACCAAATTCATCTTATGCATTATCCTGGCCAAGATTTTGCTATATTGAAATACAGTGATACATTCTTCTACAACTCTTGGAGTGGTCAATCCTATCTTGATCACACACCAACTTTGCAAATACTTGATTGTGCCTAGAAGCCTTCCATTACTGAATTAAAAATTTAATTAGTCCAGTACCAAAGCATAGTGAGTTGCTTGCAAGTCAGTGAGGTAATCTCAAGTCTAAGGAACACTTATACCTATATCCCATCAGAGATATTCTCAACAGTAGAATGCTCTAGAGTTGGTCACGTTCAATGATGTGTATCCTTACATCTCACCTGTATGCCATAGTAGTGTCTCTACACTCTTTGGTTAAGAGGACAACCAACCTATATGGCACACAGCTACCTTTGCTCGATAGACACTATCATCCTAATTAACAACCTATTATTTGATCGTGAATAGTTTTAAGAACTAATCAGTAAATCTTCACTTTATCGAACCTAAATAGTCCTAAGAACTTCATCACAATAATAAAGTTCATTAGAAGATGAAAACTTATGATAAAAAATGCTAAAAAAATATTTTATTAATTAATAAATTAATTATAATTATAATATAGCCCAACTATTAATAGGCTGATGATTGGCTTAGGAACACATTTTTCAACAAGATCTTGATAGATCCACCTGAAGGTATAGTACCTATTTGGTGTAAATGAATCTTTAAGAGAAAGATAGGTGTCGATGAAAATGTAGAGACATTCAAAGCAAGGATCGTAGGAAAAGGATATAGTCAGTACGAAGGCATTGACTATCAAGATATTTTTTTGCCTATGGCCATGCTTAAATGCATCCGCATATTGGTTGCTTTTGCAGCCTATTTCAATTATGAAATATGGCAGATGGACATGAAAATGAAATTCTTAAATGGATATCTTGAGAAAGATATCTATATGGAACAACCACTTGGTTTCACATCTAGTGATGGTGATCATAAGGTATGCAAGCTGCAAAGGTCCATATATGAACTTAAGCAAGCATCATGAAGCTGGAACGCTCATTTCAATGATGTGATCAAATCATTTGATTTTATCAAAAATGAGAAGCTCTATGTATTCAAAAAAATCAATGGGAGCGCTGTTGTTTTCTCGTACTGTACGTGGATGACATCCTCCTAATTGAAAATGATATTTTCATGTTGACCACAATCAAAATATAGTTATCTAAAGAGTTCTCTATGAAAGATCTAGGAGAAGCATCTTTTATTCTGAGAATTAAGTCTATAGGGATAGACCGAATAGGATGCTAAGACTTTTTACAAAAGATGCACATAGAGGAGATGCTAAAGAGGTTTAGCATGGAAAACTCAAAAAGGGGTTTAGTATCCTTTAGACATGGCATTCATCTCTCCAATAAGATGTGCCCTAGCACACCTGAGGAGATTGAATGCATGAGCAAGATCCCTTATACTTCGATAAGAGGAAGCCTCATGTATGCCATGCTATGTACACCACCTGATATCGCCCATGTTGTGAGTGTCACGAGCAGATATCAGTCAAATCCAGGTGAAGAGCACTGGACTTCTATGAAGTGTATCCTTAAGTACTTGAAAAGAACTAAGGACATGTTTCTAGTCTTTGGTAATGGGGAACTCCAAGTCTAGGAATTTGCAAACTCGAACTTTTTGTCCAACATAGATGATTGAAAATCGACATCTAAAAGTCTGTTTGTATGCAATGACAGTGCTGTTAACTAGAAGAGTTTCAAGCAGACAATGATAGAAGACGCCACTATGGAAGAAGGATATATCACTGCATCGAAAGCTGCAAAGGAGTTATTCAAGTATAAGAAATTTATCACAAAGCTCAGAGTGATGCCATTGAATGTCATTCCTTTATACTGCGATAATAATAGCACTATAGCCCTAGCTAGGGAACCAAGATCTCATAAAAAATTTAAGCATATCGAGCGACGATTCTACCTCATCCGTGATTACTTTGAGAAGTGATACGTTGAGGTCAAGAGAGTCGATACTACAGATAATACGGCTGACCCACTAACAAAGATATTAGGATAACAGAAGACTGAAGCCCACCTTAAGAAGATAGCACTTAGATTTGTAGCCAATTGGCTTTAGATCAAGTAGGAGTTTGTTAGATGTATGCTCTAGAAGCCAAATTGGCTTGAAGGAGAAATCCTGATTTCTCGGATCAGGTTTGTTCAAATCTGATTGGATCAAGAGGTATATTTCAAAATTTTTCTCTTAGATTCAAATCAGATCTGACATTTTTTAGATCTAATTTTATAATCTGATAAATAAAAAAATAAATTAAATTAAATCTAAATTAGTTTTATCCTAATATGGATAATCCGATTATCCGTTGTTGATCTTACTGATTGCCTGAGGTTCTGGATCTAGCTATGCAATCGCCTAGCCTCTCTGGGTATCCACTCGAGCTGGATCTAGAGATCCTTTACTTTTTTTATCATATCTCTAAAAATCAGATCTGGATCTAATTTGGAGGATCTTCGAAACTTCTTTCAAAGATCTACTATCATCTCTGCAGCGGTGCTACATTCTTTCTTTCTCGTCGGTCTTTTCTTGCTTGAATCGCACTAATCTGAAGGCCCAACTTCCTTGGGCATGGAGAGGAGAGAGAGGATCAGAAAGGTGGCATGGAGTAGGGAGAGGAACAGCCTTGGGGCATGGCTAGGAGAAAGCTCTCTCAAAGTTGGGCATAGACAGATCTTTATATAGACCCTGCTGCACCATGCAGTGCCACATCATCCCGGCCAATCACGTTGCTTCATGCAATCAGATCTAAATCTGATTGGTGTGATGACATCACCTGATCCAATCAGATAAGAGACCCATAGATTCATCCTTTGGTGGAGCCTAAGACTGGTCAAAGTCTATAGGTGAGGGTCACCTAGTTTGAATCCAAGAAGCAATTTGCAGTCCCATTCGTATGGGACTCCCGGCGTCCCTATCTATGGGCGCATGCCATCCTAGGCATGCGCCACTTTTCTTTCTAAAATCCAGTAAGGGGCCAAGCCCCTATCTACTTTCCAATAAGTGCATGACACATGGGCAGATGTCCAAGGGTCAAAGGTCAATGTTTGACCAAAGTTAAAGGACAAGAATTAGCAATGACGAAAAATGGTAGGTATTGTCTTAAATTTATCTCATAAATTAAGAGAATCCTTTTCTGACCTGGACAAGCTCCAGTCAGACCAGGTAAAGGTACCTAAGTGAGCACAAACTCATTTGGCTCAGTCGAGATAACTTTTAATGATAGAAAAAGAAGAATGTTAGGCTTAATCATGTGCTAGAACGATTTCCTTGAACCTAATTGAATGTAATTCAAATCAATTGAATTGGATAAGTCCAATTGATGATATCCAGATCCAAACCCTTGTTTGTGTGACCTAGTTAGGTTATCTTCTGTATGGTAATGGGATATGTCATGATCTCTATCATCGACATTATTGAAACTCCTTTCGATGGATCAGAACTCTTCTGATTTAGATAACTGAAATGATCGATCATCTAAATCATTCTAATTGCTCCCAAAATCCACCAGCGACACCTAGCAGTATATGGTGGCAAACCATCAAAACTAAAAAGGAACCTCTCGATGTAGCTACTTGTGTGATTAAGTTCTTCTATCTTGAGTTCTGATCAAATTAGGGTTAAGGTGAACTCGTCAAATCCTAATTTCTATTATATGATTTAATCATTTGATTCAAGTCCGATGTGAAAACCTTAATAGAAACTCTTTCTATTATTTCACTCTCTACCATGGCCATGGGCTTATGGATTTGATTCTCATGATCATCATAGGGCTGCTCCTCATCCACCGATGTAGATAGATTCCATCTTGGTGCAATCCAATTCCTACAATGAACATGCTATAGCCAACATACACCTCAGGGTTTCGAATGGCTAGGAGACCGAGTCATGGTGTAGTCAAACTATAACACCCTCAAGGTAAACTATCGATGCACCTCAGGTCAAAGAACTAGACACACCACTACAGCTTTGAGTTAGTCATTGACGAGAAGGTAGACTTCCTTATGACTACTCGAGGTGGTCACGCTCAGTGCCCTCGTTCTCTAATGAGTACCTATACTCTCACTCTGGTGTCTCTATACCATAGACTCAAGACTCATCTACTATAAAAAAATAATTGTATACTAACCATCCGGATCAATCACCATCTTCATGATGATCCTTTGGTCAGGAGCATTTTATGAGTTAATAATAAAAGTTTTTGTCTTAAATTTTCAACTCTTGAAAATAAGAATTATCATTACCATTAACTCAAGGGATATATCACAGACACTAAATACATATATGTGATAGAAAATAATCCATTTTATTATTTATAGTCAAAATTATAATTTTGTCCTTAGAAGTGTATTACAAGAGTCAGCCAATTCTGGCTTCTAGGGCACACATATCTAACAAACTTTCACTTGACTTAAAGCCAATTGGCTACAAGTCTAAGTCCCATCTTCTCATGGTGGGCTTCGATCTTCTGCTAGCTCAATGGCTTTGTAAGCGGATCAACCGCATTATCTGTGGAGTCGACTCTCTTGACCTCGACGTAACCCTTCTCGAGGTAATCGCGGATGAGGTGGTATCGCCGCTCGATGTGCTTGAATTTTTGTTGAGACCTTGGCTCCTTAGCAAGAGCTATGGCACCATTATTGTCATAGTACAGAGGAATGTCATCTGATGGCATCACTCCGATCTTTGTGGCAAACTTCTTATACTAGAATGCCTTCTTTGCATCTTCTAACGCAGCGATGTATTCTACTTCCATGGTGGAATCTACTATCACTGTCTGCTTGAAACTTTTCCAACTGACAGCTCCACCATTGCACAAAAATAGATTTCCAAATGTCAACTTTTGAACATCAACATCGGACATAAAGTCCAAGTCTGTATATCCCTGGACTTGGAGTTCTCCATTATCAAAGATCAGTAACATATCCTTAGTTCTTCTCAAGTACTTAAGGATACATTTCATAGACGTCCAGTGTTCTTCACCTAGATTCGACTGATATTTACTCGTGACACTCACAGCATGGGCTATATCAGGTCGTGTACATAACATGGCATACATGAGGCTCTCTATTGCTGAAGCATAAGAAATCTTGCTCATGTGTTCTATTTCCTTAGGTGTGCTAGGGAACATCTTCTTGGAAAGATGAATGCCATGTCTGAAGGGTACTAAACCCCTCTTAGAGTTTTTCATACTAAATCTCTTTAGTACTTTCTCTATGTACATCTTCTGTGAAAGTCCTAGCATCCTATTTGGTCTATCTCTATAGAAATTAATTACTAAAATAAAGGATGCTTCTCCTAGGTCTTTCATGGATAATTCTTTAGATAACCATATTTTAACTATGGTCAATATAGGAATATCATTCCCAATAAGGAGATGTCATCCATGTACAATACGAGGAAGATAACTGCGCTCCCACTGACCTTTTTGAAGACACATGGCTTCTCCTCATTCTTGATGAAACCAAATAATTTGATCACATCATTAAAATGAGTATTCCAGCTCCGACATGTTTGCTTAAGTCCATATATGGACCTTTGCAGCTTGCAAACCTTATGATCATCATCACTGGATGTGAAATCTAGTAGCTATTCCATATAGATATCTTCCTCAAGATATCCATTTAAAAATGTCATTTTCATGTCCATTGACCATATTTCATAATCAAAATAGGCTGCAACAGCAAGCAATATGCGGATGAATTTTAGCATAGCTACTGGTGAAAAGATATCCTGATAGTCAATGCCTTCGCATTGACTATAACCTTTTGCCACTAATCTAGCCTTGAATGTCTCCACAGTCCCATCTGCACCAATCTTTCTCTTGTAGATCCATTTACATCCAATAGATACTATACCTTCTAGTGGATCTACCAAGGTCCAGATTTTGTTTGAGTGCATCGAGTCAATTTCTGACTTCATTGCCTCTAACCATTTCTCGAAGTCGATATCCGATATCGCCTCGTTATAGGTTTTGGGATCATCACCATGAACCCCATTACCTACGAGGAACATTTTCTCTACATCCTCTAAAATAGTACCGAAGTATCTCTTAGAGGGACGGGAAACTCTTTCTGATCTACGAGGTGGAGGAGGTAGTGATTAGATTGGCTTAACCTGATTTGGTTCCATTTGGTCCTTAGCTCATTGCTCTTGTGAGACTTTCTCTTCGAGCTCGATCTGCTTTCGAATGTCGCTATTTTGAATAAACTATTTTTTAAGAAAGATGGCATGTCGACTCACAATCACATTATGATATTCTGGAATGTAGAAATAATATCCTAATGACTCTTTAGGATATCCTATAAATCGAGCTCCGAAGGACCTAAAGTCTAAGTTGTCTGCTTGTTATCTTTTGACATGAGTCGGACAACCCCAAATTCTGAGATGACTCAGACTTGGTTTCTTACCATGCCATATCTCATACGGTATGGTAGGAATGATTTTAGAAGGAATCCTATTCAGTAAGTATATAGTAGTTAACAAACAGTATCCCCAAAAAAAATCAGAGAGGTCTATGAAACTCATCATGGTTTAGACCATATCTAATAGGGTCCGGTTCCTCTATTCTGAAACCCCGTTGAGTTGAGATGTTTCTGATGGAGTCCATTGAGAGACTATGCCACTTTTCTTAAGATAGTCTAGGAATTTTCGACTAAGGTATTCACCTCCTCGATCTAATCAAAGAACCTTAATGGGGTTTTTGTTTGCTTTTCTACTTCATGTCTAAATTCTTTGAACTTTTCAAAAGCTTCAGACTTATGTCTCATAAGATACACATACCCATACCTAGATAAATCATCGATAAAGATTATTTAGTAGATAAAGTTGCCTCTAGCCGGTACATCAAATGGGCCATACACATCAGTATGTACTAGGGCAAGAAGATCCATGGCCCTTTCCCTATGTCCTACAAAAGGAAGCTTAGTCATTTTGTCATAAAGATAGGATTCACAAATTGGATATGACTCAGAAGTCAACGGACTTAATAGCTCAATTTTTTCCAATTTATTAACCCTATCTTCTGCTATATGACCTAATCTTAGGTGCCATAGATACCTATCATTTGGACTATTCCTAGCTTGTTTTGATTTTATGGCATTCACATTTTGCTCGAAATTAAAAACAGATACATCAACATGTAATTGATAAAGACCATTAATAAGGAAATGACTTGTAATTTTATTTCTTTCATAAAGAATGTTATAATAGTCCTTAAGAAAACTAATTACATAGCCTTCTAATGCAAGGCAAGAAACAAAAATCAAATTTCTGCTTGCTGCAGGCACATAATAATAGTCTTTTAATACTAAGTCTAAACTAGATGGTAGTCAAAGAGGGTATGTTCCCACGGCCACAGCAGCAACTCTTGCTCCATTTTCGACGTGCAGGATCATCTCACCATCCCTCAGCTCCTTCTATCCTCAAGATCCTGCATAGAAGTGCACAAGTGAGCACTAGAACTAGAGTCAAGCACCCAACTGGATGTAGAAGAAACCGTAAGGTTAGACTCAATAATCAGCATACCTCCAGAAGGACCTACCTCCTTCTTCTTTAGGATGGCTAGGTAAGTAGGGCAGTTCCACTTTCAGTGGCCGTCATTGTTGCAATGGAAATACTTTCCTTTGTCAATAGCCTTCTTCTTTAGCTCTACCTTTTTCTTCTTTCCTCCTTCCATCTTTTGCTTTTTGCAGACTTCTTCTTCTTTCCAAAAGACTTTCTCTTGGAAGAAGTCCATTCCATAGCAAGCACTGAGCCTTTAGAACCTTTCATGGAAAGCTAAGTGGTAACCAGCATGTTCATAAGTTTGGCCAAGGAATTTTGAAGTTTATGCATATGGTAGTTCATGATGAACTGTCCATACGTATCAGTCAAGGATTGTAGAATTATATCATTCTATAGATCCAAGTCCAACCTCACTCTGAGCTTCTCAAGCTCTTCCAAGTTCTTGATCATCATCAGACAATGATCTTGGACTGACTGCTCCTCATGCATCTTAGCATTGAATAGTCGTTTAGTGACTTGATACTTGGCTGCTCGACTCTGTTCACCAAATATCTTCTATAGGTGAGCCAACATTTGGTGTGCAGTCTTGATATCTTCATGTTGGTGCTGAAGTTCATCAGACATTGAGCTCAACATGTAGTATCTGGCCTTGTTATCATCATCTGTCCACTTATCTAGAGATGCTCTCTGCTCAGTGGATGGATGAGCTGGTATGCTGGGATGGTCTTGATCCAGTATATGAGTTAACTTCTCAGAACCCAAAATGATTTTGAAGTTTCGGAGCTAATCCTTATAATTTGGTTCAGTCAGTCTAAGGGTGTTTAAGATTCGTGCTAATGGGTTGGATGCAGATATTTTTCTATAGAGAGTCAAAATTTTTAGTTAGATATTGTAATTAAGACTTAACCAATTTATTTAGAAATTTTATTTTTAAATAAATTAGCTTTCACTATTTTATCAGATCCTTACACTCCCTCTGTAGAGATGCAAAAATCTCCACGATTACTGATTTTTAGTGGGTGGTGCAGTCCCATCAACTGACTCATCACCTCACCTAATAGTTATTGGTGATGGGTTAGCCAATGAGTGAACAACTCTTGTTCAATGATTCTCTAATCATGATGCACCCAAACTTGATCTCTAATTCATGAATCTCACCATGTCCAGAATATTGATCCACTTCTTAGTTAAGTCAGACCCACCATTTGCATAGATTGGATTCCTAATTGAGTCTCTCACTATATCCAAAATATTGAGCCCAATTCATCCTCCAGCCCGTAGCATCCAATGCCTAATAGACATGGTTGCATCTTTTCGGTGCAACTGAGCCACTGTAACCAGCTGAGAACAATCAACCCTGGGAAGGGCTTGCACATCTACAATGGTGGAAGAACCTTAGACTTAATCTTTTCTTAGGGAGATTTGATTTAGGTCTCATTAAACTAGACTTGACATAGTCATAACCATTATGACTAACCTAGTGGCATGGGTTAGCTTGGATTATTGACCACCTCAGATCAAAACTGAGTCAACAAACATGGCCAGGTAAGTGAGACCGGTGGAAGGGATATGCCATTAACTCGACAAGAATGCATTCAAGTCGAGTAGCTCCCAATTAAAAATCAGTCGATCGTATCTGCCAAACTTATCTTAGACACCAAATTATTGAGCCAGAACCAATCAGGTTAGCCTACAATCCAGACTCTAACCACTGAGCCTAATTAGGTCTTAGCTTGATCGATCACTCATGTGACTCGATCTTGACCCAGACTTATTTCTATTAGGCTAGTCAATTTAAGCATTGTTGATCCCATCTAACCAACTCTTGATTCGATTTGATCAACCACTTAGACCTTATTGAGCTACCCAAGTCCAAACCTAATTTTATGAACATGTCTTAGATCTGAAAATTCTCAATTTTAGATCAAATATGTTTCATAATCTTAATTCTTAATTAAGTTTAGGATTCATAAACAAAACATATAAATAAGATCCTAGGGTTTCAGGATCTAGGATTTTGTAGAAAATAGGTTTTCAATTTTTGATTAAGGACAAATGTGCAGCACCCCTACACATCATAAGAACACCCCATCGGATGGGAGGAGAGGGTCATTAAATCCTACTTTGTTCTTATGATCGGACGGTCAAGGAGAATGTCTTAATCAGAAATACAACTAATCTACAAAAACTAATTAGATCTAATCATATATCTCATATAAAAAAATTGACCTAATTAAAATATGTTGGTGTACATTATATCATGCATCTTTTTCAGATCTAAATTATCTCATAATCATCTAAAAAATTAAATTTAAATTTGATCTCATCAAATAAAATTTAATCTAGACCTATTTGTAGAACTATTCTACAACTAGTCCAAACATGCAACAATCATATCTCATATGAACAAACTAAATTAAATTTTTTTTTTTTATTTTTAGATATGATTATTACATTTGTAGGATAAAAAAATAACAAATAAATAAATCTAAAAATTATATTTAATCAAATAAAAATAGTGATTTTACTAGACTACACATAGAATAATTCTATTCCTAGTCTAGTTATGTATCTCATACATTTTAGATCTAGATTAATTAATTTTAATTTTTTAATTTTTTGATTTTAGATCTAATTACATCTCATGTGATATCTGAAATTATTAATTTATCAGATAAAATCAGATCAAAATAAATTTTAATGGAAACCTGGGTCTGATGCCAGTTGAAGAAAAAATTCTGATTTTTTGGATCAGATTCGTTCAAATCTAATTGGATCAAGAGGCATACTTCAAAATTTTTCTCTTAGATCCAAATCAGATCTAACATTTTTTAGATCTAATTTTATAATTTAATAAATAAGAAAATTAAATTAAATTAAATCTAAATTAGTTTTACCTTGATATGGGTAATCCGATTACTCATTGATGATCTTGCTGATTGCCTGAGGTTCTGGATCTAGCAAAGCAATTGCCTGGACTCTACCAGTATCTGCTCAGGTTGGATCTAGAGATCTTTTTTTTTTTTTATCACATCTTTAAAAATTAGATCTGGATCTGATTTGAAGGATCTTCAAAACTACTTTCGAAGATCTATTGTCGTCTCTACAGCAGTGCTGCCTTCTTTCTTTCTCGTCAGCCTTTTCTTGCTTGAATTGCACTAATCTGAAGGCCCAACATCCTTGGATGTGGAGAGGAGAGAGAAGATCAAAAAGGTGGCATAGAGGAGAGAGAGAAATAGCCTTAGGGCATGGTTAGGAGAAAGCTCTCTCAAAGTTAGGCGCAGACAGGTCTTTATATAGACCCTACTACGCTATGCAGTGCCATATCACCCCGGCCAATCACGTTGCTTCGTGCAATCAAATCTAAATCTGATTAGTGGGATGACATCACCTGATCCAATCAGATGAGAGACCCATAGATTCATCCTTAGGTGGTGCCTAAAATTGGTCGAAGTCTATAGGTGAGGGTCACCTAGTTTGAATCCAAGAAGCAACCTGGAGTCCCATCCGTATGGGACTCCAGGCATCCTTATCCATGGGCGCACGCCATCATAGGCATGCACCCCTTTCCATTCCAAAATCTAGTAAGGGAAAAAGCCCCTATCTACTCTCCAATAAGTGCATGACACATGGGTAGATGTCCAAGGGTCAAGGGTCAACGTTTGACCAAAGTCAAAGGACAGGAATTAGCAGGTAATGAAAAATGGTCGGTATTGTCTCAAATTTATCTCATAAATTAAGACAACCCTTTTCTAATCTAGACAAGCTCCAGTTAGACTAGGTAAAGGTACCTGAGTGAGCACAAACTCATTTGGCTCAGTCGAGATAACTTTTAATGATAGAAAAAGAAGAATATTAGGCTCAATCGTGTGCTAGCATGATTCTCTTGAACCTAATTGAATCAAATTCAAATCAATTGAATTGGGTTAGTCAAATTGATGATATCCAGATCCAAACTCTTGTTTGTGTGATCCAGTTAGGTTCAATTCTGTATGGTAATGGGATATGTCATGATCTTCATCATCGATATCATCAAAACTTCTTTCGATGGATCAGAACTCTTCTGATTCAGACAACTGGAATGATCAATCTTCTAAATTATTCTAATTGCTTCCAAAATCCACCAGTGATATCTAGCAGTATATGGTGGCAATCCATCAAAGCTAAAAATGAATCTCTCGGTGTAGCTACTTATGTGATTAAGTTCTTCTATCTTGAGCCCTGATCAGATTAGGGTTAAGGTGAACTCATCAAACCCTAATTTCTATTATGTGATTTAATCATTTGATTCAAGTCTGATGTGAAAATCTTCGATCTAAGGGACACTTATACCTATATCCTATCAGAGACATTCTCGATAATAGAATACTCTAGAGTTGATCACGTTCAGTGATGATGTATCCCTACATCTCACCTATATACTATACCAATGTCTCCACACTCCTTGCTTAAGAGAATAACCAACCTATATGGCATACAGCGATCTATGCTCGATAGACATTGTCGTCCTTATTAATAGCCCATCATTTGATCGTGTATAGTTTTAAGGACTAATCGATAAATCTTCTCTTTATCGAACCCAAATAGTCTTAAGGACTTCATCATAATAATGGAGTTCATTAAAAGATGAAAACTTATGATGAAAATACTAAAAATATATTTTATTAATTAATAAATTAATTATAATTATAAAATAGCTCAATCATGAATAGGCTGATGACTGACTTTGGAACATATTTTTCAACATGCTCGACGTGGTCATGCTCAGTGCCCTCATTCTCTAACGTGTACCTATACTCTCGCTCTGGTGTCTCCACACCATAGTCTCAAGACTCATCTATCCTAAGAAAGCAATCGTACACCAATCTTCTAGATCAATCATCATTCTCATGATGATCCTATGATCGGGAGTGGTTTATGAGTTAATTCTGAAAATTCATGTCTTAAACTTTTAATTTTTAAAAATATGAATTATTATTAGCATTAACTGAAAGGATGTATGACAGACACTATGTACACAGTGTAATAGAATAAAATAATTTTTTATTAATTTTAAATTAAAATTATAAAATTATCCTTAAAATTATTTTATAAGTTTCAGCCAATCTAACTTCTAGGATGCACATCTAACAATACCATCATAAAATTCAATCTAAAAAATTCTTATCGCTAATTACCATTATTAATGATGGCAAAACTAGTCATCGCTAATAAGGCTCTTAGCGATGGCTTTTAGTATGAAAAAATTCTATCTCTAATAATTTTTAATATTTAAATTATTTTTTTAAAAAATATTAGCCATGGCAATGTTATGGCTAATACCGTCGCTAATACCTAATAGCAATAAAAATTACCGTCTCTAATGCTGTCTCTAATTTTTTTAAATTTTTAAATAAAATAAAATAAAATATTTTAAAAAATATTAGCGATGATATTTTTAGGGCTAATGCCATTTGTTGAGGATAAATCTCGCTCCTGTCAAAGTCCAGTCTAATGCTTAGCCTATTGTAATTGGTAATCATAAAACAGCTTCGATCGAAAATTCTTCCTCCAATAGCTAAACTTCTTTCGGACTCCTCCAGCGGTCGAACTTCTTTCGGACTCCTCCAGTGGTCGAACTCCCCACAGTCATCCAGGAAGGTCTTTGCATGAGTCAGATCTCGTACATAGTATGAACCGATCTACACCAAGACTATCTTATAGGAGTCTGAACTCTTCTAGAATTGATATAGCTCAAAGGTCATCACCAACTGACACCCACCCCTCCAATCTTTGACTATTAAATCTTAAATGGACTGGCATCTCACGACAACAAATACTATCTTCTGTAACAAACTTCACATAGCTCTGAGCAGCCCACTATCCGATAGTTACGATCGTTATTATTAGTTTGTTACAGGCTCCATCTATAAAAGTGACCCTCCAGATATATTTTCTCTAAGCTCTCTTCTTCCTTCCAAAAATTCTGCAACTTTCATGATTAAGCACTCTATTTCTGTTGGTCGAGAAAGCTAACTTGACTATCGAAGGATCTTCTCGGAGCCACCACCCTAGGCTTTGGATGAGACTTATTTTGTAGGCCACTGACGGTGACCTCATCTTCTCCAACTCTAGCACTTCTTCGATGGCAATCAGATTTTGCACCAATAAAATTAGTGCTAGAGAAAGGGTCCTCTATTCCTGAGGATCCCATGTTCTTACAAGAGTGCTCAGCAGCGATCTCTCTTCTTCCTCTCAATAGTTATTTTTGAAAAAATGCCTCCCAAGAAAGCTTCGATCCGATGGTCAACGGCCTCTGCAACTAGATCCCATCTAGATCTATCCGCTCTTACTTCGGCTTTGGTAACTCAAACTCCACCTGCAACCATGGTGGATGCGGAGGAGTTCAACCTACTGGTCCAGTATGTTCGTGGTCTCGCGGAGGTGATTCAAGTCATGCATCGACAGGCTTTGGCATCAATTTGGTCAGAGTAGGCTTCTTGAGAGCTCCATAATCTAGTCCAGGGATGGCCGACATGGGCTAGTCAATCGGCGACCTCGAAAAAGGGGAAGCAGAGGGTGGAGAGCCCTTGCTCAAACCATGACTCGACTCCAGAAGGAGTTTTGCCCCCATTCCATCAAAAAATCTTGAAGATCAATGATCGTGAAGATCTCCTGGATCAAAGGCTCCAAAAAATGAGCCGATGAATCAAAGAACTCCATCTTGCTTCCTCCTCACATAGTAACTATATTTGCACTGACCCTCCTTTTTCTTAGAAGATTATGCAGGAACTAATCCCACCAAAATTCAAGCTTTCGTAGTTTGAGAGTTATGATAGGACCATTGATCCGATCGACCACCTGAAGGTCTTTTGGATAATGATGCTGTTGCACGGTGTGCTAGATGTCATTTTATTATAGGCATTCCCATCCACCCTCAAGAGAGCCGCCAGGAATTGGTACTCCATACTTAAGCTAGGTACAATCTTTTTCTTTGATCAAATGAGCCATCAATTTGTGGATCACTTCATCAGCGGCCGACGTCCCCATCGAGGTTCAGATTTCTTGATGAATATCAAGCAGAAAGAGGGGGAATCTATCTGGGCTTATGTCACTTGATTTAATGCAGCTGCATTGAAGGTCCGAAACCTGGACCAATCTGTTGCAATGGCCACACTCAAGGATGGCCTTCAGAAGAATGATTTGCTATTCTTCCTAGAGAAGAAGTACCCCAGGAACTTCACCGATATACTGGCTCGGACTAAAGGTTATGCTCGAGCTGAAGAGGCCTTTAAGGCTATGGACAATGAAGCCGTTTAGGAGCGGCAGGCGGGTGAACCAAATATGCCAACAGCTGGAGAGAAATCGAGCGGAGCTCGGCCACGCTCCCAAACTCCTCTGAAGCGTAAACACGCCCGAACCCCTACCCAGGCCTAGAGACGAAGAAGCTCGGATAGAAGGACACGATGGAGCTCTCCCTTTAGAAAATCCTATAACTATGCCCCTCTCAATGCTCTAAAAATTCAAGTACTGATGGAGATCAAGGAGCAACTATCGAGATCGAAAATGATGTGCACTCACCCTGGCAAATACAATCCTAGCAAGTTCTACCTCTACTATTGTGATCGTGATCACGATACAGAAGAGTGCATCTAGCTCCAAGATAAGATCGAGGAGATCATTAGGTGCGGTAGGCTTGGCCATTTCCTACGACGTCAGCCAGAAGGATGAGAGGATCGATCGAGAGCACCCATACCACTAGAACCACCGAGGGGTGAAGAGCAGCGAGAAGATCGACCCCCAATTGGCATCCCCCAATTGGCACTGTTAATACTATCTCTAGGAGACTTCGGTGAGGGGAGGCTAGCAGGTCAGCCGAGCCCAAGAAGAGATAAAGAACAGAAGAGCCCATAGCTTTCACCGACGAGGATGCTCAAGGAGTCCAGTTCCCACACAACAATGCTGTTGTAATCTCTTTGAACATTGCTGATTATGATGTACAGCGTATTTTGGTAGATAATGAACATTCCGCTGACGTTCTATACTATGATGCTTTCTTTAAAATGTCCATATCCGATAATCGCCTTGGATCCATGAGCACCCCATTGGTCGGCTTCACTGGCAACGTTGTGTCAGTGGAGGAAATGATAACTCTAGTTGTGATTGCTGGATAGTATCCAAAGTAGGCCAAGGTGTTGGTCGACTTTTTGGTGGTAAAAGCTCCCTCAGCTTACAATGCAATCCTCAACCGACCTAGTCTAAATGAACTATGAGCCATAGTGTCGACCTATTATCTAAAAATAAAATTCCCAATAAGCAACAAAATAGGTGAAATCAGAGGCGATCAAGCATTAGCCCGACACTGCTACTCCATCGCCTTACAAAATGGCACTCGACTTGACCTCTACCTAGTTGATGGGCTTGATGTTTGTGATGACCTTGCCGAAGATTGGGATGAGCCCATAGAAGATCTTGTGACCATCACCCTTAATGACAGAAATGTGGAGCATACGGTGCAGATTAGCTCCAATCTAAAAGATGAAGTTCGAGAGCAACTCATCGCCTTTTTATGGAGGAATGTCGACGTCTTTGCCTGGGTTTCAGTGGATATGCCTGGGATTGACATCGAGATTATGGAACATCGGCTGGCCGTTAATCCCAAGCATCGACCAGTGAAAGAAAGAGTTCGGGGCCATGCACCAGAAAGGTAGAAGGCAATAGCAGAAGAAGTTCATAAGCTTCTCAATGTCAAATTTATTCGAGAAATTAGCTATTCGACTTGGGTCTCTAACGTGGTCCGGGTCAAGAAGACCAACGGCAAGTAAAGGATGTGTATAGACTTCAAAAAGCTGAACAAAGCCTGTCCAAAAGATAGCTACCCTCTACCCAAGATTGATCAATAGGTAGATATAACCTCGGGCCATGAGCTCCTCACCTTCATGGATGCCTTTTCTTGCTATAACCAAATACGGATGGCACCGGAGGATAAGGAGAAAACTACTTTTGTTACTGACCATGGTCTTTACTATTATAGGGTTATGCCTTTTGAACTCAAAAATGCAGTGGCAACGTACCAGCACTTGGTCAACAAGATCTTCAAGGAGCAGATCGATCGCAACATGGAGGTGTATGTGGATGACATGCTCATCAAAATTTGAGCTTCAATAAACCACATCACCAACCTCGAAGAGACCTTCAGTGCACTTAAGAAGTACAAGATGAAGTTGAATCCAATCAAGTGCGCCTTTAGCGTGACCTCGGGGAAGTTTTTGGAGTTTATGGTGTCAAGACGCAGGATCAAAACAAATCTAAAGAAAATTCAAGCTATTTAGGAGATGACTGCTCCAAAAATAATCAAAGAAGTTCAGCACCTGACTGAAAAAGTTGCATCCCTAAATCACTTCATCTCGAGATTGATCGAGTGATGTATGCTCTTCTTCCAAGTTCTCAAGCAACCAAAAAACTTTCACTGGATGACTGAGTGCCAATGGGCATTTGAGAAGCTCAAAAATTACCTCAGTTCATCCCCACTGTTGGCTAAGACTGAACCTGAAGAAGAATTATTCTTGTACCTACCAGCCTCCCCGATGGCCTCAACAGTAGTCCTGATTAAGGAGGAAGTGAAGATGCAGCGACCAGTCTACTATGTAAATCAGATCCTGAGGGATGCAGAGACCAAGTATTCTAAGTTAGAAAAATTGACTTACACTCTTCTAATTGCTGTCGAAAGACTCCGACCTTACTTTCAAGGACACACCATAACGGTCCTCATGGATCAACCAATAAAAGCAATCTTTCATCAAACGGATGCTTTCGAAAGAATTACAAAATGGACAATCGAGCTCATGGAGTTTGACATCAATTATCGACCCTGGCCATCAATTAAAGCTCAGTTATTGGTAG
Source organism: Cocos nucifera (assembly GCA_006176705.1). NCBI lineage: Eukaryota > Viridiplantae > Streptophyta > Magnoliopsida > Arecales > Arecaceae > Cocos > Cocos nucifera. The sequence goes on along the minus strand of QRFJ01002003.1, from coordinate 226,522 downwards.
ATTCTATTATAAAATGTACCATTTTGAATGAAGTTGAGCTTGAACAGAACGAGACCGGCATCTCGTGGTTGCAATCGAGCCTCCATGAAGAGAGTGCCAACCTTTTCGAAGGTTTCTAAGCCCTGCACGTGGATGGTTCATCCAATTCCCCTGAAGCAGGCATGGGGTAGATCTTAGTCAACACCGAGGGAGTCGTTGTCGAATACGTGCTACACTTTGAATTCTTTGCAACTAATAATGGAGCCGAATATGAAGCACTGATCGTTGGATTAAAAATAGAAATAGAGTTAAAAGTAGATCAGCTTCAAGTCTACAATGATTTTTAATTAGTGGTCGGCCAAGTTAGTGGCAACTATGAAGCATGGAAGAAAAGTATGATGAAATACCTTGAGAAGGTAAAGGATTTAACTCTGGCCTTTGATAGTTTTGGCATTCAATAGATTCTGAGGGCAGAAAATACAAGAGCCGACCTCCTCTCTAAATTGACCACTTTAGCCCCAGCCAAACTGTCCAATGAAGTATTTTTAGAACCTCTAAAATGTCCAAGCTCAGAGGAATCACAGCTTGTTATTAAGATGAAGCTCAAGTTGAGCTAGATTGACCCATTAGTTGCCTATCTTAAAGAGGGAGTTCTTCCTTATGATCTAAAAGAAGCTCGAAAACTCAATAATCAAGCCTTCCAATATGTTTTGTATGAGGGCAAGTTATATGAAAGATCATATTTGCTACTACTGTTGAGATGTCTCCGACCTTCAGAGGCCGACTTCACATTATGGGAAGTGCACAAGAAAATTTATAGAAGTCATGTAGGAGCCAGATCTCTATCATAAAGACTACTTCGGTAAGGGTACTATTGGTCGATCTTGTACCATGATTTTATGGAGTATGTCAAGAAATGTGACCGCTATCAGAGAAATGCAAATATACAAAAACAACCAACCTCCGAGCTTACTCCACTAAGCAAATCTTTGCCATTTGTGTAGTGGGAAATGGATAACTTGGCCCTTTCCAAATGGCATCCGAATAATGGAAGTTTTTTCTGGTTGCGATCAACTACTTCACCAAATGGGTCGAAGCCGAACCACTAGCAAAAATTACCGAGGTCAAGGTACGAAACTTCATTTGAAAGTCAATCATCTGTCGGTTTGGTCTACCTCAAACTCTCATAATACATAATGGATGATAGTTCGCTGGGATGAGGTTTGCTGAGTTCTATGAAGATCTAAACATCTTTCATCGCTTCACATCGGTAGCTCACCCACAGGCAAATGGAGAAGATGAAGTGACCAACTGGACCCTATTGCAAGGCATCAAGACAAGACTTGAAGGAGCAAGAGGGGCCTGGGCGGACGAACTCTATCATGTGATGTGGGCATACCGCACTACCCAAAGGCTATCGACTGAAGAAAAATCATTCGCCTTAGCTTTTGGAATAAAGGCAGTCATCTCGATCGAACTTAAGCTTCCATCAATGTGGATAGTGGCTTTCAAGGAGCAGCATAACCTGCAGGACCTCAGAGCCAACCTCAACCTACTTGAAGAAAAAAGAGAGGAAGCGCAAGTTTAGATGACAGCATACAGGTGAAGGGTGGCCCGATACTATAACTCCAGAGTCAGAGGTAAAATATTCAGAGTGGAGGACTTAGTGCTTCGACGAGTCACCATCTCTCAGCCTTAGAGCCAGAGAAAGTTTGCCCCAAATTGGGAAGGACCCTACAAGATCACGGAGGTCATCTGATCCAAGATGTACTACTTGAAGGAACTCAGAGGGGCAAACCTACCTCAATCATGGAATTCAAAAAATCTGTAAATGTATTATCGATGATTTGATTATAATGAAATCTCCCTACTTTAACACCCTAATCTTGGTTGTATATCGATGATAAAGGGGGACTACCCTCCGAACATGATCTCATGACAAATACAGTCCGTTAGAAATAGGAGGAGAACCTCATCCTAACGTGAGCAAAGTTGAAGGCCTCGTTCATTTTGGATGAGATAAGGAGAGAGGCCCCGATAATGGCCTTAATGTGCCCATACAGCCCATTAGGAACAAGAGGAGACTCTCATCCTAACGTGACCAAAGTTGAAGCTCTCATTCATTTTAGATGAGATAAGGAGAGAGGCCCTGATAATGGCCCTAATGTGCCCCTACAGCCCGTTAGGAATAGGAGGAGAACCTCTTCCTAATGTGAGCAAAGTCGAAGGCCTCATTCATTTTAGATGAGATGAGGAGAGAGGCCCTGACAATGGTCCTAATGTTCCCCTACAGTACATTAGATACAAGAGAAGAACCTCATCCTAACGTAAGAAAAGTCGAAGGCCTCATTCATTTTAGACGAGATGAGAGGAGAGGCCCTGATGATGGCCCTAATGTGTCCCTATAGCTCATTAGAAATAGGAGGAGAACCTCATTCTAACATGAGCAAAGTCGAAGACCTCGCTCATTTTAGATGAGAGGAGGGGAGAGGCCTTGACAATGACCCTAATGTGTCCCTATAGCCCATTAGGAATCGAAGAAGAACCTCATCCTAACATTAGAAAAGTCGAAGGCCTCGTTCATTTTAGATGAGATGAGGGGAGAGGCCCCGATAATGACCCTAATATGCCCCTACAGCCCATTAGGAATAGGAGGAGAACCTCGTTCTAACGTGAGCAAGTCAAAGTCCTCGTTCATTTTAGACGAGAGGAGGGGAGAGGCCCCGACAATGGCCCTAATGTGCCTCAATAGCTTGTTAGGAATAGAAGAAAAATCTCATCCTAACTTGAGCAAAGTCGAAGACCTCATCCATTTACGATGAGATGGGAGGAGAGGCATTGTCAACGGTTCAAATGTGCCCCCACAAGCTATGTTAGGAATATAAAGAGAACATCATCCTAATGTGAGCAAAGTCGATGACCTCGTCGATATAAGATAGGATGGAGGGAGAGATCCTACTGACAACCCTAACGCACCCCCATAAGCTATGATAAGAACAGAAGGAAAGCCTCGTCCTAACATGGGCAAAAGTCAGAATCTCGTAGACCAAAGATATGGAGAAAGAAGAAGCTTGGTGGAGAATTCTTACATATGTTTTCCCACGATGACCGGATTACGTCAAATGCGAAGGGTAGAATCTTATCCTGGTTTGCAAGAGAGATCCTAGTTCGACGTCCACAATAAGCTTGACGTCCCAATGAGCTCGGCATCCATAACAAGCATTTCATAAGAAAACGATAGAGAGAAAAATGATGTAAGGAAGGTAAGACCGCAAATAGGCCTCATGTTCATGCGAAATAAAAATAGTGAAAAATGTATTATTCCATTACAAAAATAAGTTCATTACAAGCAAAGCATAGGTCGACAAGGTTGATTACACTAAAAAAAAAGGGGGGGAAGAGGCTGAAGATCTAAGGCAAACTAGATTCTTCGGACTTTGAGTTGTCGACTCTGACCATCACCAAGGCCTGCTTTAGTGTAAGGATCTCCTCCACAAGCTCCTTCTTCTGGAAAAGACCATCTACATACATTCTGTTGGTGAGTTGAAACTTACCCTCGAGCTCTCGCTGCTGTCTCCTTAAAACTTCAGACTCAACCTTTGTGTCCTCGACAGCCCGATGTTCACAAGCAAGCTGAAGCTTCAGCCATTGAACCTTGGCCTGCTACATCCCAACCACCTCTGAAAGCTCACCAATGGTCCTCCTCAAGGAGGCAATCTTCTCTGACTCAGCACTCACACTGGCTCTCTGATTATTATGCAGTCACTTTCGAAGATGAGCTACTTTGTCTTTGGCAACCTCGAGCTCACCTTCAAGCTTGGAAGCTTGAAGGTGAAAAAATTTTATTGAGTAGTCCCAATCGTACCGAGCCTTGTCAGTAGACCACGGCAAGCTCCCTTCCAAAAGATAGATCTTTCTCTTGGCATCCTTCAGGTCAATTTCAAGAGAGCTGATCTTCATTGTCAGTGTCCAAGACTTGTCACTGGCATTTCTTTTGAGTTTGACAACCTTCTTTTTGAAGCTGCCCTTCTGAATACTAAAGCTTACCACTTCCTTCATATGTAAGCCTCGGAGGTGAGTGACATCTTTGGTCATCTCAGAAGCATTCTTTCATGAGACTCGAAGGTCGTCCTCCATCTTCTTCAACTTCTTCCTTAGAAGATGAATTTCCTTTCTCAGGTTTTTTATCAAGGGCTTAATGAAAACCCCCTAAGACAGTGGATCAGCGTTGGTGGGAGACTGCATTCGAGATACGAAAAGCATTCAAGGGTATGAAAAAAATTCACTTCATTTAATCAAAACTTTTGAGTACAAGACACATAAAAAAAAAATACAACTACTCGAGGATCTCAACCTTGGAGGGTGGAGTCGGATCACTCTCAATCACCTCATGTTCCTAAATTGGTTTGGGCACCTCTATAGTAGGTTCAGATGGGCTAGAAGCAAGCTGATCGAAGGAAAGGTTGACTACCGCATTAGACGATCTCGCCTCGACATCATCTTCCTCCTCCTCCAGAAAGTCGAGGTCGAGCTCGGGGAACCTTCAGACTACCTTGGCTTCACAAAGCTCGAAACCCTTGATAAACGCTTCCTGGCCGAACTCGACATTCAGGTTTTGCATCTTGGGAGAGGTCTTGAACTCTTCCACAGCTCGAGTCATTGACTCCAAGATCGACTTCGCCATTTGGGTCTCCAGTTCGGTGACCCTATTTTTGGCTTCCTTTCTCCTCTCCTCCTCCAGGGCCAATGTGGCCTTTAGTCTGGCTGAGGCGAACTCTTCATGGAGTGCATCTTGAAGACTTTTGATGTCGGCCACCTTCTCCTCAACAAGATGCTCAACCTCATCGACTCTCTCTTGAAGATGACAGACTTCGACTCGAAGGTCCTCCTGGGCCTTCTGTGCCTCCGCCTCCTGATGATGCAACCTCTTGATGTGAGTGAGCATCTGGTGATCCAACTGCAATAAATGATTGGTGTTAAAAAAAAAGGAGAGAAGAAGAGTGCAGAAGAGAAAAGAAAGAGTCGAGCAATGGAGCAATCACCTTGAGGATGGTTCTGAGAGAACTCCAAATGAGTTGTCGTGGGTCCTCGTCAGCCATCTGGTCCACCACCTCGGGCATGGTAAACCTATCAGCAAAATCCCAAATGATCTTTGGGTTGTCGAAGGGATCCTCCCCTCCTTCGTTGTTGTTGCCATTCGGTCTGTCTAAGCAAGCCTTATGTCATCACAATGGCTTTCTTTTTTCTTTCCTCTCCTATCCCTTTCTTGATAGGGAGCTCCGAAACCCAATCCCTATTATAGGGATCTGAGGGCATGGAAGGCATCAGGCCCATGCTAGTGGTGTCAACGTCGGTAGTTGGGGCAATCTCGATGTCGATAATGACCTCGGATGCAGCGACAGTGGAGGCGGAGACTCCAGAGCTAGAAACATCGATCTTCACCCTCTTTGAGCCATCTTCTTGTGCCTTTCCTTTTCTCTTCCTGGTGAAGAGCCCTTTGCTAAGTATCTTGGCAGCTTATGCATCCATTTCTGTAGTAGGAAAAGAAGAGCGGTCAGTGGCAATACACGTGCGCAAAATCATGTGGATTCGAAAATCAAAAGATATACCAGCAGGATCGTGGGAACTCAAATCTTGGTTGAACAAGGTCTGTTCCTTTAGAAGGTCGGAAAGAGGAGGAGCTCAGTACACCTTGAGTTTATTGGAGGAATCAAGGTCGGCTCCATCTAAGCTAGGAGCTCAACGAACTGACTCTCTAATATAATCCCATGAAGGAAGACCTAATGGCAAGGTCGGGCAATGTACAAAAAAGAACTTTTCTTTTAGTTGTGAATGGAAGAAGGGGCACCTTTCAAAAACCCCTTATTGCTGACCTGGGAAAAAAAGTACCACCAATCCTTCATCGAAGGATGGTGCTTGAAGGTATAGAAATTTCTGAAAAGCAAAATGGTCGGCTGGACTTCGATCAATCGATAGAGGAAGAGAAAACTTATGATGCATCAAAAGAAGTTCGGTATGATAGATGAGAAGGGGATGCTTAAAAATTGGAAGAGGGCGACTATGAATGGGGGCAGCGGGAGTCTAAACCCGACGTGCAAAGCTTCTAAGTACAAACAAAATCGATAGATCGGAGGAGAACTAATCTGTTCATCAGAGCTGGAGAGTTCAAGGTCATAATCTGGAGGGATTACATATTAAATTCGGATCAGAGAAAGATCATCCGATAAGGATGGATGGGATGGTGTCGGGAGCAAAAGATGAGCGAGACATGTTCCTAGGTTCTAGCTCGGCTAGGGGTGTAGAATCAAAGAAGGTTGGTCCAGACGAGCCCCATAAACAGATAGAGTGGGAGGTTTTGGAAGACATTCAGATCGAGATGAACCCCAAGAAAACCCTCCAAAAAAAAAATCAGAAAAATAAGGAGCCAGAAGTGATAAGCACGAATAATCTAAGAGAAGGATTAGGAAACTGACCTAAACAGTCCGGAAGGATGAAAGAATAAGGATGTGATGAGGATCAATTGAAAGAGTGTCCGGATCTCAGGAAGGTGAGAGAAGGATGATACCCATGGGAAGAAGGCGAACGGGAGCCGAAGGAAGAAGAAGACTGGGGCAGGGATGACTTTCGAACAATAGGAGAAGGCCTTAAATAGCTAGAGATAATCCGAAGCAATTATGATTGCAGATCGACTTCGGCCCATTAGCATGTGCCACATGTCGCACTCATCATGACAAAGGAGTAACGACGGGCGGAGTCTTTATGGCACCGTACTTATGGTAGAGTTTCGATGGAAGATTCGAAGGGCCATCTTTTCAAACTCATTTCAGACTTAGAAAGTTTCAGTGCTAGTACGGTAAATACCAAAACATCTCATCCTGACAAGCGTGGGAACCCAGGATCGGACTTCAACCATCGCCTTTTTTTCTTCCTTCAAATTTTAAACTCGAGAGTAGGAAACTATTATTGGGGATAAACCCCGCTCCCGTTGAAGTCCAGTCTGATGCTTAGCTAAATATAACTGGTAATCAAAGAAGAGCTTCGATCGAAAATTCTTCTTCTAGCAGTCAAACTCCTTTTGGACTCCTCCAGCAGTCGAACTTCTTCCAGACTTCTCCAACAGCCAAACTTCTTTAGAACTCCTCCAACGGTCGAACTCCCCATAGTCATTCAGGAAGATCTCCGCATGAGTTTGATCTCGTACACGGTATGAACCGACCCACATCCAAACTACCTTAGAGGAGTCTGAACTCCTATAGAATTGATATAGCTCAAAGGTCATCACCAATCGATGCCCACCCCTCTAATCTCTGACGATCAAATCTCAAACGGACTGGCACCTCATGACAACAAACACTATCTTTCATAACAAACTTAACGTGGCTCTGAGCGGCCCACTACTTGATAGTTATAGCTGTCACTATCAGTTTGTTACAAGCTTTGCCTATAAAAGGAACCCTTTAGATACATTTTGTCTAGGCTCTCTTCTCCCTTCTGAAAACTCTGCAACTTTCTTGACTGAGCACTCCATTTCTATTGACCGAAAAAGCTAACTTATTTATTGGAGGGTCTTCCTAGAGCCACCACCCCAGACTCTGGATGAGACTTATTTTGCAAATCACCGACGACGACCTTGTCTTCTCTGACTCCAGCACTTCTCCGACGGCAATCAGATTTTGCACCAACACCATTGCTAATAATTATTAGCAAGCAAAAATATCATCATTAATGGCATCTCTATTTTTTATTATTTTTAAATAAAATTAAAAAAATATATTTTAAAAAATATTAGCAATAGCACATTCGTCTCTAAAGCCATCATTAATAGTTATTAGTGATGGCACATGCCATCGCTAATTTTGATGCTAGTAGTTAATTTTTATTTTTTTAAAAAATTAATAATAATATTTTTTACCTATTTTAATTAATTACAATGATTTATAATTCATGATACCTATTATAATTAAAATCCAAAGATAATTTGATAATTAAAATTAAAAACTAATTATATTTTATTACAAATATAAATTATATAATTTTTTTATAAGTAGTGTTAAAAAAATATAATACATAAAAGAAATTAGGTCCAATCCTCATCATTGCCTATCTTCTCCTCCTGCTCCTCATTAGTAGTTGGTGGATGAGAGCCAGATGTTCCTTCATCCTATAATAAAAAAAATAAAATAATATTAGTAAGTTTAAATATGGAGTCGTATCTTTTAATACACTACCTTAATTTTCAAACTAATTATTTCTACATATTTGATTTAATGATACAGAGCTATAGACACCTTCGATCTATCGATGGCTAGTTAGATTGAATTTTTAGCCTCTAGATCCCCTTCCCAGACTCAAACCTAAATATACGAAGCTTCTAAATATAAAAACTTAAAACAAGTAAAAGGGTTTAATAATATAATTACCAAATGGATGGTTGGGATGATGAGCCCAACTAATCGTATAGTAGTGGGTTCTAGGGAAGCTTTATTATTGTATCGTGGATGGCATCCAGAAGGCCCTAAGATCATTGGCTTCAAAGCCTCTATGTTGATCCTTGAACTGATCTTGATAATAACAAAAATATTTGAGTATAGTTTGTTAAGTTACTAATATTGTTTTTGAGGATGTGTAGTTTAAATTTCATGTTCTCACAATGCTCTATGTGATTCTTTTAAATTAAATGGAGTACCACCAATCAAGAGGCTGTTGAAGAAAATCTAGACTTGACATATCTTGAAAATGATGTTTAATGAGAGTTAAATCAAGTTTAAAAAGCAAGTCTAGCCTATAAATAAATTTGGAGAAGAAAGGCTACTAAAAACCTCATGGCATGCTTGGCACGTAATTTGACTTGACTAAGTAGAAGCTTTAGTTGACTATGTATCAATGATAGAAAGTCAAGTTTCAGAATCCAAGGAACTTAGTCGACTAAGTTTAAAGATTAGTCGACTCAATTTTAGAGGACAACAAAAAATAGAAAGTATCAAAAAATCAAAATTCAGAACTTAGGAGACTTAGTCGACTAAGATTAAGAGTTAGTCGACTCAGCCTTAGAGGATAACAGAAAATAGAAAGTATAGAAAAATTGAGATTTAGAACCCAGAAGACTTAGTCGACTAAATCTAAGAGTTAGTCAACTCAGTCTTAGATAGCATTAGAAGATAGAAAGTACATAAAGGTCAAAATTCAGGAGCTAAGAGATTTAGTCAACTAAGTTAGAAGGTTAGTCGACTAAGTCACTGTAATGGCTAATTTTTTTCAGAACTATACTTTTTAGTTCTAACTTTTTTTCAACGGCTAGAATTTTATCTTCAATAGCTAGAGCATTAAATGTGGCCTCTCCAAATGTTTTAGAATGGTGGAAATGTCTTGACATATATAAGAAACATTTAAGAACTTCAAGAAAAACTTTTGGAATATACATTCAATTCTATATTTATCTCATTCATTGTGATGGCTATTTAGTGAAGTGAAGGAGGAGTATTTTAAAGAACATTCTATCGTTCTAATCATCCTTAAAGTGAGAGAAATCAAGACACATGCATTGAAGAGCTTCAACAACTTCTCTCAAGCATTCAAAAAGTAGAGCAAAGCAAACAAGCTTTCTATTCACAAACTCTTCCTTTAGGCTTCATTGAGTTTTTCATTCTAAACTTTTTTAATTACTATAATTATATTTTTTTTATTTATAAGTTTTCTAGGGGTAAAATACTTGGGTTGGTCTAAGCCTAGAGTTGGATATTGTAGAGGTTTGATTGGTGAGCCTAGAATAAAACTAATCGGGGTTGATTGTTAGTCCAAAAAAAATAATCATTATAAAGATTGTAGTTGGTGAGCCTAATTCAAAATCAATCATATTGGATTATGAGCCCAAGAAAATAATCAAACTATAATTAATTGAGTAATTATTGTTGAATTCTCAAGTGGTTTACTTGAGGAGTGGACGTAGGTGTAGAGTTTGGCACCGAACCACTATAAAAGCTTGATCTTTGTGTTTGTCATTGGATTACTTATATTGCTCTTATTCTACATTTATATTTTACATTATTTCATCAAGTATACAATAATAAAATTTAGCATAATTAAAGTTTAAATTTTTAAATGCCCAATTCAGCACCCTCATGGGTAGCCATTCTTAGGCAACTAGTAGTATTAGAGCGGGTGCTCTAATATTAGTTGTTGACCTAATGATTATAAAGCCAAAAATTTAATGGCAAACTTAATTAGGACTTTATTGGTCGAAGGCCAATAAACCAATGGACCCCTGCTTTTCAATGCAACCAATTATACCTATTGGAAAGCAAGAATGAAGATATTTATTCAAGCATAAGACTATGACATGTGGAACATCATAGTCAAAGGCCCTTACATACCAACAATTATAATTGATGGCATGTCCATTCCAAAATCTAAAAAGAATTGGGATGAATATGCTAAAAGAGAAGCATAACTCAATGCCAAAGCAATGAATATGTTATATTATGCTTTGGATGCATGAGTTTAATAGGATATCAACATATTCATCCACCAAAAAAATTAGGATAGACTTGAAGTTACCCATGAGGGTACTAATTAAGTCAAAGAATTAAAGATAAACATGTTGGTACATAAGTATGAATTATTCAAAATGAAACGACATGAAACTATCATTGAAATTTTCATAGGATTCACCGATATCCTAAATGGTTTAAAGATTCCTGGAAAAGATTATTCTAATAGTGGTGTTGTACATAAAATTCTTAGGTCCTTGCCAAAGAATTGAAAGCTAAAAGTGACTATCATTCAAGAAGTAAAGAACTTAAATAAGTTAGCTTTGGAAGAGCTCATTAGTTCTCTTATGACCCATGAGCTAAATATGAACCAAGAAAAGGAAGAAGAGGTGAAGAAAAAGAAAACCATAGCTTTTAAGGCTACTACCATTCATGAAGAAGAAAGTGATTCCGAAGAAGACTTAGAAGATGACGAGGAGATGGTCATGATAGCAAGAAGATCTAAGAAGTTCATGAGAAAAAGAAAGAAATTTGAGCCTAGAAGAAAATACAAGAAGGAAGAAGGTAGCAAAGAGAAAGAGAAGGAAAAAAGAAGAACCATCTCTTTGCTATGAGTGCAAGAAGTCCGAGTACTTCTAGATGGACTATCCTATGTTGAAGAAAAGCTCCAAGAAAATAAAAAAGAAAGCATACAAAACCACATGAAGCGGTAATAAAGATTCTTCTTCATGTGAGGAAGAATATTAAAGAGAAGAAAAGAAAAACCTTTGCCTTATGGCACTTGATGATGATGAGGTAAATGATAATACTTCAATTTTAGATTTTACTTTTGAAGAATTATATGGTGCTTTTAATGATTTAATTAGTGAATTTAAGAAGCTATCTCATAAGAATAAAGAACTAAAGAAAGATAATTAACTTTTAAACAAAGATAAAGCTTAAGTAAAAGAAGATATGAGAGAACTATAAAGTAAATTAGATGAATCAAATGGAAAGAATGTATTCTTGCAAGATGAAATAGTTATACTAAGATCAATTTGGATAGATATATGATTAGTTCAAAAGATCTTTAAATATTAATTGATAATCAAAAGATGGTATTTGATAAGGCCGGTTTAGGATATAATCCACTAAGAAAATAAAAATTCCTAAAGAATGTATTTGAAAGATCTCAAAGTCAAAGCAAGACCATAACTTATGTTAAATGTAACAAAGTTGGGCATAAAGCAATTGAATGTAAAATAATTAATGTAAATAAGAAATTTAATACAAATCAATCAAAAATAAGGCAAATTTGGATTCCAAATAAAATCATTTATACTAACCTCAAAGGACCCAAGTTAGCTTGGATACCTAAATCCACTTGATTTCTTGTTTAGGTGTGCTTGGCATCTGTAAGAATTAGACGAAGATGGTACTATTGACCTTAGATTGATTTTGATGATAACAAAAGCATTTGAGTGTGGATTATTAAATTACTAATGTTATTTGTGAGGATGTATAGTTGTAAATTTTAAGAGCTCACAAACTTCAAGTATTTTCATTCATCTAAATGAAGATTTATTATTCAAGATGTTAGAGAAGATATTTTAGATTGGATACATCTCTTAAGAGGTTTTAATGAAGGTTAAATCAAAATAAAATGGCAAGTCTAGCCTATAAAGAAATTTGGAGAAAAAAGGGTCACAAACGATCTTGGCATGCATGGCATGCAAACTGAACCGACCTAGTCTCAAACTGGGCATACCTAGTCTCAATGGAAGCAAAAGACAGAAAGGATAGAAAGTAAAATTTTTCATGACCCAAGGGACTGAGCCGACCCAGTGACAACCAGGCTGATCTAGTCAAAAAAGTAGTCATCCCAGTCTCAAAAAATAGAAGATAATAGAAATAGATGTTTTAAAATTTTTGAGACTGAGCTAACCAAGCTAAAAACTGGCCTACCCAGTATGGACTGTGCCAATCCAGTTAAAAATTGAGCCGGCCTAGTGCCTATAATGGCCAGTTTGTAGTTTCACAACTTTTTTACTCCACATGCCTTCCAATGCTATTTTTAATCTTTCAATGGCTAGATTACTTCCACTAGCCCTCCTAGCATACTTGTAATGGTTGGAAATCTTAGATATACTTAAGGAAACATTTCGGACAAGAGTAGAGTCTTTTGAACTTATAAAAAAATCTTCCAAATATTTTTCAGTACATTCACGTATGTGAGCCCAATAGTGATAAGAAAGGAGTATTTCTTAGAGTTTTTCTTGTCCTTCCAATATCCTCAATCAGAGAGAAGTCAGGACATCAGCATTGAAGATCAATTCCTACTTCTTTCAAGCACTCAAAGAGAATAGATCAAGACTATAAGCCAAACTCCTAGATTTTCTTCTCTTAAGCTTTAAAGAGTTTGCTTTTATTTTGTTTATTGTATTTCTCATCTTTGTTTCAAGTTTCTTTGGATAAAAAACTTGGATTGGTCTAATCCTTGAGTTAGACATTGTATGGTTTGATTGGTGAGCCAAAGTGAAAATCAATCAGGATTGACTGTTAGCCCAAAAAAATAATCATTGTATGGTTGTGGTTGGTGAGCCAAGGTCAAAACCAATTAGATTGGATTATGAACTCAAGTAAAACAATTGGACTGTAATCAAGCCTAGTGATTATAGTTGAATTCCTAAGTGGTTTACTTAGAGAGTGGACGTAGGTATTGAGTTTGGCACCAAACCACTATAAAATCATTGTGTTTATTATTTTGTGTCATTGTTCTATTGATTTTATTCACTGCATATTACATAGCTTATTTGATTTGGCACTTAATTAGTTTAATCTACTTATATCTTAAGCTAAAAAATTTAAAATACCCAATTCACCCCTCTTCTTGTGAAGCCATACTTGGGCAATAAGTGGTATCAGAGTAGGTGCTCTAGTATTAGTTGTTGATCAAGCTATCAAAGTGCAAAAGATCACATGGCAATCCTAATTGAAACTCCATTGATTGAGGGGCAATTAACCAATAGACCTCCACTATTTAATGGAATAAATTACACATATTGGAAAGTACGAATGAGGATATTCATCCAAGCACAAGCCTATGACATGTGAAATGTCATAATGTTAGGCCCCCACACATAAACAATTATTATTGATGGAGTATCCATTCCAAAACCTAAAAAGGATTAGGATAAACATGACAAGAAGAAAGCTCAACTTAACGCCAAAGCAATGAATGTCTTATATTGTGCTTTGGATGCTAATGACTTCAATAGATTATCAACATGTTCATCAGCCAAAAAAATTTAGAATAGACTTGAAGTAACCCATGAGGGTACTAATCAAGTCAAGGAGTCTAAGATAAACATGTTGGTGCATAAGTATGAGTTATTTAAAATGAAACCGCATGAAACTATCACTGAAATGTTTACTAGGTTCATTAATATTTTGAATGGTTTGAAAAGTTTTTGAAGAGATTATACTAACAGCAATGTTGTGCGTAAAAGTCTTAGATCTTTGCCAAAAAATTGGGAGCCAAGGTGACTTCCATTCAAGAGATGAATGAATTAAACACTCTAGCATTGGAGGAATTAATTGGGTCACTCATGACCCACGAGCTAAACATGAACCAAGAAAGAGAAGAGGAAGAAAAGAAAAAGAAGAGCATTGCACTTAAAGTTGCTGCCATCCATGAGGAAGAAAGTGAATCTGAAGAATGTTTGGAAAATGATGAGAAGATGGTCATGGTAGCAAGAAGATTCAAGAAATTAATGAGAAGAAGAAAGAGATTTGAATCTAGGAAAAAGTTTAACAAGGGAGAAGGTAGCAAGGAGAAAAAAAGAAAAAGAGAGAGAACAACCACCTATTTGCTATGAGTGCAAAAGGCCCAAATACTTTTGGATGGATTGTCTAATGTTGAAGAAAAGCCCTGAGAAAATAAAGAAGAAAGCATACAAAGCCACATAGCATAATGATGAGGACTCTTCTTCATGTGAGGAAGAATATCAAAGAGAAGAAAAGGCAAACCTTTGTCTTATGGCACATAATGATGATGAGGTGTGCTTGGCATCCATAATAGCTAAAAGATGGTAGTACCTTGATAGCGGATGCTCAAGACACATGACGGAAGATAAATCATAATTTATCTCTCTTGAAGCTAAAGATGGATGTGATGTGATATTTAGAGATAATGATAAAGAAAAAATCATTGGTCTCAGTAATATCTTGATAATATCCTCCACTAGCATAGAAAATATTTTATATGTTGAAGGATTAATGCATAACTGGATTAGCATAAGCCATCTTTGTGATAAAGGCTTTAATATTTCATTCAAAACATCTCATTGCATTGTAACTAGCTCTTTAGATAAAAGTATTAAATTCATAGGAAAAAGACATGAAAATATTTATATTGTTGATCTCGATGAACTTAAAAATGAAAATATTGAGTGTCTTGTTGCTATGAATGCTAAATTAAATGAATCAAGTTGGATTTGGCATAATAGACTAGGTCATGCAAGTATGGACTCACTAGCAAGATTAATTAAACTTAATTAAGTAAAGGGATTACCAAAATTAAATCTTAAAAAAGAATAAAATTTGAAAAGCATGCTAACTTAGTAAACAAACGAAATCTTCTTTCAAATCCAAATATGTTGTTTCAACCACTAGGCCTCTAGAATTACTTTATATAGATTTGTTTGGACCTATTTCAACTACTAGTCTTGAAGGAAGAAGATATGAATTTGTTATAATAGAAGATTTTTCAAGATATACATGGATTCTATTTTTATTACAAAAAGATAATGTGTTTGATATGTTTGTTGATCTATTTAACAAAATAATAAGAGGAAAAGAATGCAATGTTTTGTATATAAGAAGTGATCATGGCATTGAATTTAAAAATCATAAATTTTAAAATTTTTATTCTAAAAATGGAATCAATCATAACTTCTCAGCACCTAGGATACCCCAACAAAATGGGATGGTAGAAAAAAAGAAAAGAACATTGATTATGGAAGAATCCGTGCATGTTATTTTTGATGAAACTAACTCTCTTAAGATAAAAGAAGAAGAGCTTGATGTAGATGTAGAAATTTTTGAAAAGAAATTGAAAGATTTATCATTTGAAGATACTCCCTCTCAAGAAAAGAAGACAAAGAGCAAGAAGTTGAAGAAGTGTTGCCACAATCTCAGGATGATCAAGGTACATCTAACTTACCAAAGGAATGGAGGTATGATCATAATCATCCTAAGGAATTAATAATAGATTATCCATCTCATGGAGTTAAAACTAGATCATTTTTTAAGAAAGCTATGAATCATGTCGCATTTGTATCTCACTTAGAACCAAAAAATATAATTAAAGCTGAAAAAGATCCAAATTGGAAACAAGCAATGCAAGAAGAATTAAATCAATTTGAAAGAAATAAAGTTTGGAAACTAGTTGAAAGATCTAAAATTTTTTTTGTAATTAGTACAAATGGATCTTTAGAAACAAACTTAATTAGAAGGGCAATGTAATTAGAAACAAGGCTAGATTGGTTGCACAAAGATATAATCAAGAAGAAGGAATCGATTTTGATGAATCCTTTGCACCCATAGCTAGACTTGAAGCTATTAGATTGCTCTTATCATTTGCATGCTTTATGAATTTCAAATCTTTTCAAATAGATGTAAAAAGTGCATTCTTGAATGGACTAATTGAGTAGGAAGTGTATGTAGAACAATCTTCGGATTTTGAAAATCAAGATTTGCCAAATCATGTTTATAAGCTTAAGAAAGCATTCTATGGACTAAAACAAGCTCCTAGGGCTTAGTATAATAGGTTGAGCAAATTTCTATTAAATAATTACTTTAAAAGAGGTAATGTAGATAAAACATTATTTATTAAAAGAAATCAAGTGATCTATTGATTGTCCAATTATATGTTGATGATATTGTATTCGATGCTACTAATGAAACTTTGTGTATAGAGTTTGCTAGTCTCATGCAGGATAAGTTCAAGATGAGCATGATGGAAGAGCTCAACTTTTTTCTAGGACTCCAAATCAAGTAGTCAAATAAGGGGATCTTCATCAACTAAAGCAAATACATCAAGAAAATATTAAAGAAATTTGGGATGGAGAATGTCAAAGGAAGTGACACCCCTATGAGCACAAGTTGCAAGCTTGATCAAGACCTAAAAGAAAAAGTAGTAGATCCTAAGCTATATCGAGATATGATTGGATCTTTACTATATTTAACTATAAGTAGGCCGAATATAATGTTTAGTGTATGCATGTGTGTGCGTTATCAATCAAATTCTAAGGAATCACATGTATTAGCAGTTAAAAGAATCTTTAAGTATCTAATAAATACTCAAGATGTTAGTTTATGGTACTCTAAATAATTTTCATTAGATTTAAGTGATTATAGTGATTTAGATTTTGTGGGTTGTTGCTTAAATAGAAAAAGTACAAGTGGTATATATGAATTTCTAGGAGTAAATTTGATCTCTTGGTTTAGCAAGAAACAAAACTTAGTAGCCTTGTCTATGGCGAAAGCTGAATACATTGTTGCTGAGAGTTATTGTGCTCAACTATTGTGGATTAAATAACAATAAGAAGACTATGATATTACTTGTAATAACATTCCTATTCATTGTGATAATACAAGTATAATAAATTTAACTAAAAATCCTATATTACACTCAAGAATAAAGCATATGGAAGTAAGGCATCATTTTACTAGAGAGCATGTTCAAAATAATGATATATTTCTTGAATATGTGTCTACTGAAAATCAAGTTGCTGATATGTTTACTAAACCCTTGAATGAAGAATGATTTTGCATAATTAGAAAGCAATTAGATTTATTTAATCTAATTTGTTAAATAAATATCTTATGATAATTAATTTTCATATGATAAAATGATTGATTTTGATATGATTAGTTTCCTTGCATTTGTTCAATTTTTATCTCATTTAGAAAAGAAAAATAAATGAAAAATTTTTTGGACTTAAAAATCTGAATGTTCAAGTCTGTGCCAAGCTGAGCCGTCCCATTACTTTTTTATAGAAAAACATCGTCATCCTAGTACAAGGCCGACTTAGTTTTTCTTCACAAAAAAATTGGGTCGGCTAAGTTGTTGGGGGCTCTATTTTTTAAATGGATAAACCAATGGCTCTTCTATGATTCATTTCTTAGCCGTCTACAGAGAAACCCTCGAATCATAAAGACCTTTTCCTAGAAACCCTTTTCCATCAAATTTGAGTAGGGTTTTGGAATCATGCCGCACAAGAAATAGACCATAATCCCTAGGATCAAGCATGCATGTCTAGTTCCACCAACTAAAAGGTGGATTAGTGGTGGGGAATGGTGAACTAAGTTTCGTGAAGATCGTTCTTCATCCTCTAGGTCATCTCAATCCTCCTCACCTCCTCCAGGACCGTCCACTCATCCTTCTACTCTGATTTCCCCACTATATCCTTCTTCCACACCTGTTCTACTCTCCTCTAGGGCTGTCACAACTGGTAGAAGGGAGGATTTTGATTTTCTAGCAATTGAGGGTTTTGAGTTTGGAGAGGGATTGAAATATCAAGGATGGGAATACCTCTACTTTGGAATCAATCTTCCGACCTGTCCAAATCTAGTGAGGAAGTTCTATGACAATGTTAGGGTTAGCCCAAGATTATTTGAATCAGAAGTCAAGAAGGTTAAGATCAATTTGACTATGGAGAAATTATGGAGCTTACTTAGGGCATCCACTGAAGGAGCTAAGAGACTAGATGATCGAGCAAGTGGGTTGCGACTGTTATTTAGTAGAGATGATGCCATGCACTTTGAGGAAATCCATGCTAGAGACCTATCCATGAAACATAGATTGCTTCACCATATTTTAGCCATGATTTTAGTACCCAGAGTAGGACAGTTTGATTTCCTCAACAAAAATGACATAGCTATGATGTACCACATTCTCATAAGGGAAAAGTTTAACCTTCCAGCTTTAATTTTGAGGGTGATGCAAGAAGCACCCCAAAGT
The DNA here is from genome assembly GCA_006176705.1 of Cocos nucifera. Taxonomy (NCBI): domain Eukaryota; kingdom Viridiplantae; phylum Streptophyta; class Magnoliopsida; order Arecales; family Arecaceae; genus Cocos; species Cocos nucifera. Next base: position 208,051 of record QRFJ01002003.1, on the reverse strand, counting down.
GGAAAACTTGCACTACCTTATGGGATGTTTTTGACATCAGTGTTTCAAGACTTTGGAGTTAGTTTGGAAGGAGAACCTAGTAGGAAGCTTCAACACTATGATACATACAATCTGAAATCGAAGCATAGGATGAAGTTTAAGAAGGTTAATGGGATTTAGGTGAAGTTAGATGAAGAAGGGGAAGAGAGACATGAGCCAGAGCCCGTGCCACAATGTCCAGCGCCTATTCCATCTTCATCCACTATCAGACTAGATGTGGATTAGATTGAGGAGATAGTGCAGCGTGTCTCAGCCAGAGTATTTGATAGACTCTCTGGTGGTCTTTTCTTGTTGATGGAAAATGCTATGAGGAAGGTGTTCGCCGAATAGCATATTTTAGCACCCATTGATCCAGCCTCATCCGACCCTCCAGAGCCTAATGTTGATTAAGCTGCTTATAGGATCCATTTAGTTATGCTTAGAGCATTTTGATTGTAAATATTCATGATAGGTATCTATGATATGTAATGTTCAAACTTTAGCATTTTGTGCACTTGAAACTATTTGTATCTATGAATGAATGAAGTTTGACTTTTGGCACGAATTGTATCAAATTTCGCTAATGAATAAATAAAATTATCTCCTTTTATGCTTGATCAAATCTCTCTTTATATTGTCCATATACTTTTTGATAATGACAAAAAAGGAAAGAAAAATGAGTATAAAATGATAATTGACAACTAAAATATAAATTAAGTGAAAATTGATAATTGAGTTACAAATTAAGTGAAAAGAATGGAAAGAACGGGGCCAACGGGCATTACTTAAGTAAGAACTAAACAAAGAAGGCACAAGAAATAGAAATTCAATTGTAATTACAATTATGGAAGATATCATAACTCGAATTGCTAAATTGAAACCTTAGCACACAGTAAGGGGGAGCAATACAAAATTTGATTTAAAATTGAACATACTTATCATATTTAGGGGGAGCATATGTAAATTGATAAAATCTAAATAAATATGATGTATGAGTTAATTGGTAAGATTGAATGAAAATATCAGTTTGAAATATGAAGGAAAGGTTATACTCAAAAGATTTTGTCATCATCAAAAAGGAGGAGATTGTTGACCTAAGATTGATTTTGATGATAACAAAATTATTTGAGTATAGATTATTAAATTACTAACATTATTTATGAGGATGTATAGTTGTAAATTTTAAGAGCTCACAAACTCCAAGTATTCCCATTCATCTAAATGAAGATTCATTATTCAAGATGTTAGAGAAGACATTTCAGATTGGAAACATCTCTCAAGAGGTTTTAATGAAGGTTAAATCTATTAGATATGTGTGCCCTAGAAGCTAGAATTGGCTGACACTTGTTGTACACTTCTAAGGGCAAAATTATAATTTTAACTATAAATAATAAAATGAATTATTTTTTATCACAATGTGTATTTAGTGTGTATGATACATCCCTTAAGTTAATGGTAATGATAATTCTTATTTTCAAGAGTTGAAAATTTAAGATATGAATTTTTGTTATTAACTCATAAAATGCTACCGCCCATAGGATCATCATGAGGATGGTGATCTAGAAGATTGGTGTATAATCACTTTCTTATAGTAGATGAGTCTTGAGTCTATAGAGTAGAGTCATGAGAGCAAGAGTACAGATATTCATTAGAGAATGAGGGCACTGAGCATGACCACGTCGAGCAGTCATAAGGAAGTCTACCTTCTTATCGATGATTGGCTCAAAGATGTAGTGGTGTGTCTGGTTCTTTGACCTGAGGTGCATCAATAGTTCACCTTGAGGGTGTTATAGTTTGACTACACCATGACTCAGTCTCCTAGCCATTCGGAACCCTGAGCTGTATGTTGGCTATAGCATGTTCATTGTAGGAATTGGATTGCACTAAGAGAGAATCTATCTACCTCGGTAGATAAGGAGCAGTCCTATGATGATCATGAGAATCAAGTCCACAAGCCCATGGCCATGGTAGAGTGAAATAATAGAAAGAGTTTTTATTAAGATTTTCACAATGGACTTGAATCAAATGATTAAATCATATGACAGAAATTAGGTTTTGATTAGTTCACCTTAACACTAATCTGATCAGGGCTCAAGATAGAAGAATTTAATCACACATGTAACTGCACCAAGAGGTTCATTTTCAGTTTTGATGGATTGCCACCATATACTGCTAGGTGTCACTAGTGGATTTTGGAAGCAATTAGAATGATTTGGATGATCGATCATTCTAGTTGTCTGAATTAGAAAAATTCTGATCCATCGAAAGATGTTTCGATGTTGTCGATGATAGAAATCATGACATATCCCATTATCATATAGAACTGAATCTAATTGGATCACACAAATAAGTGTTTGGATCTGGATATCATCAATTGGACTAATCTAGTTCAATTGATTTGAATTAGATTCAATTAATTTCAAGAAAACCCTGCTAGCACACGATTGAGCCTAATGTTCTCCTTCTACAATCATTAAATATTGTCTCGACTGAGCCAAATGTATTTGTGCTCACTCAAGTACCTTTATTTGATCTGAGTGGAGCATGTCCAGATCAGAAAAGGATTGTTTTAATTTATGAGATAAATTTAAGATAACATCTGTCATTTTTCATCATCTACTAATTCCTGTCTTTTGACTTTGGTCAAACATTGACCTTTGACACTTAGACATCTGCCCATGTGTCATGCACCCATAAGAGAGCAGATAGGGCTTGTCCCCTTGCTAGAAAGAGGAAAGGAGGGGGCGCACAGCTAGGGAGGTGTGTGCCTAAGGATATGAATGCCTGGAGTCCCATACAGATGGGACTCCAGGTTGCTTCTTGGAATCAAACTAGGTGGCGCCAAAGGACTCTGCTTTGACTAGTCTTGGTGCCACCTAAGGGTGTTGGATAAGGGATCTCATCTAATTAGATCAAGTGATGTTATCCCATCAATCAAATTTAGATCTGATTGCACAAAGAGATGTAATTGGCCAGGATGATGTGGCACTGCATGGCGCAGTAGGATCTATATAAACCCTATCTATGCCTAGCTTTGAGAGACTTCTCCCTTTACCCATGCCATATTGCTCTCTCCCTCTCTCCTCCATGCCTTAGATTCTCTCTCTCCTCTCCATGCCCAAGAGACTTTGGGCACAAGTTTGGTGCAATCTAGGCAAGAGAAAGGTGATAAGAAATGAAGAAGACAACACTGCTGCAAGAGACGACATCGAATCTTTATAAGTTATTTTGAAGATCTTCAAGATCAGATCCAGAATTGATCTTTGAAGGATAGATCAAGAAGAAGGAGATATCTAAATCCTGTCCGAGTGGATACCGATAGAGGTCAGGCGATTGCATGGCTGCATCCAGAACCTCAGGCAGTCAACAGGATCATCATAGGGTAATTAGATTACCCAAGAACAAGGTATAAATTAAATCTGATTTAATTTATTTTAATTTAATTTTATTTTATTAGATTTATCAAATTAGATCTAAAAAGTATCAGATTTGATTTAGATCTAAGAGAAAAATTTTTGAAATATTCTTCTTGATCAAATCAGATCTAAATAAATCTGATCCAAAAAATCGGTATTTCCCTTTAACTAGTATCAGAGCTAGGTTTCCATAAATTATTTAGATCTAATTTTAATTTAATTTTGATCTAATAATTAGGTGATTTCAGATGTCACATGAAATATTATTAGATCTAAAATTAAAAAAATTAAAATTAAATAATTTAGATCTAAGTTCTATAAGATGCATGACTAGTTGTAGAATAGAATTATTCTATGTATCTTGCATGATCATAATTTAATTTGATTAAGTTATAATTTTAGATTAATTTATTTACTATTTTTTAATATTATAAATATTATAATAAGATCTAAAAAATAGAAAATAAAATTATTTAATTTTTGATTCATATGAGATATGGTGAATGCATGTTTAGACTAGTTGTAGAATAGTACTACATAGTTGACTAGAATAGAATTTATTTTGATGTGATCAATTTAAATTTAATTTTTTAGATAATTATGAGATAATTTAGATCTAAAAATATGCATGATATGATACATGAGATGTATGCAAAACATGTTTATAGTTAGATCAGTTTTTATATATGAGATATATGATATAGATCTAATTAGTTTTATAGTTTTTATATTTCTGATTAAGGCATTCTCCTTGGCCGTCCGGTCATAAGAATAAAGTAGGATTTAAATGTCCTCTCCTCTCATTTAATGGGGTATTTTTATGATGTTTAGGGGTGCTGCACGTTCGTCCTTAATAAAAAATTAAGAACTTATTTTCTGCAAAATCCTAGATCCTGAAACCCTAGAATTTTATTTACATGTTTGTGAACCCTAAACTTAATTAAGAATTAAGATTATGAAATATATATTAGATCTAAAATTAAAATTTTAGATCTAAGATATATTCATAAAATTAGGTTTGGGTTTGGGTAGCTCAATTAGGTCTAAGTGGTTCATCAAATCGAATCAAGAGTTGGTTAGATGGGATCAAGAGTGCATAAATTGACCAGCCTAATAGGATTAAGTCTAGGTCAAGATTGAATCACATGAGTGATCAATCAAGCTAAGACCTAGTTAGGCACAGTGGTTAGAGTCTGGATTGTAGGCTAACCCGATAGGTTCTAGCTCAATAATTTGGTATCTAAGGTAAGTTTGGCAGATACGATCGGTTGGTTTTTAATTGGGAGCTACTCGACTTGAATGCATTCTTGTCAAGTTAATGGCATATCCCTTCTACCAGTCTCACTTACCTAGCTATATTTGTTGGCTCAGTCCTGATCTAAGGTGGCCAATAATCCGAGCTAACCCATGCCACTGGATTAGTCATAATGGTTATGACTACGTCAAGTCTAGTTTAATGAGACCTAAATCAAATCTTCCTAAGAAAAGATTAAGTCTAAAGTCTTCTGCCATTGTAGATGTGCGGGCCCTTCCCGGAGTTGATTGTTCTTAGCTGGTTACAGTGGTTCAGTTGCACCAAAATGATGCAACCTTGTCTATTAGGCATTGGATGCTACGGGCTGGAAGATAGATTGGACTCAATATTTCAGATATGATGAGAGACTCAATTAGAAATCTAATCTGTGCAAATGGTAGGTCTGACTTAACTAAGGAGTGGATCAATATTCCAGGCATGGTGAGATTCATGAATTAGAGACCAAGCTTGGGTGCACCATGATTAGAGAATCATTGAATAAGAGTTATTCACTCATTGGCTAACCTATCACCAATAACTGTTAGGTGAGGTGATGAGTCAGTTAGTGGGACTGCACCACCCACTAAAAATCATTAATCATGAAGATTTTTGCATCTCTACAAAGGGAGTATAGGGATCCAAATAAATAGTGGGAGCTAATTTATTTAAAAATAAAACTTTTAAATAAATTGGTCAAGACTTAATTACATTATCTAACCAAAAATATTAACTCTCTATAGGAAAATATCTGCGTCCAACTCACTAGCACATATCCTGGACACCCATAGACTGACCGAACCTAATTATAAGGATTGGCTTCAAAACTTTAAAATCATTTTGGGTTTCAAGAAGTTAACTCATGTATTGGATCAGAATCCTCCCACCTTATCAGCTCGTCCATCCATTGAACAGAGAGCGTCTCTTGACAAGTGGACAGACGAAGATAACAAGGCTAGATATTACATGTTGGGCTTGATGTCTGATGAGCTTCAATGCCAACATGAAGATTTCAAGACTGCTCGCCAAATGTTGTCTCACCTACAAGAGATGTTTGGTGAACAGAGTCATGTAGCCAAGTATCAAGTCACTAAATGACTATTTAAGGCTAAAATGCGTGATGGATAGTCAATCCAAGATCATTATCTGATGATGATCAAGGACTCGGAAGAGCTTGAGAAGCTTAGAGTGAAGTTGAACTTGGATCTATAGAACGATATAATTCTGCAATCTTTGACTGATGCATATAGGTAGTTCATCATGAACTACCATATGCATAAACTTTAAAATTCCCTGGCCAAGCTTATGAATATGCTAGTTAATACTGAGATTTCTATGAAAGGTTCTAAAGGCTTAGTGCTTGCTATAGAATGGACTTCTTCCAAGAGAAAGTCTTTTGGAAAGAAGAAAAAGTCTGTGAAAAGATAAAAGGTGGAAGGAGGAATGAAGAAAAAGGTAGAGCTGAAGAAGAAGGCCACTGACAAAGGAAAGTGTTTCTATTGCTACACTGACAGCCACTGAAAGTGGAACTGCCCTACATACCTGGCCACTTTGAAGAATAAGAAGGAGGTAGGTCCTTCTGGAGGTATGCTCGTTATTGAGTCTAACCTTATGATTTCTTCTGCATCCAGTTGGGTGCTAGACTTTGGTTCTAATGCTCATTTGTGCACTTCCATGCAGGATCTTGAGGATAGTAGAAGGCTGAGGGATGGAGAGATAATCCTATGCATCAAAAATGGAGCAAGAGTTGCTACTGTGGCCGTGGGAACATACCCTCTTCGACTACCATCTGATTTAGACTTAGTATTAAAAGATTGTTATTAAGTGCCTGTAGTAAGCAGTAATTTGATTTTTATTTCATGCCTAGCACTTGAAGGCTATGTAATTAGTTTTCTTAAGGACCATTGTAACATTCTTTATGAAAGAAATAAAATTACAAGTGGTTTTTTTATTAACGATCTTTATCAGTTACATATTGATGTATCTATTTTTAATATCGAGCAAAATGTAAATGCCATAAAATGACCTAAGCATAGTCCAAATGATAGGTATCTATGGCACCTAAGACTAGGTCATATAGTAGATGATAGGATTACTAAATTAGAGAAAACTGAGCTATTGAGTCTGTTGACTTTCGAGTCATATCCAATTTGTGAATCTTGTCTTCATGGCAAAATGACTAAGCTCCCTTTTGGAGGACATGGAGAAAGGGCCATGGATCTTCTTATCCTAGTACATACTGATGTGTGCAGTCCATTTGATGTACCAACTAGAAGCAACTTTGTCTACTTCATAATCTTTACCGATGATTTATCTTGGTATGGTATGTGTATCTTATGAGACACAAGTCTGAAGCTTTTGAAAAGTTTAAGAAATTCAAACATGAAGTAGAAAAGCAAACTGAAAAATCCATTAAGGTCCTTCAGTTAAATCGAGGAGGTGAATACCTTAGTCAGAAATTTCTGGACTATCTCAAGAAAAATGGCATAGTCTCTCAATGGACTCCACCTGAAATACCTTAACTCAATGGGGTTTCAGAATGAAAGAATCGGACCCTATTAGATATGGTCTGATCCATGATGAGCTTCGCAGATCTTCCTAATTTTCTTTGGAGATATAGTTTGTTAACTATAATATACTTGCTGAATAGGATTCCTTCTAAAACCATTCCTACCACACCGTATGAGATATGGCATGATAAGAAACTAAGTCTGAGTCATCTCAAAATTTGGGGTTGTCTGGCTCATGTCAAAAGACAACAAACGGATAAGTTAGACTTCAGATCTTTTAGAGCTCGATTTATAGGATATCCTAAAGAGTCATTAGGATATTATTTCTACATTCTAGAAAATCATAATGTGATTGTGAGTCGACATGCCATCTTTCTTGAAAAATAGTTTATTCAAGATAGCGAAATTGAAAAGCAGATCAAGCTCGAGGAGAAAGTCTCACAAGAGCAATGAGCTAAGGACCAAATGGAACCAAATCAGGTTGAGCCAATACAATCACTACCTCCTCCATCTCGTAGATCGAAAAGAATTTCTCATCCCCCTGAGAGGTACTTAGGTACTATTTTAGAGGAAGTAGAGAAAATGTTCCTCATATGTAATGGAGAAGAACTAAGGATATGTTGTTGGTTTTTGGTAATGGAGAACTCCAAGTTCAGGGGTATACAGACTTGAATTTTATGTCCGATGTAGATGATCGAAAGTCGACATCTGGAAGTCTATTTATGTGTAATGGTGGTGCTATCAATTGAAAGATTTTCAAGCAGACAGTGATAGCAGATTCCACCATGGAAGCAGAATACATCGCTGCGTCAGAAGCTACGAAGGAGGCATTCTAGTACAAAAATTTTACCATAGAAATTGGAATGATGCCATCAGATGCCATTCCTCTATACTATGACAACAATTGTGCCAAAGCCCTTGCTAAGGAGCCAAGGTCTCACCAGAAATCCTAGCACATCGAGCGGCGATACCACCTCATCCGCGATTATCTCGAGAAGGGTTATGTCAAGGTCAAAAGAGTCGACTCCATAAACAATGCGACGGACCCACTCATAAAGCCATTGGGCCAGCAGAAGATCGAAGCCCACCTTAAGAAGATGGGACATAGATTTGTAGCCAATTGGCTTTACGTCAAGTGGGAGTTTCTTAGATATGTGTGCCCTAGAAGTCAGAATTGGCTGACACTTATTATACACTTCTAAGAGCAAAATTATAATTTTGACTATAAATAATAAAATGGGTTATTTTTTATCACAATGTGTATTTAGTGTCTATGATACATCCCTTGAGTTAATTATAATGATAATTTTTATTTTCAAGAGTTGAAAATTTAAGACATGAATTTTTGTTATTAACTCATAAAATGCTCCCGACCGTAGGATCATCATGAGAATGGTGATTGATCCAGAAGGTAGGTGTATAATCGCTTCTTTATAGTAGATGAGTTTTGAGTCTATGGTGTAGAGACATCAGAGTGAGAATATAGGTACTCATTAGAGAATGAGGGCATTGAGAGTGACCACCTCAAGCAGTCATAAGGAAGTCTACCTTTTCATTGATGACTGGCTCGAAGCTGCAGTGGTGTGTCTGGTTCCTTGAGCTAAGGTGCATCGACAGTTCACCTTGAGGGTGTTATAGTTTGACTACACCATGTCTTGATCTCCTAGCCATTCGAAACCCTGAGGTGTTTGTTGGCTATAGCATGTTCATTGTAGGAATTGGATTACACCAAGAGGAAATCTATCTACCTTGATAGATGAGGAGCAGCCCTATGATGATCATGAGAATCAAGTCCATAAGCCCATGGCCATGGTACAGTGAAATAATATAAAGAGTTTCTATTAAGATTTTCACATTGGACTTAAATCAAATAATTAAATCATATGACAGAAATTAGAGTTTGACGAGTTCACCTTAACCCTAATCTGATTGAGGCTCAAGATAAAAGAACTTAATCATACATGTAACTGCACTAAGAGATTTATTTTTAATTTTGATGGGTTGCCACCATATACTGCTAGGTATCACTGGTAGATTTTTGAGTAATTAGAATGATTTGGATGATCGATCATTCTAGTTGTCTGAATCAGAAAAGTTTGGATCCATCGGAAGGTGTTTCGATGATGTCGATGATAAAGATCATGATATATCCTATTACCATACAGAACTGAACCTAACTAGATCGTACAAATAAGAATTTAGATCTGGATATCATCAATTGGACTAACCTGGTTCATTTGATTTCAATTAGATTCAATTAGGTTCAAGAAAATCGTGCTAGCATCCGATTGAGCCTAATGTTCTCCTTCTACAATCATTAAAAGCTATCTCGACTGAGCCAAATATTTTTATGCTCACTCAGATACCTTTACTTGGTCTGACTGGAGCTTGTCCAGATCAAAAAAGGGTTGTCTTAATTTATGAGATAAATTTGAGACAACACCTGCCATTTTTCGTGACCTGCTAATTTTTGTCTTTTGACTTTGGCCAAACGTTGACCTTTGACACTTAGACATCTACCCATGTGTCATGCACCTATAGGAGAGCAGATAGGGGCTTGTCTCCTTACTAGAAAGAGGAAAGAAGGGAGTGCACGCCTCCCTAGGCATGTGCCCAAGGATAGGGATGCCTGGAGTTCCATATAGATGGGACTCCAGGTTGCTTCTTGGAATCAAACTAGGTTGGCACCAAAGGACTCTATTTTGATCAGTCTTGGTGCCACCTAAGGATGTTGGAGAGGGGCTCTCATCTGATTGGATTAGGTGATGTCATCCCATCAATCAGATTTAGATCTGATTACACGAAGAGACGTGATTGATCGGGATGATGTGGCACTGCATGACGCAGCAGGGTTTATATAAATCTTGTCTACGCCTAGCTTTGAGAGACTTCTCCCTTTGCCCATGCCACATTGCTCTCTCCCTCTCTCCTATATGCCTTCCTTAGATCCTCTCTCTCCTCTCCATGCCCAAGAGGCTTTGGGCTCAAGTTTGATGCAATTTTGGCAAGAAAAAGGCGACAAGAAAGGAAGAATGCAGCACTGCCGCAAGAGATGACATCGAATCCTCAAAAGTTGTTTTGAAGATCTTCATGATCAAATCTAGATCTGATCATTGGAGGATAGATCGAGAAGGAGGAGATATCCAAATCTTGTCCGAGTGGATACCGATAGAGACCAAGCGATTGCGTGGCTGCATCCAGAATCTCAAGCAATCAACAGGATCATCACAGGATAATTAGATTACCCAAGAACAAGGTATAAATTAAATCTAATTTAATTTATTTTAATTTTATTTTATTTTATTAGATCTATCAAATTAGATCTAAAATGTATCAATTTTGATTTAGATCTAAAAGAAAAATTTTTGAAATATTCCTCTTGATCAAATCGGATCTGAACGAACCTGATCCAAAAAATAGGTATTTCTCTTCAAAATCAAGACAAAATAGCAAGTCTAGTATACAAAGATATTTGGAGAAGAAAGGATCACAAATGGTCTTTGGCATGCATGGCACACAAATTGGGTCGACCTAGTCTTAGACTGGACCGACCTAGTCTCAATGGAAGCGAAAGATAGAAAAGGCAAAAAGTAGAATTTTTCATGACACAAAGGACTGAGCCGACCCAGTTAACAATTGAGCCGACCTAGTGACAACCAGGCCGACCCAGTCAGAAAAGTAGCCATCCCAATCTTAAAAAATAGAAGATAACAAAAATAGGTGTTTCACGATCTCTAAGACTGAGCCAACCCTACTAAAAATTGAGCCAATTCAGTATGGACTGAGTCGACCCAGTTAAAAACTCAGCCAACCAAATGCCTGTAATGACTAGATTTCAGTTCGCAGTTTTTTCACTCCATACACCTTCCTATGACTATTTTTGGTCTTTCAATAGCTAGATCACTTCCGAAAGCCCTCCTAGCTTACTTGTAATGCTGGAAAACCTTAGAGATACTTAAGGAAACATTGGGAGCAAGAGAAGAAACTTTTAAACTTGCAAAAAGAGCTTTCAAATAGCTTTTTAGTACATTCAAGTGTGTGAGCCAAATAGTAAAAACAAAGGAGTGTTTCTTATAGTTTTTCTTGTTCTTCCAACATCCTCAATTAGAGAAAAGTCAGGACATCACCATTGAAGATCAATTCCTACTTCTTTCAAGCACTCAAAGAGAAGAGATTAGGACTACAAGCCAAGCTTTCAGATTTTCTTCTATTAAGCTTTAAAGAGTTTGCTTTTATTTTGTTTATTATATTTTTCATCTTTGTTTCAAGTTTCTTAGGGTGAGAAACTTGGATTGGTCCAAGTCTTGAGTTGGATATTGTATGGTTTAATTGATGAGCCAAAGTGAAAACCAATCAGAGTTGATTGTTAGCCTAAAAAAATAATCATTATATGGTTGTGGTTGGTGAGCTAACATCAAAATCAACTGAATTGGATTGTGAACCCAAGTAAAACAATCGAATTATAATCAAGCCTCGTGATTAAAGTTGAATTCCTAAGTGGTTTACTTAGTGAGTGGATGTAGGTGCTGAGTTTGGCATCGAACCACTATAAAATCATTGTGTTTATGATTTTGTGTCATTGTTCTATTGATTTCATTCACTGTACATTACATAGCTTATTTGATTTGGCACTTAATTAGTTTAACCTACTTACATCTTAAGCTAAAAAATTTGAAATACCCAATTCACCCCCCTCTTGGAATGCCATACTTGGGCAACAGGTACCTAGATAGCGAATGTTTGAGGCACATGTTGGGAGATAGATCTTAATTTATGTCTGTTGAAGCAATGGATGGAGGTGTGGTGATATTTGGAGACAATGGTAAAGACAAGATTATTTGTCTCGATAATATTTTGATTACACCCTCCACTTGTATAGAAAATGTATTGTTGGTTGATGGTTTAATGGACAACCTAGTAAGTATTAGCCAATCATGTGATAGAAATTTTAATGTTTCATTTAAATTATCTTATTGCATAGTAACTAATTCATTTGATGATAGCATTAGGTTCATAGAAAAAAGATATGGCAATGTTTATGTTGTTGATCTTGGTGAACTTAAAAATGAAAATATTGAATGTCTTGTTGCTATGAATGCCAAAATAAATGAATCTAGTTAGATATAGCATAATAGGCTAGGTCATGTAAACATGGACTCATTGTCTAGAATAATTAAGCTTTACTTACTAAAAGGCTTATTCAAAATAAATTTTGAAAAGAACAAGGTTTGCGAAGCATGTCAACTTGGTAAACAAACAAATCACCTTTTAAATCCAAAATATTGTTTAAACAACTAGACCTCTAGAGTTACTTCACATAGATTTATTTGGACCAATTTTAACTATTGGTCTAGTAGGAAAATGGTATGGTTTTGTTACAATAGATGATTTTTCAAGATATACTTAGATTTTATTTTTATCTCATAAAAATAATGCCTTTGATATATTTGTTGAGCTATTTAACAAAATAACAAAAAAATAATATTTTGTATATAAGAAGTGATCATGGTATAAAATTTGAAAATCAAAAGTTTAATAGTTTTTGCTCTAAAAGTGAAATTAATCATAACTTTTTAGCCCCAGGATATCCCAACAAAATCAGATAGTAGAAAGAAAGAATAAAATATTAATTAAAATAGCATGAATAATGCTTTATAAAAGTAACCTTCTAAAATATTTTTAGATGGAAGCTATTAACACCGCATGCTATGTGCTAATTAGAGCTCTAATTAGATCTCTCTTAAAGAAAACTCTATATGAACTCTACAAAGAAAAGAAACCTAATATTTCATATTTCAAAACATTTGGATGTACATGTTTTATTTTAATATATGGTAAGAATAAATTAGGCAAATTTGATGCAAAATCAGATGAAGGTATTTTTATAGGATATTCAATATATAGTAGAGCATATAGAGTGCTTAATTAAAGAGCATTAATTGTAGAGGAATCCATGCATATCATTTTTGATGAATCTAACTCGCTCAAAATAAGAGAAAAAGAACTTGATAGGGATGCAGAAAATCTTGAAAAGAAATTAAAAAATATGACACTAGAAAATACTCCTTCACAAGAGAAAGAAGGAGAAGAGCAAGATGCTGAAGAAAGGAAGCCACAACCCCAAGAAGAGCAAGGTACATCTAAACAACCAAAGGAATGAAGGTATGCTCATAATCATCCTAAAGAATTAATTATAGGTGATTCATCTTATGGAGTTAAAGCTAGATTATCTCTTATGGAAGCTATGAATCATGTTGCATTCGTATCTATCTTAGAACCTAAGAATATAATTAAAGCTGAAAAGAATTCAAATTTGATATTAGCAATGCAAGAAGATTTAAACCAATTTGAAAGAAAGAAAGTTTAGGAACTAGTTAAAAGACCTATAAACTTTCTTGTAATTGATACAAAATATTTTTTTAGAAATAAACTTGATGAGAAGGAAAATGTAATCAGAAATAAGGCTAGATTGGTTGCACAATGATACAATTAAGAAGAAGAAATTGATTTTGATGCATTCTTTGCACCTATAGCTAGACTTGAAGCTATTAGATTACTCTTATCATTTGCCTGCTTTATGAATTTTAATCTTTTTCAAATGGATGTAAAAAATGCATTATTGAATGGATTAATTAAGGAGGAAGTTTACGTTGAACAACCTCAAAACTAGGTTTTCCTGCCATAGGATGCATCTGATCAGATTTGATTTGCATTGAAATATTTTTAGAATTTTTTTTTTATAATCCAATTAGATCTGATTAGATTGATCTAAAATTATAAGTAAAAATAAAAATAAAAATAGTGATATCTGATATCATTGATCGGGTGAACTGTTCACCCTGTAGTGATAATTTGATGTTGATCCAAGGTTTCGATCTGAGCCGTGCACATGCCTAGCCTCTACCATTATCCACTTGAGTCAAATCTAAAAGTCTCCTTCTTCTAGATCTATTCTCAAAAGATCAGATTTAGAATTAATCATGGATGCCTTCGATCTGATCTTCGATGGTAGCACCTTCATCTTTCGATGCGGGAACTAGTTGCATAGCTTTGTAGGATCAAAGGCTAGCACTTGATCTCTGATTTTTGCCCACTCCTTACGCATAGAAGAGGAAGAGGAGATCTAGAATATGAGGCATAGAGATGGAGATTTTGGCAGGACTTTGCCATAGAGAAATTACAATGCACAATAGCTTGCGCAGGGCCCTATAAATAGACTAACTTAATAGTCCCTTTGCATATGACTTTGAATAGGTCAAAGCCAACATGCAGAAGGACTTTTCATTGACCTCCTTTCTGCACACCACATTTAATCTGAATATTGTTGGACAAAACTCAGGGAAAAAGTGGCGTGGAGATGAGATAAGGGAGTAGATGGCGCAAACTCTTATCTCCCTAGATATTTGAATCAAATTCAAATGCTTTGACCATTCAAACCTATTTGAATGGGACTCTCTCCATTTATCCATATGGAGCGCACGACAAGGGGAGATGTGCACTCTTTCTACATGTAAAATACTAGAAGGTGCGTGCCCCTAGAATTTCTCTAGGGAGCATATGCCCCATCTTCCTTCTTTCCTGTAAATTGGGTCAACTCTTGATTCTTGTCCTGTTCCCATCTCATGGCATTTAGGACAAGTCCTTTTCAAGTCCCATCCAATGGATTTCAGGCAAGTCTTTATCAAGTTAGAACAAGACTTGATCAGGCTTGGATTAGGTCTAGTTAGACCAAGACAAATCTATCCAAAATTTTTGGGAGAGCCTTGTCCATATTTCATCTCATGATTTTAGGACAAGCCCGAATCATGTTAAGACAACCCTTGTCCTATTCCTATCTTATGAGATTTAGGATAAGCTTTGATCAGGCCAGGATAAGGTCTAATCAAATCAAGATAAATTCACACAGAGTTTCTAGATGAGCCTTGTCCAAATTTTATCTCATGATTTTAGGATAAGCCCTGATCTCATTAGGACAAGGCTTGTTTTATCAAGACAAGGCCTATTCTCACCAGGACAAGCCCTGTTTTGATCAGGACAAACTTATACAAGGCTCCCATGTAAGCCAAATCTAATTTGACTTGGTTAAGATGAACCAGAAAGACTACAGAAGAAGAATGTTAGGTTCAATAGTGTGCTAGCATGATTTTCTTGAACCTAATTGGATTAAATTCAAATCAATCGAACTGGATTAGCCCAATTGATGACATCCAAATCCAAACCCTTATTTGTGTGATCCAGTTAGATTTAGTTTTATATGATAATGGGATATGTCGTGATCTCCATCATCAAAATTATCAAAATATCTTTCGATGGATCAAAACTCTTCTGATTTATCCAATTAGAATTGTCGATCATCAAAATAATTTTAATTGATCCCAAAATCCATCAGTGACACCTAACAGTATGGTGGCAACCCATCAAAACTGAATAGCAAACCTCTCGGTGTAGCTACCTATGTGATTGGATTCTTCTATCATGTGCCCTGACAGAATTAGGGTTAAGGTAAACTCATCAAACCCAAACACCTGTCATATGAATGAATCATTCAATTCGAGATCGATGTGAAATCTTAATAAAAACTCCTTTCTATTAGATTCACACTATCATGGCCATGGGTTTTAGCACTGGATCTTATGATCATCATAGGACTACTCCTCTACTGAGGTTGATAGATCCCATCTTGGTGCGATCCAATTTTTATAATGAACATGCTACAGCCAACATACACCTCAGGATTCCGAATGGCTAGGAAACCAAGTTTCGGTTTAGTCAAACTATAATATCCTTAAGGTGAATTATCGATGCATCTCAGGTCAAAAAACCAAACACACATTGCAGCATCAAACTAGTCATCGACGAGAAGGTAGACTTCCTTATGATTGCTCGAGGTGATCATGCTCAGTACCCTTGTTCTCAATAATTACCTATATTCTCGCTCCGATGTCTCCACATCATAGACTCAAGACACATCTATCCTAAGAAAGCAATTGTACATCGATCTTCTGGATCAATCATCATTCGCATGATGATCCTACAATCAGGAGCAATTTATGAGTTAGTTATGATGACACATGCTTTAAATTCTCAACTCTTGAGAATATGTGTTATCATGCCTATTAACTCAAAAGATGTATCATAGACACTTTAATACATAATATGATAGAATAATTAATATATTTATTAATTTTAAATTAAAATTATGAAAATATCTCTATAAAATATTTTACAAGTATCAGCCAATCTGACTTCTAGGGCACACATCTAATAACTATTACCTCTAATATAGCTCATCTTAATCACTTCTTTAAGAATTCCATAGTACATAGTCACTCTCCTACTTATCTTCTTACCAGCTGTCTTTTATACACACACCATTATTCATTATGCTTTTATAATTTTCATATTACTGGGTACATAATTTGAAATCATTTATGTTACTGCCACTATAGTATGTCACGTATTTTTCAGGCCCGTAACCTAATGATCTTAGCTTCCTTGGTATAGACTTGCTGCCTTGATTGACCAATTGATAGAACCAATATACAAAGTTCTCAGAGCACTATGTTGATATTTCTTCATCAATTATACTTGGATTTTTTTCTTTCAGCATCTTATCATATTTCCTAAACATGCATAAGATAAGTATATTGAAATAAGTGATTGAAGAGATGGGATTGTGATGGACACTTGCAGGACATATGAGGCAACCTTCGTGCAATTTAGCAAAACATATGTCTCTGCTTATTGAAGTTTGGTATTGAAGAAAACCCGACGAACCTCGAGCCTAAATTCTCAAGCGAGATAGGCAAATATTGAGATCTTCCACTCTAACCCCTCAGCACCACCATCATCATTTCAACCCACTTGAGTCAGCTTGATCTGCAAACTAGGATTAGAGTATGTGTTGGCTAAAATTTGAAATCTTTTCTATTATGTAAGCCTCCATAATTGAACCTTCGACTTAGGCTTTATTTTTTACTTTCTTCTTGAGATTGTGCACGTATCTTTTAAATAGATACATCCATCTATACTACATTGGACCCCCAACCCTAGCTTCATATGCCAAATGAGTCATGAGATGCTTCATGGAGTTAAAGAAGCTGGGAGAAAATATCTTCTTCAACTTGTATATAGATAGTACTAGCCTCAAGATTAGATATATGATCAGTAGATAGTTCGATAGTACAAATTTCTCTAAAGGAAAGGCTAAGCTCAATCAAAAAGCTCTATATAGAGTTGGGAAGGAGATCATGCCAAGCCAATAGTAATTGTTGCATGAACATATAGTAGTCATGGCTCTTTAACCCATACAATTTGCAATCTCTAACATTGATGCACCAATCTAAATTACTTTTATAACCATCTGAAAATTTAAGACTTTTACAACATTCACAAATATTCTTCAACTGCTCCCTTGTTAAGGTATAAGATACTTTTGACTTCAAAAATTTTTTAGGTGACAGCTCAACCAGCTCTAATAGTGGATATTTGAATATGTTCTTCATATCTGCTCGAGTCTTGAAATTGTCTTTCATCTTATCCTTGACATCCATAATAGTGTAGAAAATATTATTGAATACATTCTTCTCCATATGCATGGCGTCAAGATTATGATAGATCAAATTGGTGGACTAGTACAGCAATTTTCAAAAGATGCTTTGCTTCACCTAGTTATAAGTTCTACTGAATCCTCAAAGCTTCTGCTTGTCAAATTCAATGCCAAATGGGACTTCATCCACTTGGGATATCCTCTGAAATACATGCATACTACTAAGTTGCTACGGTGCATGGTTCTTCTCTATCTTATTCCTCCTAAAAATGTCTCACTATGTTCGAAAAGAATGATGCTCATGAAGGAATTGATGATGACAATCGAACTAGCAAGGCTTACAACCATGCTTAAGTTGAAATGATTTTATATTTTTCATACAATACAGACATGCTAGCATTCCATGAGTGCTCTATCTTGACAGCATCCTATAAGTAGGAAAATCACTAATGGTCTACGTCAACATAGCCTTCATTATAAAATTTTATTTCTTCAATGCATCAAAAGTATGAATGCCATCAGACCATAATAATTTTAGCTCATCAACAAAAGGCCTTAGATATGTATCAATACTTCTACTAGGATGTCATGGTCCAAGAATGAGTAATGTAAGAAAAATATTGTGTTCTTTCATGCACATCCTAGGTGGCAGATTGTATGGGGTAATAAAGATAGGCCAACATGAATAAGGAGCTACTACATGATCAAACAGTGTAAAGCCATCAATAGATAAACCCAACTAGACATTGCATGATTCCTGAGTAAATAAGGGATGGCAAGCATCAAATTACTTTCATGCTTGCTGTCCGATGGATGACATATCATATCGAGGTGCTTGCGTGGTCCTTCTTTATGCCATCTCATTTGCTCGGCAGTACTCTTGGACAAGTAGAGCCTTTAAAGTCTATGAGTGAGAAAAAGGTATCGAAGAATCTTGTATGATTTATTCTTTTAATTTCTATCCTCTTACCTTGGCTTAAATCGGCTTGCACTGCATATGCTGCATGAGCTCTTCTGTTGGTCCTCTTTATATAAAAGCGTGCAACCATTACGACATGCATCTATTTTCTCATATCCCATGTCCAACCCTTTCACCATTTTTTTCGAAGCATAGAAGCTCTCAACAAGCTTCTCTTCCTTCAGTAGTATTTTTTCTATTATTGCTACCATTTTATCATAACAATTGACCATCATATTAAACTCGACCTTCATGTTCAATAACTCTGACACAGTCGATAGTATAGTGTATGTTTAACATTTTGACCATAGTGGTTCATCAATATCTTTTACCATACAATAAAAATTGCCGCTGCTAGCTTCTGGATCATCCTCAACATCCCAGTTAAATTCAAGACCAGCCGCATCCATAACCATATCTATCATTCTATCTATATCTATGTCTTTGCTTGATTCTAACCCTTACAACTTTCTTCCATGTTTCTTCATGCAGGTACTAATACTTATAGTTGGGCATAAATCTACTCTTATATAAATTGACAGTAATTATATCTCTATCATATATTTCTTTATTGTTACATCTGTTATAAGCATAATGAGCCCGTCCTTGATGTAAGAGTGCCACATTACTATAAATAAAATTATTAGGGGTAAACCTCACTCCCATCGACGTTTGGTTTGGTGCTCGATCAGGTGTAACTCATGATCACAGGAGAGCTTCAATCATGAACTCCTTTCAGACTCCTTTAGCAACTGAACTTCTTTCGAACTCCTGCAGTAGCCGAATTTCTTTCAGACTCCTCCAGCAGCTAAACTTCTTCCAGACTCCTCCAACGGTCGAACTCCTTTCAGACACCTCCTGGTCGAACTTCCCGCAGTCACCCAGGAAGGTCTTTAATCATGATCGTAGGAGAGCTTAAATCGCGAACTCCTTCCAGACTCCTCCAGCAGTCGAACTCCTTCTGGACTCCTCCAGCAGTCAAACTCCTTTCGAACTCCTTCGATAGTCAAACTTCTTTCGAACTCCTCCAGTAGTTGAACTCCTTCTAGACTCCTCCAGCGGTCAAACTCCTTCCGACCGAATTTCCCACAATCGCTTAGAAAGGTCTTCAATCATGATCGTAGGAGAGCTTCAATCACGAACTTCTTCTGAACTCCTCTAGCAGTCGAACTCCTTCTTGACTCCTCCAGAGATCGAACTCTTTTCGGACTCCTCCAGCAGCCAAACTCTTTTCGGACT
This sequence comes from Cocos nucifera, assembly GCA_006176705.1. NCBI lineage: Eukaryota > Viridiplantae > Streptophyta > Magnoliopsida > Arecales > Arecaceae > Cocos > Cocos nucifera. The sequence continues at coordinate 188,070 of QRFJ01002003.1, read as the reverse complement.
CCTCCAGCGATCAAACACCTTTCAGACTCCTTCCGACTGAACTTCCCACAATCACCCAGGAAGGTCTTTGTATGAACTCGGCTCCACACGGCATGAATCAACTCACCCACAGAGCACTAAAGAGGAGTTTGAGCTCCCTTGGTATTGATGTAACTCAAAGATTCATTGCCAACTAACACCTACTCCTCTAAACTTCAACTATTAAATCTCAAGGGACTGGCATGTCATAATAATAGACACTACCCTCCATAACAAACTTCACATAGCCCCGAGTGGCCCACTATTAGATGATTATGGCTGTCACTATCAGTTTGTTACAGGCTTCATCTATAAAAGGAACCCTCCAGATACGTTTTCTCTTAGCTGTTTTCTCCTTCTCGATACTCTACAACTTTCTCAACTAAGCACTTCATTCCTGTTGGCCGAAAGAGCTGACTTGATTGTTGGAGGGTCTTACTGGAGCCACCCCCCAGGCTCTGGACTCTGGTGCCCCTCCGACGATGATCAAATTTTATACCAATAAAATTGGCGCTAGAGGAAGGGCTGAACCTTTGCCTTTTGAGATTTTCTTGTTCTTAAAGGAGTGCTTAGTAGAGATCTCTCTTCTTCTCCTCCAAAGTTATTCTTTTCGAAAAGGATGCCCCATAGGAAGGCTTCAATCTGATGGTCGATAGCCTCTATGGCCAAATCCCATCTAGATCTATCCGCCCCTACTTCTCCAGCAACTCAAGCTCCACCTATAGCAATGGTGGATGCAGAATAGTTCAACCTGCTAGTGCAGTAGTTTCGTGTCCTCACAAAAGTGGTGCAGGCCATACAACAGCAGTAACCTCCAACATCAATTCAACTAGAACAGGCTTCTTTGGAACCCCATGATCCGATCTAGAGGTGGCCGACTTGGGCTAGTTTGTCGATAACCTCCGAAAAAGGGAAGCAGAGGACTGAGAGCCCCAGCTCTGATAATGACTTTACCCCTGGGGGGACTTCGCTCCTGTTCAGCTAAAAGACCTTGGAGATCCACGATCAAAAGGATCTGAATTGGAAACTATAAGAGATAAACTGGCAGATCGACGAACTCTGCCGTGCTCCTCCCTCCCTTGGTAATGACATCTGTACTGATCCTCTTTTTTCTCATCGCATCATGCAGGAATCTATTCCACCAAACTTTAAGCTTCCTCAATTCGAGAGCTACGACCTCCAATCTGGTCAACCACTTGAGGCCTTTCGGATGATGATGCTGCTCCATGGCGCACCAAATATCATTCTTTGTAGAGCCTTTCCATCTACCCTAAAGAAAGCTGTCAGAAACTAATACTCGACCCTCAAGTCGAATACCATCTTCTCTTTTGACCAGATGAGCTATTAGTTTGTGGCACATTTTGTTAGTAGTCATTATCCCAAGCAAGGTTCAGAATTCATCATCAACATTATGCAGCAAGAGGGAGAACCTATTCGGGCTTATGTCAATCGCTTCAATGCAGTTGCTCCGAAAGTCCAAAAATTGGACTAGTCTATTTCTATGGCCATACTAAAAGGCGGCCTTCAGAAGAACAATATGCTATTCTCCTTAGAGAAGAAGTACCCCAAAAATTTTGCCGATATGCTTGCTCGGGCTGAGGGGTATGCCCGTGTAAAAGAGGCCTTCAAGTCCAAGGATAATGAAGCCACTGGAGAGTGACGAATTAGTGAGCTGAGCAAGCCCGCTGAGAAAGAAAAGTTGAATGAAGCTCGGTCGCACTTCCAAACTCTTTCTAAGTGCAAGTGAGCTCGAACTCCTCACCGGGCTCGAAAGCAAGAAAGCCCTAATAGAAGGGCATGGTGGGGCTCCCTCCTTCGAAGGTTTCACAACTATGTCTCCCTCAATGCTCCAAAAATGCAAGTACTGATGGAGATCAAGGAGCAACTGCCTAGATTAGAGAGTATGCACTCTCACCCCAACAAGCGCAATCCTAACAAGTACTGCCTCTATCATCGTGACCATGATCAAGATATAGAAGAGTGTATCTATCTCCAAGATGAGATCGAGGAACTCATCAGGCAAGGTAGGCTCGACCTATTCCCATGATGTTGGCCCAAAGGATAGGAAGATCGATCGAGGGCACTGCCGCAGCCAGAACCGCCAAGAAGGGAGGAGCATGAGCCAGATCAACCACCCCTTGGTATCATCAACACCATCTCTGAGAGACTTTGGCGAGAGGAGGCTAGTGGATCAGCAGAACCTGGGAAGAGGTGGAGAACTGAGTAGCCCATTGCTTTCACCAATGAAGATGTCCAAGGAGTTTAATTCTCGCATAATGATATGGTTGAAATCTCTTTAAATATTGCTAACTATGATGTGCACCACATTCTAGTAGACAATGAAAGCTCTGCTGATGTTTTATTTTATGATGCTTTCTCAAAAATATCATTACCTAATAATCACTTGGGACCTATGAACCCTTGTTGGTAGGCTTCACTAGCGATGTCGTGTCAGTTGAGGACATAATAACTCTGACTATGGTTGCAGGGCAATGCCCAATGTTGGCTAGAGTGCAAGTCAATTTTCTAGTCATAAAAGCTCCATCTGCTTACAATGCTATTATTGGCCGATCTGATTTGAATGCACTCTGAGCTGTGGTATTAACTTATTACTTAAAGATGAAGTTTCCAATGAGCTACAGAATTGGAGAGATTAGGAGAGACCAGGCCTTGGCAAGGCACTATTACTCCATTGCTCGATAGAAAAACACCCAGCCTGACCTTTGCCCTATTGATGGACTGGATGTCTACGACGACCTTACGGAGGAGCAGGGCAAGCCTATAGAAGACTTGTAGCCATGTCCTTGGATGATGGGAATGCATAACACACTGTGCAGATCGATTCCAACTTGGAGGATGAGATTCAAGAACAAGTCATCTCCTTCCATCAAAAGAATGCAGATGTCTTCATCTGGATTCCAACAAACATGCCAAAAATTGATGCCAAGGTCATGGAACATCGACTGGCTACTGATCCTAGGTGTCGGCCAGTAAAAGAGAAGATGCGTAGCCATGCTCCGAAGAGCTAGAAAGTAATTACGTAAGAAGTCGACAAGCTCCTCAAGGCTGAATTCTTTTGAAAAGTTAACTATCTGAGCTAGATCTCAAACATGTTGCTTGTCAAAAAGGCGAACGATAAGTGGAGGATGTGTATAGACTTCAAGAAGCAGAACAAAGCTTGCCCAAAAGATAGCTACCCCCTCCCAGGATTGACCAGTTGGTGGATGCAACCTCGGGCCATGAACTCCTTACCTTGATGGATGCCTTTTCTAGCTATAACCAAATTCGGATGGTGCCAGAGGATGAGGAGCTTTTGTTACTGACCATGGTCTTTATTGTTATAGGATTTTGCCTTTTGGACTAAAAAATATAGAGGCAATGTACCAGCACCTGATCAATAAAATCTTCGAGGAGCAGATCAACCGCAACATGGAGGTGTATGTGGATGTTATGTTCATCAAAAGTCGAACGTAAATGAACCACATCGCCGACCTTGAAGAGATCTTCAGTGCACTTAAGAAGTATAAGATGAAGCTGAACCTGATCAAGTGCACCTTCAGAGTGACCTCAGAGAAGTTTTTGGGATTCATGGTGTCGAGGCACGAGATTCAAGCAAATTTAGAGAAAATTCGAGCTATTCAGGAGATGACTACTCCAAAATAATTAAGGAAGTTTAACGTCTGAGTGAAAAAGTGGCATCCCTAAATTGCTTTATCTCGAGATCGATCGAGCGATGCATGCCTTTCTTTCAAGCTCTCAAGCAGCCAAAGAACTTCTGCTAGATGATGGAATGCTAACAGGCATTCGAGGAGCTTAAAAACTACCTTGACTCACCTCCATTACTGGCAAAGCTTGAGCCTAGAGAAGAATTATTCTTGTACCTATCAGTCTCCTTAGTAGCCCTAGCGGTAGTCCTGGTCAATGAGGAAATGAAAGTACAATGGCCGATCTACTACATAAGTCGAGTCTTGAGGGATGCAGAGATCAGGTACTCTAAATTAGAAAAATTAACTTAAGCTCTTCTAATTGCTGCCAAGAGACTCCGACCTTACTTTTAGGGATATTTCATAATACTTCCCATGGATCAGCCAATTAAGGTAGTCCTTCATCGAACGGATGCCTCTAGAAGAATCACAAATTGGACAATCGAGCTTACAAAATTTGACATCAACTATTGACCTTGATCATCGATCAAAGCCTAAATATTAGTAGATTTTGTAGTGGAATGCACTATCCCAATTGAAGCCGAGCTTGAATATGACAAAATCAGTGTTTCGTGGTTACAATTGGACTCCCTTAAAGAGAGGGCCGACCTCCTTGAAGGTTTTTGGGCCCTATATGTGGATGGCTCATCTAATGCTTCTAGAGCAGGCACAAGGTTGATCTTGGTTAACCCAGAAGGTGTCATCATCGAATATGCACTGCACTTTGAATTTTCAGCAACTAATAAATGGGCCGAATATGAAGCTTTGATTGCTAGGTTAAAAATAGTAAAAGAGTTAGAAGCCGACCGGCTCCAAGTCTACAGTGATTTCCAACTGATGGTCAGGTAGGTCATTGATAGTTATGAAGCTTGAGAGGAAAGCATGATAAAATACCTTGAGAAAGTGAAAGACTTGATTCCAGCCTTCAACAGTTTTAGTATTCAACAGATTCTGAGGGCAGAGAATATAAAAGCCGACTTTCTCTCTAAACTGGCCACTTCAGCCCCGGTCGAACTATCCAAAGAAGTATTTTTTGAAATTCTAAAGTACCCAAGCTTAGAGGAGTTATAGTCTGTTATGCAAGTTGAGCACAAACCAAGCTAGATTGACCCGCTAGTTACCTACTTTAAGGATGGAGCTCTCCCTCATGATCCAAAAGAAGCTCAGAAACTCATAAATCAGGCTTCCCGATATGTTCTGTATGAAAGCAAGCTATATAAAAGATTGTATTCTCTACCACTCTTGAGATATCTTTGACCTTCGGAGGCCGACTTTGTATTATGAGAAGTGCATGAAGGAATTTGTGGAAGTCATGTGGAAGTCATGTTGTAGCCAGATCCTTATCACAAAGACTATTTTGGTAGGGATACTATTGGCCGACATTGTACCATAATTCTATATAGTATGTCAAGAAATATGACCGCTATTAGAGAAATACAAACATACAATGATAGCCGACCTCCGAGCTTACTCCACTAAGCGCACCGTGGCCATTCGCATAGTGGAGAATGGATATACTTGACCCCTTTCCAATGGCATCCGGACAACAAAAGTTCCCCCTAGCTGTAATCGACTACTTCACTAAATGGTTCGAGGCCGAACAATTGGCAAAAATTACTGAAGCCAAAATGCAGAACTTTATCTGAAAGTCAATCATCTACTGGTTCGATCTACCGTGAACTCTCATAACTGATAATGGGTGGCAGTTTGTTGGGGCAAGATTTATCAAATTTTGTGAAGATCTGAACATCTTCCATCATTTTACATCAGTCACCCACCCACAACCAAATGGAGAAGTCGAAGTAACAAACAAAACCCTACCGCAAGGTATCAAAGCAAGACTTGAAAGAGCGAAAGAGACTTGGGTAGATGAACTCTATCATGTGCTTTGGACATACCAAACTACCCAAAGGTTGCCAACTGGGGAGACCCCATTTGCCTTGGCTTTTGGAACGAAAGCGGTCATCCCAATAGAAAAACTTTCATCAGCATGGGTCATGGCATTCAATGAGTAGCAAAACTCACTAGATCTCAGGGCTAACCTCGACTTGTTAGAATAAAAAATGGGAGAAAGTCCAAGTTTGGATGGCAGCCTACAAGCAAAAGGTAGCTCGCTACTATAATTCAAAAGTCAAAGGCAAGATATTCAAAGTGAGGGATTTGGTACTTCGGCGACCGACTGTCTCACAGCCTCAGAATCAAGAAATGCTTGCTCTGAAATGGAAAGGTCTGTATGAAATAGAGGAGGTTATTCAGCTCGAAACTTATTGCCTGAAGGAGCTCAGAGGAACAACTCTCCTATGGCCTTGGAATTCAAAAAACTTGAGAATGTACTATCAGTAACTTTCTTTCAATAATTTTTTTTTATTTTAACATCATTACTTCTTGGTGCAAAAATCGTGTAATGACTAATAACTCCCTGAAGCAACCTAAAATAGTCCATCAGGAATAGGAGGAGAACCTCTTTCTAATGCGAGCAAAGTCGAAGGCCTCGTTGAACTATGACAAGATGAGGGGAGAGGCCCTACTAACGGTCCTAACATGCCCGTACAGACCATTAGGAACAGGAGGAGAACCTCATCCTAACCTAAGCAAAGTCGAAGGCCTCATTAAACTAAGATGAGATGAGGGGAGAAGCCCTACCAATGGCCTTAACGTGCTCCTACAGCTCGATAGGAATAGGAGGAGAACCTCATCCTAATGTGAGCAAATCAAAGACCTCGTTAAACTAAGATGAGATGGGGGAGAGGCCCTACTGATGACCCTAACATGCCCCCACAAGCCATGTTAGGAACAAAAGGAAAGCCTCATCCTAACATGAGCAAAAGTCAGAACCTCATTGACCAAAGATGAGGGAAAGAAAGAAGCTCGGTGGAGAATCTTTACACATATTTTTCCACGATAACCTGACTACATCAAATACGAAAAGTGAAATCTTATCCTGGTTTGTAGAAGAGGTCCTAGTTCGGCATCCATAACAAGCATTTCATAAGAAGGCAACATAGAGAAAAATGAGGTAAAGAAAGTAAGGCCACAAATAAGCCTCGAATTCATGCGAAACAAAAATAATGAGAATGTATTATTTCATTACAAAAATAAGTTCATTACAATAAAACATAGACCGACAAGGCCGATTACACTAAAAACAAGAAAAGAGGAGGAGAAGAGAACCAATACTCTAAGGCGAACCAGACTCCTCGAACTTTAGGCTGTCGAGCCCGACCATCACCAAGGCCTGCTTTAGCTTAAGTATCTCCTTCTCAAGCTCCTTCTTCTTGTAAAGATCCTCTATGTACATTCTATTGATGAGCTAAAACTTACCCTCAAGCTCTCAACGCTGTCTCCTCAAAACTTTAGACTCAGCCTCTGCATCCTCAACAGCCCAATGTTCACAAGTGAGCTAAAGCTTCAGCCATTGAACCTCGGCCTTCTCTGTCCCAACCATCTCTGAAAGCTCATCTATGGTCCTCTTCAAGGAGGCAATCTCCTCTGACTCACCACTCATGCTGGCTCCCCAACTATTATGCAGTCGCTTCCGAAGATGAGCTGCCTCATCTCTAGCAGCCTTGAACTCGCCTTCAAGCCTGGACATCTTCCCCACCCAGGTCACTCAATTGCTATTATGCCAGTCCTCAGTATCTTGTAGTTGCTTTCAAAGCTGAAAGAACTTTTTTGACCAGTCCCAATCATACCCGGTCTTGTTGGTGGACCATGGTGATCTTTCTTCTAGGAGATGAATTTTTTTCCTGACATTCTTTAGGTCAGCTTCAAGAGAGCTGATCTCCATCATCAGTGCCCAGGACTTATCACTGGGATTTCTCTTAAGTTTGGCGATCTCCTTCTCAAAGCTATCCTTTCAGATATTGAAGCTCACCACATCCTTCATGTGTAAGCCACGGAGGTGAGTGACCTCTTTGGTCGCCTCACAAGTATTCTTTTATAAGGCTCGAAGGTTGTCCTCCATCTTCTTCAACTTTTTCTTCAGAAGAAGAACTTCCTTCCTTAGGCTCTTTATCAAAGGCTTTATCAGAACCCCTTGAGATAGTGGATCAGCATTGGTGGGAGACTGCATTCGAGGTATGAAAAGCGCTCAAAGGTATAGAAAAAATTTATTTTTATTTAATCAAAACTTTTGAGTACAAGGCAAGAAAAAAATATACAACTACTTGAGGATTTCAACCTCAGGTGGGGCGATGGAGGGCGGAGCTGGATCGCTCTCGACTATCTTGAGTTTTTGAACTAGTTTGGGCACCTCTACAGTAGGTTCAGACGGGCCAGAAGCGAGCTTATCGAAGGAAGGATGGACTGCGGCATTGGACGGTCCCGCATCTTTGTTGTCTTCCTCCTCCTCTAGAATGCTGAGATCAAGCTTGAGGAACCTCCAGGCCACCCTGCCTTCGCAGAGCTTGAAACCCTTGATAAACGCTTCTTGATCGAACTTGACGTTCAAGTTTATCATCTCGGGAGAGGTCTTAAACTCTTCCACGGTTCAGGTCATGACCTTCGAGATCAACTTCGCCATTTGGGTCTCTAGTTTGGCAACCCTATTCTCAGCTTCCTTCCTTCTTTCATCCTCCAAGGCTAGTGTGGCCTTTAGTTTGATCGAGATGAACTCCTCTTTGCGAAGCACGCCCAGGAGACTTTCGATGTTCACCGCCTTCTCCTCGATAAGGTGCTCGACCTCATCGACCCTCTCTTAAAGATGGTGGATCTCGACTCGAAGGTCATCCTAGGGCTTCTTTGCCTCTGCCTCCTGACAATGCACCCTCTTGATGTAGGCAAGCATCTTGTGACCCGACTATAATAAGCGATTGGTGTTTAAAAAAAAAAGAAGAAAAGAAGAAAAGAGCAGAAGAGAAGAGAAATAGTTGAGCAATGGAGCAATCACCTTGAGAATGGTTCTGAGAGAACTCCAGACGAGCTGCTGTGAGTCTAGGTCAGCCATTTGGTCCACCACCTCGGGCATGGCAAATCTATCGCCAAGATCCAGGATGATTTTTGGGTTGTTGAAGGGATCGTCTCCTTGTTCATCGTCGTCGCCATCCAGTCCGCCTAGGCAAGCCTTATGGGACGTCTTGGCAATGGTTTTCTTCTTTTTTCTTTCTTCCCCCGTCTCTTCCTTGGTAGAGAGTTTCGAAGCCCGATCCCTGCTGGAGGGACCTAAGGGCATGGAAGGCACTGAGCCCATGCTAGTGGTGCCAACCTCTACAGTTAGGGCAGTCTCAGTGCCGGTGATGACCTCTGATGCTGCGATAGTGGAGGCGGGAACTTTGGAGCTGGAAGCACTGACCTTCAACCTCTTTGAGCCATCGCTTGGCACCTTTTCTTTCCTCTTCTTGATGTAGAGCCCTTTGGTAAGCATCTTGGTAGCTTGTGTGTCCATTTCTATAACAAGAAAAGAAGCATGGTTAGTAGTAATACACGTGCTTGAAATCGTGTGGATTCAAAAATCAAAAGATGTACCAATGGGATCGTGGGGACTCAGACCTAGGTTGAACAAGGTTTATTCCTTTAGAAGGTTAGGAAGAAGAGGAGCTTGATATGCCTTAAGTTTATCGGAGGAATCAAGGTCGGCTTCATCTAAGCTAAAAGCTTGACGAACTGACTCTTTAATATAACCCCATGGAGGAAGACCTAATGGTAGGATCGGGCAATGTACAAAAAAGAACTTTTTCTTCCAGTTGTAAATGAAAGAAGGGGCACCTTTCAATAATCCCTTCTTGCCGACCTAGGAGAAAAAGTACCGGCAATCCTTCACGGAAGGATGGCGCTTGAAGGTGTAGAAATTCCTAAAAAGCAAAATGGTCGGCTGGACTTCGGCCAATCGATAGAGGGAGAGGAAACCTATGACGAACCAAAAGAAGTTCAATACAACAAATATGAAGGAGATATTTAAAAATTGAAAGAGGACGACTACAAAAGGGGCTAGTGGGAGCCTAAGCCCGGCACATATGAAGGGAAATCTTGATTTCCTAGGTCAGGTTCGTTCAAATCTGATTGGCTCAAGAGGTATATTTCAAAAATTTCTTCTTAGATCCTAATCAGATCTAACATTTTTTAGATCTAATTTTATAATATAATAATTAAAAAAATTAAATTAAATTAAATTTAAATTAATTTTACCTTGATGTGGATAATTCGATTACCCATTGATGATCTTGCTGATTGCTTGAGGTTCTAGATCTAGCCATGCAAGCGCATGGCGTCTACCGGTATCCACTAGGACTGGATCTGAAGATCTTCTTCTTCTTCATCATGTTTCCAAAAGTTAGATCTGGATCTGATTTGGAGGACCTTTGAAACTCCTTTTGAAGATCTGCTGTCATCTCTGCAGCAATGCTGTCTTCTTCCTTTCTCGTCAGCCTTTTCTTGCCTGAATTGCACTAATCTAAAGGCCCAACTTCCTTGAGTGTGGAGAGGAGAGAGAGGATCAGAAAGGTGGCATGGAGGAGGGAGAGGGGCAGCCTTGAGACATGGCTAAGAAAAGTTCTATGAAAGTTGGGCACAGATAGGTCTTTATATAGACCCTGCTGCGCCATGCAGTGCCACATCACCTCGGCCAATCATGTTGCTTCATTCAATCAGATCTAAATCTGAATGGTGAGATGATATTACCTGATTCAATCAGATGAGAGACCCACAGATTCATTCTAAGGTGGTGCCTAAGACTGGTCAAAGTCTATAGATGAGGGTCACCTAGTTTGAATCCAAGAAGCAACCTTGAGTCCCATCCATATGGAACTCCAGGCATCCCTATCCATGGGCGCACGCCATCCTAGGCATGCACCCCTTCTTTTCCAATTTCTAGAGGGAGGACAAGCCCCATCTGCTCTTCAATAAGTGCATGACACATGGGCAGATGTCCAAGGGTCAAAAGGTCAACGTTTGACAAAGTCAAAGGATAAGAATTAGCAGATGATGGAAAATGGCAGGTGTTGTCTGAAATTTATCTCATGAATTAAGATAACCCTTTTTTTATCTAGACAAGCTTCAATTAGACAAGGTAAAGGTACCTGAGTGAGCATAAACTCATTTAGCTCAGTCGAGACAACTTTTAATAATAGAAAAAGGAGAATGTTAGGTTCAATCGTGTGCTAGCATGATTTCCTTGAACCTAATTGAATCTAATTCAAATCAATTAAACTGGTTTAGTCCAATTGATGATATCCAAATCTAAATCCTTATTTGTGTAATCTAGTTAGATTCAATTCTGTATGGTAATGAGATATGTTGTGATCCCTATCATCAACATCATCAAAACTCTTTCCGATGGATCAGAACTCTTATGATTTAGACAACTGGAATGATCGATCATCTAAATCATTCTAATTGCTTCCAAAATCCACCAATGACACCTAGCAGTATATGGTGGCAACCCATCAAAATAAAAAATGAACCTCTTGGTGTAGCTACTTGTGTGATTAAGTTCTTCTATCTTGAGTTCCGATCAGATTAGGGTTAAGGTAAACTCATTAAACCCTAATTTCTATCATATGATTTAATCATTCGATTCAAGTCCGATGTGAAGACCTTAATAGAAACACTTTCTATTATTTCACTCTCTGCCATGGCCATGGGCTTATGGACTTGATTTTCATGATCATCATAGGCTGCTCCTCATCCACCGAGATAGATAGATTTCATCTTGGTGCAATCCAATTCCTACAATGAACATGCTATTGCCAACATACACCTCAGGGTTTCGAATGGCTAGGAGATCGAGTCATGGTGTAGTCAAACTATAACACCCTCAAGGTGAACTATCGATGCACTTTAGGTCAAAGAACCAAAAACACCACTATAGCTTCGAGTCAGTCATCGATGAGAAGGTAGACTTCCTTATGACTACTCGAGGTGGTCACGCTCAGTGCCCTCGTTCTCTAACGAGTACCTGTACACTCACTCTGGTGTCTCTACACCGTAGACTCAAGACTCATCTACTATAAAGAAGAGATTGTACACTAACCTTCCGGATCAATCACCATCTTCATGATGATCCTACGGTCAGGAGCATTTTATGAGTTAATAATGAAAATTCTTATCTTAAATTTTCAACTCTTGAAAATAAGAAATATCATTACCATTAACTTAAGGGATGTATCACAGACACTAAATACACATATATGATAGAAAATAACTCATTTTATTATTTATAGTCAAAATTATAATTTTGTCCTTAGAAGTGCATTACAAATGTCAGCCAATTCTGGCTTCTAGGGCACGTAAAATTTCTAAGTACAAACAAAATTGGCTAGTCGGAGAGGAGCCAACTCGGTCGTCAGAGCTAGGGAGTTCAAGATTATATATTGGAGGGATTTCGTATTAGATTCAGATTAGAGAAAGATCATCCGGGGTAAGAATAGATGGGATGGTGTCTAGAGCGAAAGACGAGTGGAACATATTCTTGGGTTCTACCTCGGCCAGGGGTGCAGGGCCTAAGATGGTCGGTTTGGACAAGCCCCATGAATCGATGGAGTGGGAGGTTTCAGAAGATATTCTGATCGAGATTAAACCCCAAGAAAACCACCAAAAAAAATAATAATAAGAAAAAATATAGGGCAAAGGTCGCCACCAAAAAATTAGGGAAGCAAGAAGCCAGAAATGAAATGCACGAATAACCTAAGAGAAGGGTTAGAAAATTGACCTAAGCTGTCTGGGGAGAATGAAAGGATGATGGATGCGATGAGGACCAATCGAAAGGATCTTCGAAGCTCAAGAAGGAGAGGGATAAGGTTAAGATCCTTGGGAAGAAGACAGATGGGGGCTGAAGGAAGGAGAAGACTCGGGCAGGAATGACTTCTAGGTGAAGGAAGAAGACCTTAAATAGCTAGAAGTAACCCAAGGCAGTTATGATCGTCGATCAACTTTGGTCGGTCAGTGTGCGCCGCGTGTCGCACTCATCATGATAGAAAGGTAGCCACAGGCAAAGTCTTTATGGTGTCATGCCTAGGGCAGAGTTTCAATGGAAGAAGCGAAGGGCCATCTTTTTTAACTCATTTTAGATTTAAAAAGTTTTGGTGCTAGTGCAGTAAATGCCAAAATGTCTCATCCCATCAAGGCAGGAGCCCGAGAATGAACTTCGGTGGTCATCTTTTTACTTCCTTCCTTCAAATTTCAAATTCAAAAGTGGGGGGACTATTGTTGGGGGTAAACCTCACTCCCGTCAAAGTTTGGTTTGGTGCTCGATCAGGTGTAACTCATGATTACTGGAGAGCTTCAATCGCAAACTCATTATGGACTCCTCCAGTAGCCGAACTCCTTTCGGACTCCTCCAATAGTCAAACTTCTTTCAGACTCCTCCAACAGTCGAATTTCTTTCGAACTCCTCCAGTGGCTGAACTCTTTCTAGACTGCTTCTAGCTGAACTTACCACAATCGCATAGGAAGGTCTTCAATCCTGATAGTAGGAGAGCTTCAATCATGAACTCCTTACGAACTCCTTCAGTAGTTGAACTTCTTTTGGACTCCTCCAGTGATCGAACTCCTTTCGGACTCCTTAAGTGATTGAACTCCTTCTAGACTGCTCTAGTAGTGAAACTCCTTTCGAACTCCTCTAGCAGTCGAACTCCTTCCAAACTCCTCCAATGGTTGAACTCCTTCCAAACTCCTCCCGACTGAACTTCCCGCAGTAGCCCAGGAAGGTCTTCAATCATGATTGAAGGAGAGCTTTAATAGCGAACTCCTTCTAGACTCCTTTAGTAGCCAAACTTCTTTCGGACTTCTCTAGTGATCAAACTCCTTTCAGACTTTTCCAGCGGTCAAACTTCTTCTGGACTCCTCTAGTGGTCGAACTCCTTTCGGACTCCTTCAGGTCAAACTTTCCATAGTCGCTTAGGAAGGTCTCCACATGAACCCGACTCCACACGGCATGAATTAACTCACCCACAGACTACTTAAGAATAGTCTGAGCTCCTTTGGTATTGATGTAACTCAATGATTCATCACCAACTGACACCTACTCCTCCAAACATTAACTATTAAATCTCAATAGACTGGCACGTCATGACAATAGACACTACCCTCCATAACAAACTCCACGTGATCACGAGTGGCCCACTATCGGATGATTATGGCTGTCACTATTAGTTTGTTATAGGCTCCACCTAGAAAAGGGATCCTCCAGATACATTTTCTCTGGGCTCTCTTCTCCTTTCTGATACTCTGCAACATTTTCTACTAAGCACTTCATTCCTATTGGCCGAAAGAGCTGACTTGATCATGCTCCTCCGACTATGATCAAATTTCACACCAATAAAAATCAAAAAAGAACTCTACACCCTTCCTATATTTAGTAGAAATCTCCTTATTGACTACTCGACGGTCCATCCAACTACAATCCATGACAAACTATCTAAGAATTTTGCATATACATGGATATAAGGCAATTGGTAAATACTATTTTATCATTCAAAATGGCTTACATAGTAAATTAATATATCTTATTATCAACTAATAGGTAAAGATAGATCCTATCTCATTCAAGAAATGCATTAATTCTATTAGTCTATTATAGTAAACAAACAATATGTAATAGGGGCCAAAAGATATTTGAGCAATATTTTTTCTTAGTTCTTCTATGTAAGGAGAACAAAATAAAAATTCCATCCATTTTTTTTTTGAATCCTCAGCATATCATTTAATTACTGTAATAACCTATAGAATTACTTGTATTTTTCAAACTATCCATAGTGAATAATCAATTGATCAATGTATATAATTATTTTATCCATATAAAATAAATAAATATATGGATATATTAGAATATGTACATCAATCAGCTGTCAGGTCTATCATTCCATGCAATGCAAATTTTATTCAAATTAACACATAATTAATGATGTTTGGTACTTTCCTTCAGCTTGAGTGAATAAGGCACATGAGGGTGAAATGCTTTTAATGCTAGCTATGACCTAAGGCCCGAGCATGCAAGGCATGCCTCGATCCTATGTTTGCAATACTACTCGGCATCTTCTCTCGATTCGAATACTCTGCATACTACAAGAAAATAGAGTATTAGTGATGGACATTAGTAATAGTATTTTTGCCATCACTAATAATGGATATTAGTGATGGAATTAGAGACAAGAATGCTATCATCACTAATAATTTTTTTTATAATAGCTTTAATGATGGAAGTTTAGCCATCGCTAATAGTCATTAGCGATGGTAGTAGAGACGGCCATGCCGTCACTATAGGTATTAACAATAATATTAGGAATGATAATTAGCCATTGCTACTACTATGTAATTTTATTTTTTTTAGTTAGATTTTATAATTATTAGCTATGGCTAATAATTATTAGCAATGGTGTTTTATCATCGCTAATAAAATTAATTTTATTTTTTTAAAATTTGGTTATAAAATTATTAATGATGAAATTATGTTATTAGTGATGAAGAAAGTTGTTGTTAATATTAATAATTTTTTAAAATATTTTTTTAAAACTTTTAAATATTTTCTTTAAAATTATTAGAGATGGCAAATTGAGCCATCGCTAAAAGCCATCAATAATTTATTAATTTAATTATAATTATAAACATATTTTTTTTAAAAAATAAATTTATTAATGATGGTTTTTCCATCACTAATAGTTAGAAATTCATCACTAATACGTATTAGCGATGGCAAAAATGCCATCGCTAAATAACATCACTAATTTTAAATATTTTTCTATTTTTTTTTTAATATGATATAATTTTAAAATTTAAAATCTATCTTCATCATTCATTATCTAAATAATTATCACTAGAGTATCATCATAAAAGACCATCTTGATCCAATAGCCCTAACTATGTCGATTAATAAAATTTAATTTTGATGGTCATGAATGATCGCATGATGATCTGATAGATAAAGATTACTGATGAGTCTAAAAATTTAAAATGATAATCTCAGTGATATTTATAGCACACTATCAAAATTTTACTTCAATCGAACATCATTATCATGATCAATTTAGCATAAAATAATTTAGATTGTTAAATAAAAATGAGTGATCAAAAGGCCAAATGATATTTGATTATAAGATAATTTTTTAGATAAATGATCTTTGCTACTACTTTAATCATCTGTATGGTGATGATCATAAAATTCAATCCATGCATATATGAACAATCCAAAAATATATGTCTCTTAATACTCATTCTTAAAGTAGTTAAGCAATTATACTTGTGCTTTTGTAAGATTTACTTAACATGGATGGTTTATATATGTACAATTTAAATTTTATGATCACCATCATATCAACTATTAAAGTAGTAGCAAAGATCATTTATCTAAAAAATTGCCTTAATCAGACATCATTTGATATTTTGATCATCATTTTTATTTAACAATTGAAATCATTCTGTACTAAATTGATCATGATAATGATGTTCAATTGAAGTAAAATTTTGATAGTATTCTATAAATATCATTGAGATCATCATTATAAATTTTTGGATCCATCGACAGTCTCTATCTATCAAATCATCATAAGATCATTCATGGCCATCAAAATTAAATTTTACTAACCGATATAGCTAGGGCTATCGAATCAAGATGATTTTTTATGATGATACTCTAATGATAATTATTTGATAATGAATAATGAAGATGGGCCTTAAATTTTAAAATTATAACATATTCAAAGAAAAATAAAAAAATTAAAATTAGCAATGGCTAAAGCCATCACTTATAAATTTAAATTTTTTTATAAATTTTGGTTATATTTATAATTAAATTGGTTAATTATCAATGGCTATTAGCAACTGCTCTATTTATTATCACTAATAATTTTGAAAAAAAATTATTTAAAAAATTAAAAAATATTTTTTAAAAATTTTTTAGTATTAGCAATGGCTCTTTATTTATAGCAATGAAGTCGCCATCACAAATACTTCTACCGATGGTATTAGTGAAGGCCAATTTGCGGTCGCTAATACTCCACCAAATATTTGCTCTTCCTACGATTCTCCTCCCGCTAGTGCCCAAACATCCCTTAATCAACCCAACCCCCCTTTCTACCCTCCCGCTCCATCCATCCCCTCTCCGTCCCTCTAGTGTCCCATGGCTCCGACCATGTTAGGATTTATCGTGCTTCCAAGCCTTGCGAGGCCATAGGAGGAGCAAGGGTGTAGGCTCCAGTAAATTAGGATGGGTGTGAGTCCTAGGGCTAGGATAGAAATTGTCCTAGGATGGAGGTGGTCTATAGCCCTCCATGGGCTTGATGTTCAGATGTGAGGACCTTAAGGGGCTTGGCAGGTGCATCGGAGATCTGAGACACAAGGTGGAGTAAAGGACCAAAGCCAGGAGAAAAATCAGTCAAGATAAGAGGCTGATACATAGGCAAACTGGCTCAAATATGCAATCAAGCCAGCTCGGGCTGAGATCAAGCTGGCTCAGAGTGCAATCAAGCTGGCTATCTTAGCTAGATAGAAGACATGATTAAGGCGAGATGCAATCTAGCTAGCTTAACTTCTGATAGAGCTAGCTCGATGGAGGCGTATAGCAAAGAATGGGTTCTTTGTTTGGTCTTGGATTGGGTTTAATCCAAGGGATCTTAAGGCCTTATCCAATAAGATTTTAAGGGGGCTAACTCATGTATGGGTCGGATTTAGATCCAGGGGATGAGAGCATGAGAGACATGGGTGTACATGGGCTCGATGAGTACTTTCATGTATTGAATTATTCAGGTGAGTTTTTGGTCGGGCCTAATATCTATGTATAAATACAAAGGATGTATTAGGATTTCATAAGGTTGAAGGAATATAGATCTTTTCACCCTCAATCTCTCTTCTCTCTTCTCTCTAGTGTTGCCGCCCTAGGGTTCTTGAAGAAGCCCTAGAGAGGGAGGGTGCCTCCCTCAAGCCCAACGAGGGAGGTGCCCCAACACAGATCTAGATCATGGACTGATGGTTTGCTGCCTTAGAGAATGCCATTGGTCTTCTTAGGTTCATGCTAATGTTCAGGGGCTTCCGCAACTTGGTATCAGAGCGATGCTGGATTCCTACAATTGGTATCAGAGCCTAATGGTGCATGGAAGTGAAGGAGAAGTCAAACAGAAAGAAATCAAAAATCTACATAAGTATTCTATGGTATGTCTCAGATCTACTTTTGTTATTACTATGGTTTAGCCAACTAAGAGTAGTGGGTTGAAGGTAGAGGTCGAGAGGATTAATGAAAAAGGTTTTTACTAGGGTGGAAGATTTGGGTGCACAATTTTTTGATCGATCTTGCTTGGAAAGGCCATGGTGCATGATGGGTGACAGAGTTCTCTAGGAAGATGGATAGTGTGAGGCTGTTTAATGGATGAGAAGAGATTTTCTAAGGGATAATAGTAGAAAGAAAGCTAAAGAAGCGACTATATGTCCTTCGATGGTAGGAAGGTAGGGAAGTAGTTGGGGATGCATTTAGTGGTTCGACCAAAGCATGGATTTTTGAAGCCTTGAGGATGATGGAGATGGCTAATCCATGAAGCATCACAGTAGAATCAGAGGAGGCGAAGATCCTTAGAGGTTTTGGAGGTGCCCGTAAGGTTGTGGAGTATCCGAGATGGGAGTTACGATGATGGAGGTCCAGCTGGTCAAGGCTGGATGGCTGATCTTGCATCAAGTTTCTTCTACAAGAGCACTAGGGAGAGTCACGATTTAGGGGGAGGATGGTTTGTGTACAGTAGGAGAAGATCTGGGCACTTATAAGAATGCAATGTTGAGACGAGTCACGGAATGCTGGAGTGCTGCAGCAGCACTACCCTTGAGGCATAGGGGCTGAGAGAGGCTTTATGGTATAACAGCCAAGGGAGGTACCTCAGCAGAGTGTTAGGAGGCATCTCAAGGAGATCGAAAGCAAGTCTCAGGAAGAGCTAGGAGGTCTTAGGAGCCTCAGGATGAGATAGATGGGTTTGAGCCTAGGGCAGGGTTTGAGCTATAGTTCCTCTGGGCATAACTAAAGTGATGGTTGTTGCATGGGCAAAAGAGGAGAAGGGTTAGGATGGAATTTTCTAAGATTCAGTCACTGGATTTAAAAGAGTTGGATGAGATCTTGGGTTTTGGAGGTGCTCATAGGTTTTGGAAGTATCCAAGATGGCTTCGATGGGATCTATAGAGTGTGGAGGATCCGAAGGAGCAGTGATAGAGATCGAGGTGCAGCGGTAGGCTCAGCAGTGCAGTGTTGAGTGGTTGACCTTAGATGACTTGATTATAGAGTTAAAATCTTTTGTGGCATTGAGGGGACTTCAATTTAGATGGAGCATTAGGTAGAGGTGGATTCACCGATGGAGATGTTGCACGAGTTTAGAGAGGAGTGCAGGAGGACCAATATCCTAGCATCAATACCAGAGATGCATAGTTCTAGATGGAGCGGCACGTGCATGAAGGACAGGCAAAGTTTCGAGGAGATCATTTTAGGATATGCAACCAGTGTTGGTACAGGAATGCTGTGGGATCTCAAGGGAAGTCTAGGACAATTGATGTAGTTGCCAAGTAGAAGGGTTCCTACAATTCTAGGGTGGTGCGAAGAAGCAAGCTAAGGTCTTCAACTATGGAGGCGGTCATCCCAAAGGTCTCAAAGGGTGCACAACAATTGAAGTGAATTGACAGAGGTGATGTTTGCATAAGAGGCTGTCAGGGTGCGCAACGACAGCAGGATCATAAAGGAGAGCATTGCAAGGGTTTGCCAATGCTTGGGGCACCAAGGTAGAGATTGTTAGGATTTGTGGTGCTCCCAAGCCTTGGGAGGCCATAGGAGGAGCCGGGGTGTATACTCCAGAAGATTAGGACAAGTGTGTGTCCTAGGGCTAGGACAGACGGTCTATAGCCCTCCATGGGCTCGAGGTTCAGATGTGAGGATCTTAAGGGGCTTGGTAGGTGCTCTAGAGACCTAGGACACAAGATGGAGCAAAAAACCAAAGCCAGGAGAAGAATCAGTTAGGACAATGGGCTGACACACAGGCTGGCTGGCTCGGATACGTAGTCAAGCAAGCTCGAGCTCAGACCAAGCTGGCTCAAAGCACAGTCTAGCCGATTGTCTGAACCAAACAGAAAACATGGTTCGGACGAGATGCGGTCAAGCCAGCTTGACTTTTGATAGAGCCGGCTTAATGGAGGCGTATATAATAGGATGGGTTTTCTGTTCGGTATTGGATTGGGTTTAATCCAATGGATGTTAAGGCTTGGTCCAATAAGGACCTAAGGGGCTAACTCATGTATGGGTTGGGTTTAGAGCTAGAGAATGAGAGCATGAAAGACATGGATGTACATGGGCTCAATGAGTGCTTTCATGTATAAATACATAAGATATTTTAGGATTTCATAAGATGGATGAAATACAGATCTTTTCTGCCTCAATCTCTCTTCTCTCTTGTCTCTAGTGTTGCCACCCTAAGATTCTTGAAGAAGCCCTAGAGAGGAGGGCACCTCCCTCAAGCCAATAAGGAAGGTGCCCCAGCATAGATCTAGATAGTGGATCGGTGGTTTGCTACCTTAGAGAATGCCATAGGTCTCCTGAAGTCTATGCTAAAGATCAAGGACTTCCACAACTTGGTATCAGAGTAATACCAGATTCTTATAGAGCCCATGTCCCTCCACACCTATGGCCGCTCCCTCATCGGCACACAAACCCCCCTAACCCCCCTTTCCTCCCGCCCCACCCTGTCCCTTCAACGTCCTACGGCCTGAGCCCATGTCCCTCCATGCCCGCAGCTACCCTCTCATCGGCGCCCAAACCCTTCTCAACCCTCCTTTCCTCCCTCCCTACCCCATTGCTCCAGCACCATGCAACCCCAAGACCGCAGCCCTAGCCCCTCCTCGCCCGAGCTCGCTAGCACCTTCTATGTGGCCACCTCAAGCCTACTGTCCCGATCCCACCTCACTCATGGCTGCCCTAACCTCGCCGCCCCGGCCCCACCTTACCCGCGGCTGCCCAAACCTCGTCAGCACCTCCTATGCTGCATCCCCAAGCTAGCCACCTCAGCCCCACCTCTCCCACGGGCACCTCGACTGTGAGCCCCTTGCTGCCTCCCACCTTCCTAAGCTTCTGGCCATAATCCCTTAGCCGCCTCCTGCCTCCTCGAGCCCCCAGTCTGCCTCCCCCTAGCTCCTGCAAGTGCTTTCCTTTCCACATGTCTGTTTTTTTTCTTTTCTTTTTTTTTTGCTTGGAACCCTTCATGAGGCCTTCTTGTAGGTGTTTCCACCTCAGGAACAATCCTTCCCACATATATCCAGAAAAGAGAAAGAAATGAAAAGAAAACAAAGGGAAAAAGTAAAAAAAATGTTGAACAATCAATGCAGGAAAAGGCCTTCCTTTTTAATTTTTCAATATTCTCTTTATTTTTATTGTTATTTTCTATATTTTTCTCTACTATGTCCATTCTCAGAGTCTCAATTGGGTGGGAAGCGGGATCCTCGTTGAGCTGACGAGGTAGATGTGGCTTGCAAGGCCTCTGATTGCAGTGAACCTTCTCCACTACTTCATTTGGGTGATCTTGATTGTGTTCAATGTTATATCCTTTATTTTATTTTTTATTTTAATTTATATATTAATTTTATTTATTTTTTGAATATGTTGTCTCTAGACATGTATTTATGTAGTATGCATGCATGTATGTCAAGTGTGTTATGTACGTATATAGTTTTATGTAATTATGTTTCTATAATATTTATGAAATTTAAGTGTAGAGACTAGTTGGGGGATAGAAGAAATTAACAAAAAAAAGATTAAACTATCAATGCTTAGAACATGCTAATTATTCCTATCTCTCCAATATTAATTTTTATTTGAATACATAGAAAAAGTATTTTTCTTAATAGTTTTATATGATCCAATCATTTGGTAAATTATCTTGAATGAGATTCTAAATACTTTCGAAGAATCCTATACATCCCGATTCAAGGTTCAGATTAACCTTCCAAAGTATTGAAATCCTCTAAAAGTTAAACTCAAAATAGCAACCAAGTAAAAGATGGCTTACAATGACAAAGAAAAATTAGCTCCTCAATGAGCACAATAGATCATTAAATACATTTTACTTAGAATGCAAGAAGCCTTTCAGAACACCCTCAAATGGAATGATGAGTTGAGTCTACTTTTAAAAGATGGTGAAGGTTCAAATGAAGGCTTCTTTGACTTGAAGCTAAAAAATCTCGGCTTCTTTTACTTGAAGCTAAAAAAACTTTTCAATCTTTTTTACCTTTATTTCTCTTGAGTTTTTTTTTCTTTTGAATGCTTTTATAACTTTAATCAATATTCGAGAATGAGTAGTAGCCATTTAGAGGTATTGGAGAGTATTTATTAGGCATTTAATGCATTAAAAATGGATAGAAAAACTAGCTTTTATAGAAATTTCCATCACAGGGGTCGACCCATAACCATTTAGTGATATTAGAGAGTATTTATTGGGCATTGAATGTGCTAAAAATAGGCAAAAATACTAGCCATTATAAATTTTTTCATCATAGGGGTTGACGCATGGGTCATCCCCTATGATAGAATAGAAACATCCTGTTTCTATTTTTTGGTGGCAGGACAGCAAGGGATGACCCATGGGTCATCTCCTGGGTCGACCCATTTTATATGCCACTAAAAAATTTAATTATAATTTTTTTAAAAAATTTTAAAAATTATTAGCGATGGCATTAGGAATGGCAGCTATCATTGCTAATAATTTTTTAAATTTAAATTTAAAAAATAAAATAAAAAAATATTAACAATGGCATTAGAGAAGAAAAATATGGTCGCTAATAGTTTCTAAAATTTAAATTAAAAAAATAAAATAAAAAATACTAGAGATGGAATTAGCGATAGGATATGCCATCGCTAATAGTATTTTAAAATTTTAATTATAAAATTAAAATAAAAAAGTATTAGCAATGGTATTCTTCATTGCTAATTAATTAATTAGCGATGGAAGTTTTGCCGATGCTAATAACGATATTTAGTGACAAGGGTTTATGCAATGAACTTTTACTGATGGTTTGCCATCACTAGTAGCATTAGCGATGGCAAATTTCTTATTAGCGATGGCATTTAACCATTGCTAATAATCAATTTTTTTGAGTGGCATAGCGAGATCCAAATTCCATACATCTAATTAATTAATTAATTATTTATTTATTTAGTGATGGTACTAGCTGTCACTAATATCGTCACTAATACTAGACAACATCAATCAATGCTAATATTGTCACTACTACTGCTACTCATAGTGGTAGGGAAGGGGCTCCAAGATTGGGGTCGCAGGCTAGGGGTGGTTAGGTAGGGGCCGTGCAGTCAGATCAATCAGGATGGGGCCATGGGGAGGTCGGTAGGATAGGGGTGGCAGGCTTCGGTGCCGCAGCATAGGAGGCACCAATAAGGTCAGGATGCCGCAGGAGAGGCAGCACTGAGGTGGCGGGCTCGAGGCTGCAGCGTAGGAGGCACCGGTAGGATGGGGTCAGCCACAAGAGAGGTAGGGCTGAGGTGGTAGGCTTGGGACCATGGCATAGGAGGCACTGACTATTGAAAAATGTGTCCTAAAGCCAATCATCTAAGTAGTAGATGATTGAAATTAGTGTATGAATTATCTAATAATAATAGTAATTTGGCTGTTTCATCATAAAAGATCTATCTTCCTTAAATGAACTTTTAAATTATGATGAAGTCCTTATAACCATAATCAATCGATCAAGAAGGATTTATCAGATGGTTCTTAAATTATTCAGGACCAAACGATAAGTTGTTAATAAAGATGATAACTTATTGAGTGTAGGTCGCTGTATGGCATATACGTTGGTTGTCCTCATAATCAAGTGGTGTGGAGATATTGGTATGGCATCCAGGTGAGATGTAGATGTACATCTACACTGAACGTGACCAATGTAGCACTCTACTATCAAGAATAGCTATCTAAGGCCAATAGGTATAAGTAACCTGCCGACCTGAGATCGCCACAATGACTTGCGAGCAACTCACTGTACTTTGGTGCTGGACTGCCTGTATTTCTAATATAGATGATAGAAGGTTTCTGGATATAGTCAAGTACCTGTAGAGTCGGTATGTGAGTCAAGATGGAATTGACTACTCTTGATTAACTTCAGGAGGAGAATGTCTCGCTGTGTTTCAATTTAGTAAAATCTAGGCTTGGGTAATCCTCATGAGGTGTCATGGAATTTGCAAAATTTTGAGACACAATAGAGATGACTTGTATGAGTGTTTGATAGTATACTCAAAGTCGTCTTGAGCATTATTGATCATAGGGATGAATTATATGATAACCATGGACCAGGATTCTAAGAATGTTGCTTTGCATACAATCGACCTATCCAGACATCGGGAACCATTGCTAGATGGTAACTTCGATTGGTATAGGAATTGATTCCTATACTACTGGCTTAGATTTGAATGTATGGGGTCACACACATTAGAGCTTGTAATCTGATCAGATGATTAATCAATGATTGAAATTCATTATAAGGTCAATCCATCAATACGATTGATGTTTGACCTAATGCAAGTATTGCAAGAGGATCGATTAGCAATTGGATTGCTAATCGGCTCAATTTGATTGAGCAATCAAGCTGAGATCAAGTCTTATTGAATTAGATATAATTAAAATTAGTTTGGATTCAATTAGATTAAGTTTTGTTGGTTTATTAGATAAGCCAATTGCAAGAAAGAATAATTTTTTGTTTGACTAGAACTTGGGTGCACCTAATTGACTTAGGACTTAAATCAGATTTAAATCTTGATTTAATCTAATTTAATTGAGATCCTAGTTGGACTAGGATTATCCTTAATTGGGTTATATTTAATCTAATTTAAATGGGATTTAAATTTGGTTTAAACCTATTTTGACCTAGTCAAACAAGAGGAGTCCCAGTTGGATCGAGACTCTCTCTCTTTCTCTTGCGCCTATTAAAGCCCATGCTAAATATTTAATTCTAAATTTTTTCTATGTATTTCCATGCTCAAGAAGGCCTTCCAAGCATACTATTTAGAATATTTGGAAATTTATTTTGACTTGGTCAAAATTAGAAGGAAGTTAGAAATTGTTTCCACTTGGAAGAGTCTTCTTTGACCCAAACTCCTTCCTCCCTTGTGCGCCAACTCTACCCATGCCTCTCTATCTTATTCAGTCCTTTTTCACTTGGTTTTGTGTGTGAGAATCAGTGGTTAGATGGAAAAATAAGTGGGAGGGGCATCCAACTCATAGAAGTCCTCCTTTGACTAGGTTTTGACCTAGTCTTGCAATAAAAGGTGGATGCCTCTTTTGAGATGTTTTTCGGACATGAAAAATCTTAAAAAAATCATGAAAAATCAAAGAAGGAGGAGAAGATGTGGAGGATTTGTGGTGCCAAGATTATTAGAGAAGAGTGATAGAAAACATACAGAATTTCATGCATAGATTTCAAAACTTTTTCAAAATATAGAGCAGTAGAAGATATAGATTAAACTATTTAATCTACAACATGCATGTAATCAAATTACAAAATACTACATCAAGGATCTATAACATGTTATGATATAAATATAAATCTAAAATTAAATTAATCATATATGGTATTGATCATATCATAAAGTAGATCTAGAATAATTCTAGATCTAACCCTAGATCATATCTAGATCACCAAGAGATCAGATCTCTTACCTATGCACGGGTCG
This sequence comes from Cocos nucifera, assembly GCA_006176705.1. Lineage (NCBI taxonomy): Eukaryota > Viridiplantae > Streptophyta > Magnoliopsida > Arecales > Arecaceae > Cocos > Cocos nucifera. The sequence goes on along the minus strand of QRFJ01002003.1, from coordinate 162,732 downwards.
AGAACTCCATGGTTGAATCCGTTGTTGCTTTTAGAGCCACACAAGTATCCGACCTCTATAGATGATCCACACAAACCTGCAACATAGATCGAAGTTTTGTGGAACAAAGATCCGCTCGAAGTAAAAGCTTCTCGCGGATCCCTCCTGATGGTTAATCAAATATATGTTCTTCAGATCTCTTGGATACTGCAAGAATGAAGAACACGAGGAGGAATAAGGGAGGAGTCCAACCATTGGATCTTCCATAAATCATAAATAAATACATATGAAAAAATCCTAGGAGAAGATAAATCTTCTCCTTCAGGATGTCAACGGTTGATGTCCTGAAAACATCTATTATGCTAGGTTCAGAGGAGACTTTCTCCTCTAGATTTTTTCTTAATTTTTCAAATATCACGCCCTCAATTTTTCTCATAAAAATCTCATAAATAAATTTGAGAAGAAGGGCTCTCAAGAAAACCCTAAGAGAAGACCTTCTTCTCTTCTTCTTCTCGCATCAGGACATGATCAGATTAATAGGAATGGTGTACAGGGTAGAAGCATGAATTTCAAAGCAAAAATATGAAATCATACAAACCAAACCCCAACCCTAGAACCATCTTATTAGCAATTAAATCATATAACATGCATTTATAATATAAAAAAATGTATTAGAACATACCTGTTATCGCTTAATCCTAAATTATCCCTAATTGCCGGCAGCAATTCGTCAGGGGCTCCACCAGGTGCCCACATGTTCACCCTCTAATATTGATCCACACAAAGACTTGATCAAGACACCAGCACCTCTAATTTGTATAATTAAAATTCTAATAATAAGAACTTTAATTAAATGGGCAAGACCTTCCTTAGCCTTTATGTCACCTTCCTTGCCTCTCCTTACCTCTCTTTCTTTTTCCTTGTCTTCTTAATTTTTTCTACCTAATCTCTTTGTCTTAAAATGACTTCTTATCCTTATAAGGATAAGGTCTGGACAAGAGAGAGGAAAAAAAAAAATGGATAATAGAAAATATTTGTAAGAGAGAAAGATAATTTTCACTCTTCCCAGACTCTTGGTGCGCACCCTTATTTATAATATACGTAAGGGTGCCAACACAATTTTCTCGCACCCTTTCCTCAAATATTATCTCATGTCCCTTCAGCCAATCTCATGCCTCATCAGATAATAATGTCATGTAGACTTAGTCCATGAGGTGTCTTAAGGCAAAGAACTCTCGGACTAATTCTACGTAAGTTATTTATGAAGAGTCGCGGGATTTCATTCTTGGCGCCATCATTTTCATCCATTAGATCAGATAAAAAGGCCATCCAATGGCTTCAAAATGGGACGCCCATTTAGCAAGAAGGCATGGAGATGAACTTTGAATAGTCAAAGTCCCAAGAGACTTTGACTTGGTCCAAGAGGCGTCAAGGATGAGAGGGCGGAAAGGAGTCTTGGGCGGCAAGTATTCCTAGGCAACAAAGAGTCCCTTCTCAAAACAATAACGGAGTATTTTATCTATAGAAGGACTCTTCTGCACCCCATATCTAATGTCTATTCCTATTTAAAAAATTTATGCAGCATAACGAAAATGAGAAAAAGTCAAAGAAGTTAGGCGCCAACTAATTCCATGCGCCAAAAATTTTTTGCGCATGAAAGACTTCCCACGCGCAAGAGAGAGACTCTCTGGCACATGGGATTTAGGTATGTGGCACCCCAACTGAAGCCCAATTAGTCTAGGTTAATCCAATTCAAGACCAAATCCTATTTGGCTCAAATCGGATCCTTAAATTAGCCCAAATCGGAAGCCGATTTGAATCCAATTCGAATCTAGGTGCTAGGGTTTGCTACATGTGCTAGCATGTTCATCTTGCAAACATGGTCTAATCTAATTAGATCCTTAATCAATTCTCTTTGTGTGTGACCCATTGTGTTCCACATCAACCAGTAGTGAGTCTGGGTGTGATTTGACCTAATCTGGTTAGAACTCAACCAAACTGATTTAGGTCAAAACTAGCCAACCCAATTTGACTTAATTTAGAACACTTTCTAATTTAATGATCAAATTAAAATTTTAATTTGATCAAACCCACAAGACATGATTGATGTCTAGCAATGTATCGTGACATCTCGAAAAATGTGAAATTTTGATGGAAATTCCAAAAATATCCTTCAGTGAAAATTACCATGCAACTAGATCCTTTGATATCCCTACATCCTGAATATGACTCTAGGTATGGAAATATATCAATCCTAATATAATATTCATTTCTCTTTCAATCTTATGGTGATGATTCATTTAATGAAACATTAGAAACCATTTCTAATTTTCATCATGCTTTGATCAAAGTCTTTCCTGAATCATCATTTGTTTGAAGCAGGTAGGATGCTATTTCCTCTTACCAGGAGTGATCGATTCCATGTTAACCTACTCACAACCTTCATATATATAATCTACCATATCCAGATCATCCCGTACATAACTGAGTCATGAATGAGTATGAACCAAAATATAGGATTTATATATATAAGATTCTATGGTAGTTTCAGGTCAAAGGATTACATGCACAAATTCCACTATAAGAACCATCTATTGACATGTAGATAAGACTCCATTAGATATTCTCGATTTGGATCAATTCAGTGAACTCATTCTCTAATGAGCACCCACATTCTTGTATTAGTGTCATACACAAGTTATTGTGAGATCAATCACCCTCTCAATCGAGCATACAAAGAATGTGCTAGTCTTATCCGAAAAACATTGATCCCTAACTCAATGTCCCATCGACTAGGAATATTTAAATTAGGATTTTAAGGTTTTAGATCTCACTGGTATGATCTCATCATAATCCTAAAACCATAGCCCTAATTTATAGGGATTCATCATAATCTTAAATAAATAATAAGACACTGCATATGATGAAATAAATACCTTTATTTATTTATTAAAAATATCATTATATGAGTTTGGAAGATAAAGAATAGCCCAAAAATTGATTGGCTTGAGGGCATGTTCCTTTCAATCACCTACTTGCACTAAAGCCAATCACCTTTATATTTTAATCCCATACAATCAAGATGGTGATCAAACAACTGCAGTGGTAAAGCCTTAGTGAATGGGTCTGCTATATTGTTCTTTGTGTCAACTCGTTCTATGACTACATCTTATCTTTCAATAATTTTACGAACGAGATGGAAGCGTCTCAGAATGTATTTAGATTTATGATGAGACATTGTTCCTTTGCTTGAGCAATAGCTCCAGTATTATCATAGTAAATTGATACTGAATTCTTAATTTTAGGAATAACATCCAATTCAGTGATGAACTTCTTCATCCAGATAGCTTCCTTGGTATCTTCACTTACAATTATGTATTCTGCTTCAGTGGTTGAGTTAGCTACAGTTGGCTGCTTAGTACTCTTCCAACTCACTGCTCTACTGTTCAGAGTAATGACATACCTTAAAATGGATTTGCTATCATTTGGGTCTGATTGAAAACTAGAGTCAGAATATGCTTCTAGTTTAAGATCAGAACCACCATATACTAAAAAAATATCTTTAGTCCTTCTCAAGTATTTAAGAATATTTTTCACAGCTTTCCAATGATCCTCTTCTGGATCAACTTGAAATCTACTTGCAATGCCTAAAGCATAAGCAACATCAGGCCTTGTACATAACATGGCATACATTATTGATCCAACAGCCGAAGCATAAGGAATAGAACTCATTCTATTTCTCTCTTCAGGTGTCTTTGGAGACATCTTTTTAGAGAGATGTATGCCTTGACTCATGGGTAAGTAACCTCTTTTACTCCCATCCATATTGTATCTTTTCAGTATTAAGTCAATGTACCTAGATTGGAATAAGCCTAGCATCCTCTTAGATCTATCTCTATAGATCTTTATTCCTAGTATATAGGATGCTTCTTCCCAAATCATTTCATGGAAAACTTATTTGATAGCCATAATTTGACTGATTGTAATATTGGGATATCATTCCCAATGAGGAGTATGTCATCTACATATAGAACCAAGAAGACTATGGTTCTCCCACTAGTTTTCTTGTACACACATGGTTCATCCACATTCTTGATAAAAATCCAAACTCTTTTACTGTTACATCAAAATGGATGTTCCAACTCCTTGATGCTTTGCTTTAATCCATAAATGGATCTCTTAAGCTTGCATACCTGAATTTGGTCTCTCATTTGACTCAAATCCCTCTGGCTGTGACATATAGACCTCCTCCTCAAGAAAACCATTAAGGAAGGCAGTCTTTACATCCATTTGCCATATTTCATAGTCGTGGTATGCTGCTATGGCAAGCATAATCTGAATAGATTTGAGCATGGCAACAGGTGAAAATGTTTCATCATAATCAATCCCCTATTTTTGCCTGAAATCCTTAGCCACCAATCTAGCCTTATAGGTTTCAATTTGACCATCAGCTCCAATCTTTTTCTTAAAAAATCATTTGCATCCAATAGGATTTATATCCTCTGGTGCATCCACCAAAGTCCATACTTTGTTGGTGTGCATGGATTCCATTTCAGATTGCATGGTAGCCAGCCATTTGTAAGAGTCCTTACTTTTGACTGCTTCTATATAGGTCAGAAGTTCATCATTCTCAGTGACTTAGGCTTCATTGTTCTCAATAATAAACCCATACCTCATAGGTGTATTTCGTACTCTTTCAGACCTACAGATAGGAGTTATGTGTTTTGGTTCTTTTATGTGATTATTTAGTTGAAAAATTTTTATTTATTTTTCTTGAACTTCACTAAGTTCAAAATTTCTGCCACTGCCCTTTTCTAGGATAAATTTTTTTTTCATGAAAATGGCATGCCTACTTACAAATACCTTTTGTTCAGTAGGATGGTAGAATAAATATCCTATACTATTTCTAGGATATCCTATGAATAGACATCTATCTGATCTAGCATCAAGTTTATGTCCAAAATTTCTTTTGACATATGCTGGACAACCCCATATCTTAAGATACTTAAGATTAGGTTTCTTACTTCTCCATATGTCATATGGAGTACTAGATACAGATTTAGAAGGTACTCTATTCAAGATGTAAATTGTAATCTTCAGGGCATGACCCCAGAAGAAAATAGGTAATTCAGTGAAGCACATCATGGACCATACCATATCTAATAAGGTATGATTTTTTCTTTCGACTACACCATTTAATTACGGTGTATAAGGAGGTGTCCATTTAGAGAGAATCCCTTTAACTTTATGATAGTCTAGAAACTCACTAGATAAGTATTCTCCTCCCCAATCAGATCAAAGAATTTTATACATTGTCTAGTTTGTTTTTCAACCATACTATGATACTCTTTAAATTTATCAAAGGCTTCTGATTTGTGTTTTATAAGACACACATATCCAAACCTAGATAAATCATCAATGAACGTTATAAAATAAGAGTATCCTCCTCTAGCTTGAGTTGTCATAGGACCACATACATCCGTATGTACAAGTCCTAATAACTCATTTGTCCTTTCTTCATGTCCACTAAATAGAATCTTGGTCATTTTATCCATGAGGCATGATTCACAAGTTCCCAATGATTCATAATCAAAAGGATCAAAGAACTTTTCTTTGTATAACTTGTTAATCCTAGCCTCACTAATATGACCTAATCGACAATGCCAAAGTAAAGTATTATTTATGTCATCTTTCTTACATTTTCTATTTTCATCAATATGAAATATATTGTCATCCAAACATAGAGTCAACAAACCATTGCTAAATATGCCAAAATAAATATTTTCATTAGAATATTTGATCGAGCAACCTTCACTCGTTACATTAAGACTATAACCTTATTTTAATAACAAGGGTATAGATATAATATTTCTAATGATCTTAGGCATATAATAATAATTTGTAAGCTCTAAGATCTTTCCATAAGATAACTTCAATATATTTGTCCCTACAGCTTCTGCTTGGATAGACTCTCCTCCAGTGCCTTAGAGCTTGAGGTCACCTTTTTTCAAACTCTTAATTTTCTATAGCCCCTGCAAAGATTTAGAGATATGAAAACCACAGCCGGTATCTAATACCCAAGAATTTGAAATGAAAGAATTTAATGATAATATAGTATGTATTTCATACATACCTTTTGGTACATTATTTGCACCAGACTTCATGGTTGCAAGGTAAGCCTTATAATTTCTCTTCCAATGACCTATTTTGCTGCAGTGAAAATAGGTCGTCTGTTCGAAGACCTTCTTCCCCTTTTTCATCTTATTTATACCACCTTTATGGTTCAACCTTCTCTTTGAACCCTTTTTGCCTGCCTTCTTCTTGGAGATCCCATCCATAAGAAGAAGAGGAGCCTTATCGTTCTTGATGTGTCTTTCTGCTGTATTGAGCATATTTAACAGCTCAGGCAAGAAAGAATTTAGTTTGTTCATGTGATAGTTCACGATAAACTAAGAAAATAATTCTGGGAGTGATTGCAGGATCAAATCCTGACTTAACTCTCCATCCATAACAAAACCTAATTGACTTAATCGAGTGATTAGGTCAATTATCATCAAAACATGATTTTGTATGGATATTCCTTCTATCATTCTTGCATGAAATAATTGCTTGGATATCTTGTATCTAGCAATCCTACTATGCTCTCCATAAAGCTCTTTTAGATTGAGCAATATGGACTGAGTGTCCATGCCGTCATGGTGCCTCTATAATTTATTATTCATAGAGGCAAGTATGATGCATTTGACAATAAGGGAATCATTTTGCCATATCTTGTATGTGAACTTATCTTCATCTGTGGCATCATTTCCTAATGGCTTAGGATCAGGAGCATCAAGAATATAGGAGAATTTTTCTTGACTGAGTACTATTTTTAGGTTTCTCAACCAGTCAATATAATTTTGACCAGTCAATTTATTTAAATCCAAAATTGAACGCAATGAAAGTGAAGAAGCCATTTAATCTACATAATAAAGAACAATATATAAGCAAACAACTCATGATGATAGACATAATTAAATTAAAATTTTAATTTAATTATGTTTCTCACTATTTAATTAAAAAATCATAACCCTCTTACTGATTTTCTTAGTAAGAATAAGATCCTAATTTCTTATAAAAGGTCTTGTGATTGCACAACAAACCTATTATAAGTTCAAAGGTAGGAAACTCTTTCCAATTGCATTTTATGCAACTCTCAAAAAACTTTTGCCTCTAAAATATTAATAGCCTTGTGTTAGCATAACAAATTTTAATGTTTTAGTTTAAGTAGAACCCTTCATTTTTATACAGTTAAAATGAAATATAACTGCTTTTGTGGATACACAATAAAGCAATATATTCAAAATGCTGTAAGCATCTCAATGCACTACATTAATATACATCATTCCCCATGATAGATCTTGTGGTTACACAACAAAACTAATATGGTTTTGGACATAATAAGAACCTAGTATGAAGGAAGGCCTTAATGTAGTGAATATAATACTAAGCATTTCAATCGAGAATTAAATTAATCAAATCAATCAGGTAAGTGGGAGAGAAGTGGGAGTCCCCCCATTGCTTTTCTTAGACACCAATAAATTGGCCAGGTCAGACAATGGAATCAATTAAAAAATTACGTTCTTTTTACCAATCATTAACCATTTTTCCTAGACACCAATTGATCAATTAGACATCCCGACTGATTCAGCTATAAGTTAATTACACTACAACTTAATATAATTTTTAAAGAGGGATTTAAAAGGTCTCGATGCACATTTTGATTTAAATCAAACTAAATGCCTAATAGTATTAATCATGATAAATTATATATATATATATATTAATATGTATAATTATTCTAGGACAACCATCATTACATAGTGAATACTTTCTACTATATCAGGAAAACCTTTACAGAATAATATATACATCATAATCTCATTATGATAAATAAAAGAATATGATCTCATCATATAAATAACATGCAAATAAACAAAAAAAATATATATCATACTTTTCTTTTATGCCATTATATTATAAGCAAAGCATTATATGTTTTAACCTAATAAGGCTTGCTCTGATACCATTGATAGGAATGGTGTACAGGGCGGAAGGATGGATTTCAAAGCAAAAATATGAAATCGTACCAACCAAACCCGAACCCTAGGACCACCTTATTAGCAGTTAAATCATATAACATGCATTTGTAATATAAAAGAAAATATTAGAACATACCTCTTATCACTTAATCCTAAATTATCCCTAATTACCGGTAGCAGTCCATCAGGGGTTCCACCAGGTGCCCACATGTTCACTCTCCAACATTGATCCACACAGAGGCTTGATCAAGACACCAGCACCTCTGATTTGTATAATTAAAATTCTAATAATAAAATCTTTAATTAAATGGGTAAGACCTTTTTTGGCCATTATGTCACCTTCCTTGCCTCTCCTTACCTCTCTTTCTTTTTCCTTGTCTTCCTAATTTTTTCTACCTAATCTCTTTATCTTAAAATGACTTCTTATACTTATAAGGACAACGTTTGGACAAGACAAGGAAAGAAAAAAAAAATTAAACAATAGAAAACACTTGTAAGAAAGAAAGATAATTTTCATTCTTCCCGAACTCTTGGTGCGCACCCTTATTTATAATGTACATAAGGGTGCCAACACATTTTCTCTCACCCTTTCAAAATATTATCTCATGTCCCTTCAGCCAATCTCATGCCTCATCAGATAATAATGGCATGTAGACTTAGTCTAAGAGGTGCCTTAAGGCAGAAGGACTCTCGAACTAGTTCTACGTAAGTTATTTATAAAGACTCACGGGATTTCATTCTTGGCGCCATCATTTTCATCCATTAGATCAGATAAAAAGGCCATCCAATGGCTTTAAAATGGGACATCCATTCAGCAAGAAGGTGTGGAGATGAACTTTGAATAGTCAAAGTCCCAAAGGACTTTGACTTGGTCCAAGAGGCGTCAAGGATGAGAGGGCGGTAAGGAGTCTTGGGCGGCAAGTATTCCTAGGTGACAAAGAGTCCCTTTTCAAAACAATAATGGAGTATTTCATCTACAAAAGAACTCTTGTGTGCCCCATATCTGATGTCCATGCCTATTTAAAAATTTTACATGACATAACAAATGAGAAAAGTCAAAGAAGATTGGCGCTAACTAATTCCATGCGCCAAAACTTCTTTGTGCATGAAAGACTTTCCACGCGTAAGAGAGAGACTCTCTGGCATGTGGGATTTAGGTATGTGGCAACCCAACTGAAGCCCAATTAGTCTAAGTTAATCCAATTCAAGACCAAATCCTATTTGGCTCAAATTAGACCTTAATTAGCCCAAATCGAAAGCTGATTCAAATCCAATTCGAATCTAGGTATTAGGGTTTGCTACATGTGCTAGCATGTTCATCTTGCAGGCATAATCTAATCCAATTATATCCTTAATCAATATTCTTTATGTGTGACCCATTAGGTTCCACATCTAACCAGTAGTGAGTCTGGGTGTGATTTGACCTAATATGGTTAGAACTCAACCAAACCAACTTAGGTCAAAACTAGCCAACCCAATTTGACTTAATTTAGAACACTATCTAATTTAATGATCAAATTAAAATTTTAATTTGATCAAACTCACAAGACATGATTGATGTCTAGCAATGTATCGTGACTTCCTGGAAGATGTAAAATTTTGATAAAAATTCTAAAAATATTTTTTAGTGAAAATTACCATGCAACTAGATCCTTCGATCTCCCTGCATCTTAAATATGACTCTAGGTATGGAAATATGTCAATCCCAATATCATATTCATTTCTCTTTCAATCTTATAATGATGATTCATTTAATGAAATATTATAAATCATTTCTAATTTTCATCATGCTTTGATCAAAGTCTTCCTGAATCATCATTTGTTTGAAGCAGGTAGGACACTATTTTCTTTTACCAGGAGTGATCGATTCCATGTTAACCTACTCACAACCTTCATATATATAATCTACCAAATCCAGATCATCCCGTACATAACTGTGTCATGAATGAGTATGAACCAAAATATTGATTTATATATATAAGATTCTATGGTAGTTTTTGGTCAAAGAATTACATGCACAAATTTCACTCTGAGAACCATCTATTGACATGTAGATAAGACTCCATTAAATATTCTCAATTTGGATCAATTTAGTGAGCTCATTCTCTAATGAGCACCCACATTCTTATATTAGTGTCATACATAAGTTATTGTGAAATCAATCACCCTCTCAATTGAGCATACAAAGAATGTGCTAGTCTTATCAAAAAATATTGATCCCTAACTCAATGTCCCATCGACTAGGAATATTTAAATTAGGATTTTAAGGTTTTAGGTCTCACTGGTATGATCTCATCATAATCCTAAAACCATAGTCCTAATTTATGGGATTCATCATTATCTTAAATAAATAATAAGACACTGCATATGATGAAATAAATGCCTTTACTTATTTATTAAAAATATCATTACATGAGTTTGGAAGACAAAAAACAACTCAAAAATTAATTGGCTTGAGGGCATATTCCTTTCACAGATCATGTCCAAAAATGATCATGCCCCAACACCTTGGATCATAGATTCTGTTCCCTCTTCCTCTCTCTCTCAGATTTCTATCATATAAAAATCATATAAAATAATGAAGAAGAAGATACTCAAAAGAAAACAAAGAGAAGATAATCTTCTCTTACCTTTGTGCCTTCATGACATCAACGATTGATATCCAGATGAAGACTTTTTCTCTAAGAATCTTGGCACCATCTTTCCTCAAGCCCTTCCTCTCTCTCTCTCTCTCAATTTTTTACCATATAAAAATCATAAATAAATTAGAAAGAGCAAAATATAAAAGAAAAATATATGAGAAGACAATCTTTTCTTACCTTGTCTCTTCAAGATATCAATTTTTGATGTCTTAATTGAGGGCTCTTCTCCAAGAATCTTAGCACCACAATCCTCCATGCCTTCTCCTCCTTATCCTCTATTTTTTTATGATTTTTATAAGATTTTTAACATCCTAAAACCACCTTATAAGAGGCATCTGCCTTTTATTGCAAGACTAGATCAAAACCTAGTCAAAGGAGGACTTCTATAGGGCGTCCAACTCTTGAACGCCCCTCCCACTTATTTTTTCATATAACCACTGATTCTCATACATAGAACTAAGGGAAAAAGGGCCAAGTAAGATATAGGGGCATGGGTAGAGTTGGCGCACAAGGGAGGGAGGAGTTTGGGTCAAAGAAGACTCTTCCAAGTAGGAAACAATTTCCAACATCCTCATAATTTTGACCAAATTAAATTTAAATCTAATTCCTAAGATAATAAGCTGTAGAAAATCATTTATTAGGCATGGAAATCCTAAAAAAAAAATTAGAATTAAAATATGGTATGGGCTTTCATAGGCGCAAGTGAAAGAGAGAGAGTCCCAGTCCAACTAGGACTCTTCTTGTTTGACTTGGTCAAAATTATTTTAAACCTAATTTAAATCATATTTAAACTAGATTAAATAAAACTCAATTAAGGATAATCATAGTCTAACTAGGATACTAATTAAATTAGATTAAATAAAGATTTAAATCTAATTTAAATCCTAAGTCAATCAGGTGCACCGAAGTCTTAGTCAAACAAGAAATTATTCTTTGCTTGAAATTGGCTTATCTAATAAATCAATTAGACTAAATCTAATTAAATCTAAATCAATTCTAATTGAATCTAATTCAATTAGACTTGATCTCAGCCCAATTGCTCAATCAAATTGAGCCAATTAGCAATCCAATTGCTAATCGATCATCCTATAACACTTGCATTAGGTCAAACATCAATTGCATTGAATGTTTATCCTCGAAATGATTCTCAATCATTGATTAACCATTTGATCAGTTTACAAGCTCTAATGTGTGTGACCCCATAGGTTTGAACCTAAGCTGATAGTACATGAACCAATTTTTGTACCAATCATAGTTACCTTCTAGCAATGGTTTTCGATATCTAGATAGATTGAATGTATGCAAAGCAACATTCTTAGAACCCTAGCCCATGGTTACCATATAATTCATCCCTGTAACCAATAATGCTCAAGATGACTTCGAGTTTACTATCAAACACTCATATAAGTCATCTCTATTGTGTCTCAAAATTTTGCAAATCCCGTGACGCCTCAGGAGGATTACCCAGGCCTAGGTTTTGCTAAATTAAAATACAGCGAGACATTCTCTTTCTGAAGTTAATCAAGAGTGGTCAATCCCATCTTGACTCACACATCGACTCTATAAGTACTTGACTATATTCAAAAATCTTCCATCATCTATATTAGAAATACTGACAGTCCAGCACCAAAGTATAGTGAGTTGCTCGCAAGTCACCATGGCGATCTCAGATCGGAGAGACACTTATATCCATTGGCCTTAGCTAGCTACTCTTGATAGTAGAGTGCTACATTGATCACATTCAGTGTAGATGTACTCCTACATCTCACCTGAATGCCATACAGTGTCTCCACAGTACTTGGTTACGAGGACAACCAACGTATATGACATACAGTGACCTACACACGATAAGTTATCATCCTTGTTAATAACTTATCATTTGATCATAAACAATTTAAGAACCATCCGATAAATTCTTTTTTATCGATTGATTATGGTTCTAAGGACTTTATCATAATTTAGGAGTTTATTTAAGAAAGATAGAATTTTTATGATGAAATAGCCAAATTACTATTATTATTAGATAATTCATATACTAATTTTCCATCTACTACTTAGATTATTAGCTTTAGGACATATTTTCTAACAAAGAGCCCTCAATTAGGACATCAAAGGTTGATGTCATGAAGAGACGAGAGAGAGAGAGAGAAAGGGCTTGAGGAAAGATGGTGCCAAGATTCTTAGAGAAAAGGTCTTCATCTGGACATCAATCATTGATGTCATGAAGGCACAAAGGGAAGAGAAGATTATCTTCTTTTTATTTTTTTTGGAGTATCTTCTTCTTCATTATTTTATATGATTTTTATATGATAAAGATCTTAGAGAGAGAGAGGAAGAGGGCATGGAATCTATGCTCCAAGATGTTGGGGCATGGTGATCCTTTTTGGACATTATCTGATCATGTCCTGATGCGAGTAGAAGAAGAGAAGAAGGTCTTCTCTTAGGGTTTCCGTGAGAGCCCTTCTTCTCAATTTTATTTATAAGATTTTTATGAGAAAAATTTGAGGGTGTGATATCTAGAAAATCAAAAAAAAATCTAGAGGAGAAGGTCTCCTCTAAACCTAGCATAATAGATATTTTTAGGACATTAACCGTTGACGTCCTGAAGGAGAAGATTTGTCTTCTCCTAGGATTTTTTCATATCTTTTTATTCTTTGATTTATAGAAGATCCAAGCATTGGATTCTTCCCTCATTCATTCTCATGTTCTTCATCTCTTGGATTGTCCAAGAGATTAGAAGAATATGTATTTGATTAACCATCAGGAGAGATCCATGAGAAGCTAGCACTTCGAGCGGATCTTCATTCGATGAATCTCCGATCTATATTATAGGTTCGTGTGGATCACCTATAGAGGTTGGATGCTTGTGCGGCTCAAAAGATAGTAATGGATTCGATCAAAAAATTTTCGACCCGTGCAAAGGTAAGAGATCTGATCTCTTGGTGACCTAGATGTGATCTAGAATTAGATCTAGAATTATTCTAGATTTAGGTATTGATATGATCAATACCACTTATGATTAATTTAATTTTAGATTTATATTTTCATCATAATATGTTATAGATCCTTGATGTAGAATTTTGTAATTTAATTAAATGCATGTTGTAAATTAAATAGTTTAATCTATATCTTTCGCTGCTCTACATTTCAAAAAAATTTTAAAATCTATGCATGAAACCCTGCATGTTTTCCATCAGTGGTATTAATGCATCTAGGTTCGATTATAATATGTTTATGTATATTTTAGATTAAATCTAAAAATTAAAATTAATTAAAAATCACACATACTGCCATAAGGTTGTCCCATTGTAAGGTTAACCCCTTACAATGAAAAGGTTGTCCTAGTATGTGCTGATCTAAATCAAAATCATTAATTATTTAGATTAGATCTAAGAAAATTTATGATTTAATTTTTTGATTTAAATCTAAATTTTTATAGATATTAGATCTTTTTTAGATTATTTAGATTAGATCTAAATAATATCAGAATTGCACATACTGCCATAAGGTTGTCCTACTACAAGGTTTATCCCTTACAGTGGAAAGATTGTCCTAGTATGTACTGATCTGAGAAACATAAATCATAAATATGTTAGATGAGATCTAAAGTGATTTATAATTTATTTTTAAATTTTAAATATAATTTTAAATGGTTTATAATCTAATCCATTTGATGTATTTTATGTTTAGATCTAATCCTCTTATTGCATATGTTGATATGTAATTTTTGTTTTTAATCTAGAACGTATATGTATGACATATTTATTTTGTAGAAATTAAATCATGTACTTATATTCTACAAAACCCTAGATTTAAAATCCTAGGACATGATCTAAATAATGAAACAAATTAGATCTAAAAGTATATATTTAATATGACTCAATATAATTTGAAAATGTCTCAAAAAATAGAATCAGAAACTTATTCTGAGATTTCATAAACCTAAACCCATAAGATTTGAACTTAATTGAGAATTAAGTGATTGTTTAGGATCTAGGTTTGAGATTTGAAGATCCTAAGATAATTTCATAATACATGGGTTAAAGAAAAATGGGTTAGATTTGATCAGGTCCTTAACTGGGTTAGACTTGGGGTTAGATTAAATACGGACATACTTAAAAAATTGATCAAACCTAATTAATAGTTAACTAGGATTAGGTCACTTCTATAGATCACTTCAATAGTTGTAGTTGATCAAAGTCCATACATCTAACAAATGGATGCTGATCGTGGCTCAATGGTTGAGCCCGAGTCTTTAGGCAGGCCAAATCAAAACTGACAAACCAATTAGTGTATAAGATAAGTCTGGTATCCTAGACTGGTCGTTTTTAATTGGCAGCCTACTTACCTGGCCATTTTTTATGGTGTCTAAGGCAAGCCTTGGCAGACCCTTCCACCGATCTCACTTACTTGGCTAATATAGTTAATCAGGTTTTTGATTAGGTTGCTCATTGATTCGTGCTAACCCATGTCACATAGAAAATCAGTGAGACTAATTTTATTCAGTGAGACTGATTTTAGTGCCCATGGATCATAATTGATCCTAGTCCTTATCAGTGACATGCGAAGTCAGTGGGAGGACTTGACTTGGTGAAGTCAGTGGGAGCAAATTGGTCTATGTCCTTTCTATCCTTAAATCACTAATAATTTAAATCCTCTAAAACTATTAAGTCCTTAAAATGATAAAGTTATGGGGATAACGGAGTTATAGCCTCCCATTAAGGTGTTTGATAATGGGTCCATTAACTCAATAATCATTAAAAGCCCAAAGGCCTAGTGCTTGTTGACTAATGGAATTATCATCCATCATATGATGACTTGAATGTGTCTCTCTAATTGTGGTTGGGTTGGCCAACCAAAGTTGGGCCTGATCATTCATTGGTTGGATGTGTCAAGTATGGTCATGTTAATGGTTGGACCTAACTGGACCTTTTTCTGAGAAGGCCAAAGCCAACTGATCAGGGTCCGAGGCAAGATTAAAATTACTAGAAATTATTTGAAGAAACAATTGGTTATGAACCTATTCTTAGATATACATGGATGGGCCAACCAAGGTTGGGCTCGTGTGTAATCTATATGGATTCTAGTACCTACTAGGGAACTAAAGTAATTTCTCGAATTGAAGGTAGAGGCTACCAGTTCGAATAAAATAGTGGGAGCTCCTTTAGACTAAAGTCCAAGTCTTTAGGCTTAAGATGATTCATATACAATAGATCATTGTTCTCTATTAAGGCTAAATCCTAATTGCTCCTATCACCATTAGACAGTGAAGACTTATGGACCCAACTTCAATAATCATTATTGAAAGTTGAATATTAGTTCAGCAGTACGAATGGGTTCGTGTTGGGGTTTCTAAACTTAGTCAAAATAATTAGTCCAAGATTAACTCAAATCAGGCACAGTACTTCTAATGTCTTAAATAGGGTCATAGGAAGAAGATTTGTCTTGCTTTCCTTGACCACAATAGGTTGAACAAGAGAAAGGAGCAAAAGTTGCTCCTTAAAAGATGTTATATGTTAACACCTTAAAACTTCTCTGTATGTAATTCTACTATTTGGGTATTACATATCAGTGGTCTTATGCAATTCATTGCAAGGACTTAAGGTAAGTGGAATGTACACACCCTAGTTAGATTATGTCATGGATGTCTATGTTTGGCATTATAGGGTTAGTCATATTAACAAGAATAGGATAAACGGATTAGCTTGAGAGAAAACCTCGATATCAATGATTGTGAATCATTGATAGCCTATGAATCTTGTCTTCTTGGGAAGATGACAAAGTCATCTTTTACTGAAAAAGATGAAGAGGCCGATATAAGTCTCATACATAGTGATGTATGTGGACCTTGAACTTAAGTGCCAAAGGAGGACATTAATTTTTTATTACAGACAACCTATCTGGGCATGGATACGTTTGGGACGAATCATTTAAAATATTCAAATGATTCAATAATGAAAAAAAAATAAACTGGATAAGGTATTAAAACTCTTCGATCAGATCGAGGAGGCAAATACTTATCCAGTGAGTTTGTGACATATCTAGGATAGAATAGAATTCTCTCTCCGTGAATTCTTTTTCAGAACATAGTGTATCTAAAAGGAGAAATTGAACTTTGTTAAACATGGTTCAATCCATAATAGAGTATACTTGTCTGGCTGTTGCAGGGTTGTGCTCTTGTGACTATCTTTTTTTACTCTAAAAATTTATACCGAGTTAATCTGTTGCATTAATGCCATATGGGATATGGATCTGACGTAGACCTAGACTCTCTCACTTTTGGATTTGGAGTTGATCAGCCTATGTCGTATATTTGCACATAGATAAACTTGGATCTTGGTCCAATAAGTGTTTAAGGGTTATTAATTCTGCTATGCTAAAGAACATCAGATGTTCATCAGCAGTGGGGCATTCCTTTTGGAAAGGAGTTCCTTAGAGAAGAAAATGATGCCTATCAAGTTGAACTTGTAATAGTTTGATCGGTAGAAAAGAACCAATGTTATCTGATAAACCTATAGAATCTGATTTGATCAAATCAAATTCAAAGCCCATTAAAGTGTCACCTTTAAGGAGATCTGGTAGAGTACCGCATTAGCCAGACAGATACTTCAGTGTCTAGGTCCGAGATGGCGATCATGTTGAGCTCGATGAGAATAATAAGGATCCGATCACCTATAAGGATACAGTACAGCAGCCTCATTCTGAGAAGTGGCTTGGAGCCATATGATCCAAATTGAAGTCTATGAAAATCAATAGTGTATGGACACTAGTTGATCACCTGAAAGAGTAAAATCCATTGGATGTGAATGGATTTTTAGGATCAGAGTAGTGCAGACGGGAAGGTAAAGACCTATAAAGCCCATCTAAGTATCATCTTAGAGTTTGAACATATGTTCTGAACGTATATCTTAGTTATGAACAAAGACAAACCCTGCACTATTGGGCAAAATGTTTTGTAGTGTTATTACTTGTGATGTTTGAGGATGAAATTCTCTTAATCCGAAATAGCATTCAAACATTGCAAGGAATAAAAGTTTAGCTATCATCTTATTTGTCCATGTACGAGATTAGACATGGTATACTCACTAGAGGTAGTGAGTAGATACCAGTCTGATCCAAGTAATAGCCACTAAGAGATTGTATAGATAATCCCTAAGTATTTGGGAAATACAAAGATCCAGTGACTCAAATATGAAAGTACTGACTTAAAATATATAGATGTTTTGGTTTCAATCAAAACAAGATGACAACAAGAGAATGTCGACTCATACCATAATTATAGGAGCAATTTGTTGGAAAGGTTCTAAGCATGATACTTTAGCCTATTCAGTTAGCGATGTAGAGTACATCGTGGCATATGATGCTACCATGTAAGATGTGTAGTTACTAAGATTCATTAGTAGGTTGAGAGTGGCACGCTCCACACATGGTCTAGTCCTATCATAGCACTAGAGCCACAGCTCAAGCTAAAGAACCAAAGGATTAGCATATTCTGCATCAGTTTTATCTTAGATATTTGATCAGGATGATGTCGATGTTTAGAAGATCGATGTAAAAAGAGAACTTGACCGACCCATTTGCTAAGGCCTCGGAACTAAGGCGTTCTACGAACTCAAGTGGAAGATAGGATATTTGATATTGTTCTGATTGGCTTTAACCAAAGTGAAAGTTATTGAAAAATGTATCCTAAAACCAATCATCTAAGTAGTAGATGATTGGAATTAGTATATGAATTATCTAATAATAGTAATTTGGTTGTTTCATCATAAAAGTTCTATCTTCCTTAAATGAACTCCAAAATTATGATGAAGTTCTTAGAACCATAATCAATCGATAAAGGAGAATTTATTGGATGGTTCTTAAATTATTCATGATCAAATGATAAGTTATTAACAAGGATGATAACTTATCATGTGTAGATCGCTATATGCCATATGCGTTGGTTATCCTCGTAACCAAGTGGTGTGGAGATACTGGTATGGCATCTAGGTGAGATGTAGGAGTACATCTATATTGAACATTATCAATGTAGCACTCTACTGTCAAGAATAGCTAGCTAAGGCCAATGGATATAAGTGTCCCTCCGACCTGAGATAACTATGGTGACTTGTGAGCAACTCACTATACTTTGATGTTGGACTGTCTGTATTTCTAATATAGGTGATGAAAGATTTTTGGGTATAGTCAAGTACTTGTAGAGTCGGTGTATGAGTCAAGATGGGATTGACCACTTCTGATTAACTTCAGAAATAGAATGTCTCACTATGTTTCAGTTTAGCAAAATCTAGGCCTAGGTAATCCTCATGAGGTGTCATGAGATTTGCAAAATTTTGAGACACAACAGAGATGAGTTGTATGAGTGTTTGACAGCATACTCAAAGTCGTCTTGAGCATTATTGATCATAGGGATGAATTATATGGTAACCTGGGCTAGGGTTCTAAGAATGTTGCTTTGCATATATTCGACCTATTCAGACGTCAGGAACCATTACTAGATGGTAATTTTGATTGGTACAAAAATTAGTTCCTGTACTACTGACTTAGGTTCGAACCTATGGGATCACACACATTAGAACTTGTAACCTGATCAGATTGTTAATCGATGATTGAGAATCATTCTAAGATGAACCATCAATATGATTGGTATTTGACCTAATGCAAGTGTTGTAGGAGGATTGATTAGCAATCGGATTGCTAATTGGCTCAATTTGATTGAGCAATCAAGCTAAGATTAAGTTTAACTGAATTAGATTTAATTAGAATTAGTTTAAATTTAATTAGATTAAGTCTAGTTGGTTTATTAGATAAGCCAATTGCAAGAAAGAACAATTTCTTGTTTGACTAGGACTTGGGTGCACCTAATTGACTTAGGATTTAAATTAGATTTAAATCTTGATTTAATTTGATTTAATTGGGCTCCTTGTTGGACTAGGATCATTCTTAATTATGTAGCATTTAATCTAATTTAAATAAGATTTAAATTTAATTTAAACCTATTTTGACCTAGTCAAATAAGAGGAGTCCCAGTTGGACCGGGACTCTCTCTCTCTTTCTCTTGTGCCTATTAAAGCCCATGCCAAATATTTAATTCTAGATTTTTTCTATGCATTCTCATGCTCAAGAAGTTATTTCAAGCCCACTATTTAGAATATTTTGAAATTTATTTTGACTTGATCAAAATAAGAAGAAAATTGAAAATTGTTTCCTACTTGGAAGAGTCTTCTTTGACCCAAACTGCTCCCTCCCTTGTGTGCCAACTCTACCCACACCTCTCTATCTTATTCAGCCCTTTTTTCCTTGGTTTTGTCTATGAGAATTAGTGGTTACACAAAAAAATAAGTGGGAGGGGCGTCCAAGAGTTGGATGCCCCATAGAAGTCCTCCTTTGACTAGGTTTTGACCTAGTTTTGCAATAAAAAGTGGATGCCTCTTATGAGATTGTTTTAGGAAGTGAAAAATTCTAGAAAAATCATGAAAATCAAAGAAGAAGGAGGAGAAGACATGGAGGATTTATGGTACCAAGATTCTTAGAGAAGAGCCCTCAATTAAGACATCAAAGGTTGATGTCTTGAAGAGACAAGAGAGAGAGAGGAAGGGCTTGAGGGAAGATGATGCCAAGATACTTAGAGAAAAGATCTTCATCTGGACATCAATCATTGATGTCATGAAGGCACAAAGGTAAGAGAAGATTATCTTTTCTTGATTTTCTTTTGAGTATCTTCTTCTTCATTATTTTATGTGATTTTTATATGATAAAGATCTTAAAGAGAGAGAGGAAGAGGGTGCGAAATCTGTGCTCCAAGGTGTTGGGACATGGTGATCCTTTTTGGACATGATCTAATCATATCCTGATGTGATAAGAATAAGAGAAGAAGGTCTTATCTTAGGGTTTTCTTAAGAGCCATTCTTCTCAATTTTATTTATGAGATTTTTATGAGAAAAATCTGAGGGTGTGATATCTAGAAAATTAGAAAAAAATCCAGAGAAGAAGGTCTCCTCTGAATCTTATATAATAGATGCTTTTAGGACATCAACCATTGACATCCTAAAGGAGAAGATTTATCTTCTCCTAGGATTTTTTTCATGTCTTTTTATTTTCTAATTTATGGAAGATACAAGCATTGGATTCCTCCCTCATTCCTCCTCATGTTCTTCATATCTTGGATTGTCCAAGAGATCTGAAGAACATGTATTTGATTAACCGTTAGATGGGATCCGTCAGAAGCTAGCACTTTGAGAGGATCTTCATTCAACGAACCTTCGATCTATGTTGCAAGTTCGTGTGGATCACCTGTAGAGGTCGGATGCTTGTGCGGCTCAAAAGACAACAATGGATTCAACAACGGAGTTCTTGACCTGTGCAAAGGTAAGAGATCTGATCTCTTGGCGACCTAGATGTGATCTAGGATTAGATCTAGAATTATTCTAGATTTAGGTATTGATATGATCAATACCACTTATGATTAATTTAATTTTAAATTTATATTTGCATCATAACATGTTATCGATCCTTGATGTAGGGTTTTGTAATTTGATTAAATGCATGTTGTAGATTAAATAGTTTAATCTATGTCTTCCGCTGCTCTACATTTTGAAAAAGTTTTGAAATCTATGCATGAATCCCTGCATGTATCCTATCATCGACGGGGTGGGGTCAGCCATGGGAGAGGCAGGGCTGGGGTGGCAGGCTTGGGACCATGGCGTAGGAGGCACCGGCAGGGTGGGGGCTGTTAGATATATGTGCCCTAAAAGCTAGAATTGGTTGACACTTGTAATACACTTCTAGGGACAAAATTATAATTTTGACTATTATCAGTAAAATGGATTATTTTCTATCACATATATATATTTAGTGTCTGTGATACATCCTTTGAGTTAATAGTAATGATAATTCATATTTTCAAGAGTTGAAAATTTAAGACATGAATAATCATTATTAACTCATAAAATGCTCCCGACCATAGGATCATCACGAGGATGGTGATTGATCCAGAAGGTTGGTGTACAATCACTTTCCTTTAGTAGATGAGTCTTGAGTCTATAGTGTGGAGACATCGGAGCGAGAGTACAGTTACTCGTTAGAGAATGAGGGCACTCAGCATGACCACCTCGAGTAGTCATTAGGAAGTCTACCTTCTCATAAATGACTGACTCGATGCTGTAGTGGTGTGTCTGGTTCTTTGATCTGAGGTGTATCGACAGTTCACCTTGAGGGTGTTATAGTTTGACTACACCATAACTCGGTCTCCTAGCCATCCGAAATTCTGAGGTGTATGTTGGCTATAGCATGCCATTATAGGAGCTAGATTGCATCAAGATGGAATCTATCTACCTCGATGGTAGAAGAGCAGCCCTATGATGATCATGAGAATCAAGTCTAGAAGTCCATGGCCATGGCAGAGTGAAATAATAGAAAGAGTTTCTATATAGGTTTTCACATCAGACTTGAATCAAATGATTACATCATATGACAGAGACAAGGGTTTGATGAGTTCACCTAAACCCTAATCTGATTGGAGCTCAAGATAGAAGAACTTAATCACACAGGTAGCTGCACTAAGAGGTTCACATTCAGCTCTGATGGGTTGCCACCATATACTGCTAGGTGTCACTGATGGATTTTGGGAGCAATTATAATGATTTAGATGATCGATCATTCTAGCTGTTCGAATCAGAAGAGTTCTGATCCATCGAAAGGAGTTTCGATGATGTTGATGATAGAGATCATGACATATCCCATTACCATACAAAATTGAACCTAACTGGATCACACAAATAAGGGTTTGAATTTGGTGATCATCAATTGAACTAATCTAGTTCAATTGATCTGAATGAGATCCAATTATGTTCAAGAAAATCATGCTAGCACTTGATTGAACCTAACGTTCTTCTTTTACTATCATAAATAGTTATCCTGACTGACCCAAAGGAGTTTGTACTCGATCAGAGGCCTTCACTTGGTCTGACTAGAGCCTATCCAGATTAGAAAAGGGTTGTCTTATTTTGTAAGACAATACTTGCCATTTTTGGTCACCTACCATTTCTCATCCTTTGACTTTGGTCAAAAGTTGACCTTTGATTGGTCAAATGTTGACCATTGACACTTTGACTTCTATCCATGTGTCATGCACCTATTGGAGAGTTGGTGGGGGCTTGTCCCCTTGGCAGAACCTAGCAAGGAGGAGGGTGCATGCCATCATTGGCGTGCGCCCAAGCAGGAGGTGCCCAGGAGTCCCTGTTGGATAGGGACTCCATCTCCTTTTTAGATTCCAATTAGACTTCTCCTAAGAACCAAGTTTGACTGATCTTAGGCACCATCTAAGGATGAATCCAGGGGACTCTATTCCCACCAATCAGATTTAGATCTGATTTCACAAAGGGTTATGATTGGTTGGGAAGAAGAGGAGTTGGATCACACATAGTCTGCAAATACGACCCTGCACCCAACTCAAAGAGCAATATAATTCTCCATGCCCCAAGGCTGCCTCTCTCCTCCTCCTCCATGCCAAGACCATCTTCTCCCTCTCCTCTCCATGCCTAGAGTAGTTTGGGATTAAGTTGATGCAATCCAGATGAGAGAAAGGCGACAGAAAGCTAGAAGGCTGCGCTGCTGCAAAGGACAACTGCTGATCTTCGAAAGGTATTTTGAAGATCCTCCAAATCAGATTTAGATCTGATTTTTGGAGACATGATATAGAAGAAGAGGATCTCCAGATCTAATCTGAGTGTATGCCGGTAGAGGCCAGGCACTTACGTGGCTAGATCCAGAACCTTCCGCTGCTTACAGGATCATCAACGGGTAATAGGATTACCATACATCAAGGTAAATTAAATTTGATTTAATTTATCTAAATTTTATTTGTATTATTAGAATACTAAAAATTAGATCTAAAATATTTTAGATCTAATTTGGATTAAAAATTTTTTTTTTTAAAATATATCTCTTGATCAAATCAGATCCGAACGAACCTAGTCCGAAAAATCAGAATTTCCCTTCAACTGGTACCAGAGCCAAGGTTCTAAAGTATTTAGATCTGATTTTAAAATTGTTTTAATCAAAAAATAAGTGATTTTAGTTGTCACATGAGGTGTGATTAGATCTAAAATTAGAAAAATTAAAATTAAATGATTTGGATCTAAGATTAGAAAATATGTATGACTAGTTCTAAAATAGAATAGTTCTATAGAATAGTCTTGCATGTTTTCAATTTAATTTGATTAAATCATATTTTAGATCTATTTATTTATTATTTTTTGATATTATAATTATTATAATAATATCTAAAAAATAATAAATAAAAATTATTTAATTTTAACATCATATGAGATATGATTGATGCATGTCTAGACTAGTTGTAGAATAGTTCTACATAGTTGTCTAGATTAGAGTTTATTTTGATAAGATCAATTTAAATATAATTTTTTAGATTATTATGAGATAATTTAGATCTAAAAATATGCATGATTCAATACATAAGATGTATGCAAAATATGTCATGATTAGATCTAATTTGTATATGAGATATATGATATTGATCTAAAATTATTTTGTAGTATTACATGTTCCTGATTAAGGTGTTCCTCTTGATCGTCCGATCATAAGAACGAAGAAAAGTTTAAAGACCCTCTCTTTCCATCCGATGGGGTGTTCTTATGACGTGTAGGGGTGCTGCGCATTCATCCTTAATCAGAAATCCAAAACTTACTTTCTGCAAAATCCTAGATCCTGAAATCCTAGGATTTATTGTGCATATTTTATTTATGAATCCTACTTAATTAAAAATTAAGATTATGGAATATTAATTAGGTCTAAAATTAAGAATTTTAGATCTAAGACATATTCATAATATTGGGTTCGGGCTTGGCTAGCTCAATTAGGTCTAAGCGGTTGATCAAATCGAATCAAGAGTTGGTTAGATGGGATCAACAGTGCTTAAATCGATCAGCCTAATAGGATTAAGTCTGGGTTAAGATTGAGTCACGATCAAGCAAGACCTAATTTGGCTTAGAGGTTAGAGTCTGGGTTGTAGGCTAATCCAATTGGTTCTGGCTCAACAATTTGGTGTCTAAGGTTAGTTTCGCACATATGACCGACTGGTTTTTAATTGAGAGCTACTCGATCTGAATGCATTCTTGTACGAGTTAATGGCATATCCCTTCCACCGATCTCACTTACCTGGCCATATCTATTGACTCAGTTCTGATTTGAGGTGGTCAATAATCCGAGCTAACCCATGCTACTAGGTTAGTCATAATTGTTATGACTATGACAAGTCTAGTTTGATGAGACCTGAATCAATTCTTCCTAAGAAAAGATTAAGTCTGAGGTCTTCCACCATTGTAGATGTGCAGGCCCTTTTCGGAGTTGATTGTTCTTGGTTGGATACAGTGGCTCAGTTGCACTGAGAAGATGCAACCATATCTATTAGGCATTGGATGCTATGGGCTGGAGGATGAGTTGGGCTCAATATTTTGGATACGGTAAGAGACTCAATTAGGAATTCTGTCTGTGCAAATGGTGGGTCTGACTTAACTAAGAAGTGGATCAATATTCCAAATATGGTGAGATTCATGAATTAGAGACCATGTTTGGGTGCACCATGATTAGAGAATCATTGAACAAGAGTTGTTTACTCATTGGCTAACCCATCACCAATGCTGTTAGGTGAGGTGATGAGTCAGTTGGTGAGACCGCACCACCCACTAGAAATCATTAATCGTGGAGATTTTTGCATTTCTATAGAGGGAGTGTAGGGATCCGAGAAAATAGTAGAAGCTAATTTGTTTAAAAATAAAATTTCTAAACAAATTGGTTAAGTCATAATTACAGTATCTAAGTAGAATTTTTGACTCTCTACAGGAAAATATTTGCGTCCAACCTATTAGCACGTATCCTGGACACACATAGACTGATTGGACCGAATTCTAAAGATTGGTTCAGGAACTACAAAATAATTTTGGGTTCTGAGAAGTTAACCCATGTCTTGGACCTGGACCCTCCCACCTTACCAGTCCGTCCATCCACTGAATAGAGAGCGTCTCTGGAAAAATGGATAGACGAAGATAATAAGGCTAGATATTACATGTTGGGCTTGATGTCTGATGAGCTCCAGCATCAACATGAAGATATCGGGACTGCTCACCAAATGTTGGCTCACCTATAGGAGATATTTGGTGAACAGAGTCGTGCAGCCAAATATCAAGTCACAAAATGACTTTTTATGGCTAAGATGCATGATGGGCAGTCAGTCCAAGATCACTGTCTGATGATGATCAAAGACTTGGAAGAGCTTAAGAAGCTCGGTGTGAAGTTAGACTTGGATCTGCAGAATGATGTTATTTTGCAATCCTTGACTGATGCATATGGGCAATTCATCATTAATTACCATATGCATAAACTTCAAAATTCCTTGGCCGAATTATTGAACATGCTGGTCACCGCTGAGCTTTCTATGAAAGATTCTAAAAGCTCAGTTCTTGCTATGAAACGGACTTCTTCCAAAAGAAAGTCTTCTAAAAAGAAAAAGAAGTCCACAAAAAAGTAGAAGGTGGAAGGAGGAAAGAAGAAGAAGGTAGAGCCAAAGAAGAAGGCCGATGTTAAAGGAAAGTATTTCCATTGCAACAGCGACGGCCACTAGATGTGAAACTGCCCTACTTACCTGGCCATCCTGAAGAACAAGAAGGAAGGTCCTTCTGGAGGTATGCTTGTTATTAAGTCTAACCTTATGGTTTCTTCTGCATCCAGTTAGGTGCTTGACTCTAGTTTTAGTGCTCATCTGTGCACTTCCATGTAGGATCTTGAGGATAACAGGAGGCTGAGGGATGGAGACATGATCCTACACATCAAAAATGGAGCAAGAGTTGTTGCAGTGGCCGTGGGAACATACCCTCTTCGATTACCATCTGGTTTAGACTTAGTTTTGAAAGACTGTTATTATGTGCCTACAGCTAGCAGGAATTTGATTTCTGTTTCATGCTTAGCACTAGAAGGCTATGTGATTACCTTCTTTAAGGACCATTGTAACATTCTTTATGAAAAAAATAAAATTGCAAATGGTTTTCTAATTAACGATCTTTATCAGCTACATATTGATATATCTGTTCTAACTATCGAGCAAAACGTGAATTCCTAATGACCTAGGGATAGTCCAAATGATAGATATCTATGGCACCTGAGATTAGGTCATATAGCAGAAGATAGGATCAACAAATTGGAGAAAATGGGCTATTGAGTCCATTGACTTTCGAATCATATCCAACTTGTGAATCTTGTCTTCAAGGCAAAATGATTAAACTCTCTTTTATTGGACATGGGGAAAGGACCATAGATCTCCTTGCCCTAGTACATACTGATGTGTGCGGCCTATTTGATGTGCCAACTAGAGATAATTTTGTCTACTTCATTACCTTTATCGATGATCTATCTAGGTATGGGTATGTGTATCTCATGAGACATAAGTCTAAAGCTTTTGAAAAGTTCAAAGAATTCAGACATGAAGTAGAAAAAGAAACTAAAAAACCCATTAAGGTTCTTCGATCAGATCGAGGAGGTGAATACCTTAGCCAGGAATTCTTAGACTATCTCAAGAAAAATGGCATATTCTCTCAATGGACTCCATCAAAAACACCTCAACTCAATGGGATTTCAGAATGGAGAAATCGAACTCTATTAGATATGGTCCGATCCATGATGAGCTTCACAAAACCTCCCTAATTTTCTTTGGGGATACTCATGTTAACTTCAATTTATCTACTAAATAGGGTTCCCTCTAAGACCGTTCCTACCACACCATTTAAGATATGGCACGATAAGAAATCAAGTCTGAGTCATCTCAGAATTTGGGATTATCCGGCTCATGTCAAAAGACAACAAGCAGACAAGTTAGAGTTTAGGTCCTTCAGAGCTCGATTCATAGGATATCCTAAAGAGTCATTAGGATACTATTTCTACATTCCAGAAGACCATAATGTGATTATGAGTCGACATGCCATCTTTCTTGAAAAATAATTTATTTAAGATAGCGGCATTGGAAAGCAGATTAAGCTTGATGAGAAAGTCTCACAAGTACAATGAGCTAAGGACCAATTGGAACCAAATCAAGTTGAGCCAATAAGAACACTACCTCCTCCATCTCGTAGATCAGAAACAGTTTTTCGTCCCCCTGAAAGATACTTAGGTATTGTTTCAGAGGAAGTAGAGAAAATGTTCCTCATAGGTAATGGTGCCCATGGTGATGATCCCAAAACCTATAACGAGGCGATATTAGATATCGACTCCGAAAAATGGCTAGAGGCAATGTAGTCAGAAATTGACTCGATGCACTCAAACTAAGTCTGGACCTTGGTAGATCCACCAGAAGGTATAGTACCTATTGGGTGTAAACGGATCTTCAAGAGAAAGATTGGTGCAAATGGGAATGTGGAGACATTGAAGGCTAGACTAGTGGCAAAAGGTTATAGTTGATGTGCAGGCATTGACTATCAGGATACCTTTTCTCCCAGTGGCTATGCTAAAATTCATCCGCACATTGCTTGCCGTTGCAGCCTATGTTGATTATGAAATATGGCAAATGGACGTAAAAACGACGTTCTTAAATGGATATCTTGTGAAAGATATCTATATAGAACAGCCGCTAGGTTTCACATCCAGTGATACTGATCACATGATTTGCAAGCTGCAAAGGTCCATATATGGACCAAAGCAAGCATCTCAGAGCTGGAACACTCGTTTTAATGATGTGATCAAAAAGTTTGGTTTCATCAAAATTGAAGAGGAACCATGTGTCTTCAAAAAGATCAGTGGGAGCGCTGTTGTCTTCCTCGTATTATCCGTGGATGACATCCTCCTTATTGGGAGTGATATTCCCATATTGACGATAGTCAAAATATGGTTATCCAAGGAATTCTCCATGAAAGACCTAGGTGAAGCATCCTTTATTCTAGGAATTAAGGTCTATAGGAATAGACCAAATAGGATGCTAGGACTTTCACAGAAGATGTACATAGAGAAAGTACTAAAGAGGTTTTGTATGGAAAACTCTAAGAGGGGATTAATACCCTTCAGACATGGTATTCATCTTTCCAAGAAGATGTGCGCTAGCACACCTGAGGAAATAGAATGCATGAGCAAGATCCCTTATACTTCTGCAATAGGGACCCTCATGTATGCCATGCTATGTACATGACCTAATATAGCCCATGCTGTGAGTGTCACAAGCAGATATCAATCAAATCCAAGTGAAGAACACTGGACTTCTGTGAAATGTATCCTTAAGTACTTGAGAAGAACTAAGGATATGATGTTGGTCTTTGCTAATGGAGAACTCCAAGTCCAGGGATACATAGACTCGGATTTCATGTTCTATGTAGATGATCGAAAGTCGACATCTGGGAGTCTGTTTGTGTGCAATGGTGGTGCTTTCAGCTGTAAGAGTTTCAAGCAAATCGTGATAGCAGATTCCAGCATGGAAGCAGAATATATCGCTGTATCAGAGGCTATAAAGGAAGCATTCTGGTATAAGAAGTTTGCTGTAGAAATTGGAGTAATACCATCAGATGCCATTCCTCTATACTGCGACAACAATGGCACCATAGCCCTTGCTAAGGAGCCGAGGTCTCACCAAAAATTCAAGCACATTGAGCAGCGATACCACCTCATCCGCGATTACCTCGAGAAGGGTTACGTCGAGGTTAAGAGAGTCGACTCCATAGACAATGTGGCAGACCCGCTTACAAAATCGTTGGGTCAGCAGAAGATTGAAGCCCACCTTGAGAAGATGGGATATAGACTTATAACCAATTGGCTTTAAGATAAGTGGAAGATTGTTAGATATGTGCCATAGAAGCCAGAATTGGCTGACACTTGTAATACACTTCTGGGGGCAAAATTATAATTTTGACTATTATTAACAAAATGGGTTATTTTCTATCACATATGTATATTTAGTGTCTGTGATACATCCTTTGAGTTAATGGTAATGATAATTCATATTTTCAAGAGTTGAAAATTTAATACATGAATAATCATTATTAACTCATAAAATGCTTCCGACCATAGGATCATCACGAGGATGGTGATTGATCCGAAAGGTTGGTGTACAATCGCTTTCCTTTAGTAGATGAGTCTTGAGTCTATGGTGTGGAGATATCGGAGAGAGAGTATGGATACTCGTTAGAGAACGAGGGCACCGAGCGTGACCACCTCGAGTAGTCATTAGGAAGTCTACCTTCTCGTCAATGACTGACTCGATGCTGTAGTGGTGTGTCTGATTCTTTGACTTGAGGTGCATCAGCAGTTCACCTTGAGGGTGTTATAGTTTGACTACACTATAACTCGATCTCCTAGCTATTCGGAATCCTGAGGTGTATGTTGGCTATAGCATGTTCATTGTAGGAACTGAATTGCATCAAGATGGAATCTACCTACCTCGGTGGTAGAGGAGTAGCCCTATGATGATCATGAGAATCAAGTCCAGAAGCCCATGGCCATGGCAGAGTGAAATAATAGAAAGAGTTTCTATTTAGATTTTCACATCGAACTTGAATCGAATGATTACATCATATGATAGAGACTAGGGTTTGACGAGTTCACCTAAACCCTAATCTGATTGGGGCTCAAGATAGAAGAACTTAATCACATAAGTAGTTGCACCAAGAGGTTCGCATTTAGCTTTGATAGGTTGCCATCATATACTGCTAGGTATCACTGGTGGATTTTGGAAGTAATTAGAATGATTTAGATGATCGATCATTCTAGCTGTTCGAATCAGAAGAGTTCTGATCCATCGAAAGGAGTTTCGATGATATCGATGATAGAGATCATGACATATCCCATTATCATACAGAATTGAACCTAACTTGGTCACATAAACAAGGGTTTGAATCTGGTGATCATTAATTGAAGTAATCCAGTTCAATTGATCTGAATGAGATTTAATTAGGTTCAAGAAAATCGTGCTAGCACTCGATTGAACCTAACGTTCTTCTTTTACTATCATAAATAGTTGTCCTGATTGAGCCAAAGGAGTTTGTGCTCGATCAGAGGCCTTCACTTAGTCTAACTGGAGCCTGTCTAGATCAGAAAAAGGGTTGTCTTATTTTGTAAGATAATACCTACCATTTTTGGTCACCTACCATTTTTCGTTCTTTGACTTTGGTCAAAAGTTGACCTTTGACTGGTCAAATGTTGACCATTGATTGACCATTGACTTCTGACTTCCCACATGTCATGCACCTATTGGAGAGCTAGTGGGGGCTTTTCCTCGTATCAGAACCTGGCAAGGAGGAGGGCGCACGCCACCCTTAGCATGCGCCCAAGCAGGAGGCGCCCAGGAGTCCCTGTTGGATAGGGACTCCATCTCCTTTTTGGATTCCGATTGGACTTCTCCTAAGAACCAAGTTTGACTAGTCTTAGGCACCATCTAAGGATGAATTCAGGGGACTCTATTCCCACCAATCAGATTTAGATCTGATTTCCCAAAGGGTTGTGATTGTTTGGGAAGAAGAGGAGTTGGTTCACGCATAGTCTACAAATAAGACCCTGCGCCCAACTCAAAGAGCAATACAATTCTCCACACCCCAAGGCTGCATCTCTCCTCATCCTCCATGCCAAGACCATCTTCTCCCTCTCCTCTCCATGTCCAAAGTAGTTTGGGATCCATGTTGGTGCAATCCAGATGAGAGAAAGGCGACAGAATGCTAGAAGGCTTCGCTGCTGCAAAGGATAACTGCTGATCTTCGAAAGGTATTTTGAAGATCCTCCAAATTAGATTTAGATCTAATTTTTGGAGATGTGATAGAGAAGAAGAGGATCTCCAGATCCAGCCTGAGTGGATACCGATAGAGGGCAGGCACTTGCGTGGCTAGATCCAGAACATTCCGCTGCTTACAGGATCATCAATGGGTAATAGGATTACCCTACATCAAGGTAAATTAAATTTGATTTAATTTATATAGATATTATTTTTATTATTAGAATAATAAGAATCAGATTTGAAATATTTTAGATTTAATTTTGATCAAAGATAAAAAATTTTGAAATATTTTTCTTGATCCGATCAGATCTGAGCGAACTTGGTCCGAAAAATCAGGATTTTCCTTTAGGGCGGCCATGGGAGAGGCAGGGCCAAGGCGACTGGCTCGAGGCTATGGTGTAGGATGCATTAGTAGGGTTAGGGTGGTCGCAGGAGAGGTGGTAGCTAGCTTGGGGCCATGACACAAGAGGCATCGATCGGGTCAGGGTGACCATGGAAGAGGTGAGGCTAGGGTGGCTGGCTTGGAGCCATAGTGCAAAAGACACCGGTAGGGTCGGGGTAGCCATGGGCAAGGAAAGCTTAGGGCAGCGGTGTAGGGCGGCCTTGAGAGAGGCAGGCCCATGGTAGCTAGGTCAGGATGGCCGTGTAGGAGCACTAACGAGCTCAGGCAAAAAGGGGTTAGAGAGGCTGGCTCGGTACCGCGGTGTAGGAGGCACCAATGGTGTCAAGTAACCAGGATGTAGGATGCACGGGGAGCAGGAAATGTCAGGATGATGCATGGGGAGAGGAGAAGGCACAGAGAATTTTTTTAACTTGAAATTTCTTTCCACCAACAGGGGCAAAAAAGGTTTATGGATAGACTATTTATCGATGGTAAGATTACTATCGGTAATACAATCTACAAAATCATAGATTCTATGCTAGGTTATCAACGACGGCAACATCTATCACTAATAATAAAATGCCATCACTAATAATATTATATTTTCTAAAAAATATTTAATTTTAATATTATTTTTTTTGAAAAAATTTTAATTATTATCGACAGCAAGCTACCAATTGAAGGAGAAACCCTATTTTTCGGCACATGATCATTTAGATTTGATTATATCTGAAGGAATATTTTAAAATTTTTTTTTCTAAGATCATAATCAGATCTGAACATCTCGGATCTGATCCTTCAAGATCTGATATTAAGATTAAAATAAAATTAAATCTAATTTAATTTCATACCTTCTTTTGGATAATCAGATTATCCTGCGATGATCTTGATTTATCTAGTGGTTCTAGAAGGAGCCACGCACGTGCTTGGCCTCTACTGGTATTCACTCAGATAGGATCTTGACGTCTTCTCCTTATAAATCTTTTCTTCAAAGATTAGATTTGGATCTGATCTAAAGAACCTTCAAAATAACTTCTGAAGGCAATCTATCCGTCTAACGAACACCATCATGTAGATGATGAAATCTTCTAAATATTAATTGGATCTTCTTCTCAGATTTATTTCCAAGCTTTGGCACTTAGAAGAAGAGGAGAGAGAGGATTAGAGAGGGAATGGAAGATGGAAGGGGTGACAGCCTTTTTGGTGTGGGAAAATATTTCTTATGTTGCATCAATATGACATGAGAAGGGTTTTTATGTTATGCACCATCTAAGACTCCTAAGTGATCAAGCAACTTGTTTGCTTGATTACTTAGGACTCCTACCTAATAGCCCACATCCCAAAGCTGGTCTTCAACAAGTTTGGTCACCCAAAACACTTCCTAAATTGGTGTGAAGAAAGGATGAGTAGTCCATGGTGCATGGGACTCCTCCCTTCAATAGTTTGATCCAAAACAAACTCTATCATAACTAAGCCAAAACTTCACCATAAAATACAAAATTAAGCACATCCATATCATGTCTCGAGCCCTACCATATATCCAAAAATTAGAGCAAACCAATTTCTACAATTAGGTCAACTTTTGACCTTGAATGGATTAAATTTCTACAATTAATCTAACCTAAACTTGTTCTAGTCAGATGAAAATAAATCCATTCAAAATACAGGAATAAGTCAAATCAAATTTGACTCAGTTATGATGAATCAGAAAGATTACAAAAAAATAAAGTCAGGCTCAATTGCGTGCTAGCACGATTACCTTGAACCTAATTGGATCTAATCCAAATCAATCAAATTGGGTTAGCTCAATTAATGACATCTAGACCCAAGCTCTTATTTGAATGATCTAGTTAGGTTCAATTCTATATGGTAATAAGATATGTCATGATCACCATCATCGAAACATCTTTTGATGGATCAGAACTTTTCTGATTCATACAATTAGGATGATTGATCATCAAAATCATTCTAATTGCTCCCAAAATTCATCAGTGACACCTAGCAGTATATGGTGGCAATCCATCAGAACTAAATATGAACCTCTTGACTGTGTGATTGGATTTTTCTATCTCGAGCCTCGATTGGATTAGGGTTAAGGTAAACTCATCAAACCCAATATCTGTCATATAAATTAATCATTCAATTTGAGTCCAATGTAAAACTCTAATAGAAACTCTTTCCATCATCTTCACTTGACCATGGCCATGGGCTTAAGGACTCAATCTCATGATTATCAAAGGGCTACTCCTCATCGACCGAGGTAGATAGATCCTTATCAATGTAATCTAATTCCTACAATGAAAATGCTACAGCCAACATGCACCTCAGGATTCTGAATGGCTAAACGACTGAGTTATGGTGTAGTCAAACTATAATGCCCTCAAGGTGAACTATCGATGCACCTCAGATCAAAGAACCAGGCACACCACTGTAGCATCGAGTCAGTCATCGATGAGAAGATAGACTTTCTTATGACTGCTCAAGGTGGTCATGCTCAGTGCCCTCGTTCTCTAATAGGTACCTATACTCTCACTTCGGTGTCTCCACACCATAGGCTTAAGATACATCTTTTCTAAAAAAATGATCGTACACCAACCTTCTGGATCGATCACCATCCTCGTGATGATCCTATGGTCAGGAGCTATTTATAAGTTAATTATGAAAATTAATGTCTCAAATTTTCAACTCTTGAAAATATAAATTGTCATTACCATTAACTCAAAGAATGTATCACAGACACTTTAAATACACACTATGATAGAAAATAATCTTTTTATTAATTTATAATCAAAATTATAAAATTATTCTTAGAAGTGTATTACAAGTGTTTAGCCAATCTAGCTTCTAGGGCAAACATCTAACAAACTCCCACTTGACCTAAAGCCAATTGGCTATAAACCTATGTTCCATCTTCTTAAGGTGGGCTTTAATCTTCTGCTGGCTCAATGGCATTGTCAACGGGTCAGTCGCATTATCTACAGTATTGACTCTCTTGACCTCAACGTATCCCTTCTCAAGATAATCATGGATGAGGTGGTATCGCAACTCGATGTACTTAGATTTTTTATGAGACCTCGACTCCTTAGCTAGGACTATGGCACCATTGTTGTCGCAGTACAGAGAGATGGCATCTGATGGCATCACTCCAAGCTCTACAGCAAATTTCTTATACCAAAATGCCTCTTTTGCACCATCCGATGCAGCGATGTACTCTGCTTCCATGGTGGAGTCTGCTATCACTATCTGCTTGAAACTCTTCCAACTGACAACTCTATTATTATAAATAAACAGACTTTTAGATGTTGACTTTTGATCATCTATGTCAGATATAAAATTCGAGTCTGTATACCTCTAGACCTGGAGTTCTCTATCACCAAAAACTAGAAGCATAACTTTAGTCCTTCTCAAGTACTTAAGGATATATTTCACAGAAGTCTAGTACTTTTCACCTGGATTCGATTGATACCTGCTCGTGACACTCACAGCATGGACAATATCAGGTCATGTACGTAGCATGGCATCATGAGGCTCTGTATTGCTGAAACATAAGGGATCTTGCTCATGCGTTCAATCTCCTTAAGTGTGCTAGGGTACATCTTCTTGGAGAGATGAATGCCATGTCTGAAGGGTACTAAACCCCTCTTGGAGTTTTTCATGCTAAACCTCTTCAGCACCTTCTTTATATATATTTTCTGTAAGAGACCTAGCATCCTATTCGATCTATCCCTATAGACCTTAGTTCCTAGAATAAATGATGCCATTTCTAGATCTTTCATAGAGAACTCCTTAGAAAACCATATTTTGACTGTAGTCAACATGAAAATATCATTTTCAATTAGGAGGATGTCATCTACGTATAGTACGAGGAAGACAACAGCGCTCCCACTAACCTTTTTGAAAATATAGGGCTCCTCCTCGTTCTTGATGAATTCAAATGATTTGATTACATCATTGAAATGAGCATTCCAACTACGAGATGCTTGCTTAAGTCCATATATAAATCTTTGCAACTTACATACTTTATAATCATTATCACTTGATGTGAAATCTAGCGGCTATTCCATATAGATATCTTCCTCAAGATATCCATATAAGAATATCATTTTTACATCCATCTGCCATATCTTATAATCAAAATAGGCTGCAACAGCAAGCAATGAGCGGATGCATTTGAGCATGGCTATTGGCGAAAAGGTATCCTAATAGTCAATGCCTTCACACTGACTATACCCTTTTGCTACGAGCTTTGTTTTGAATGTCTCAAAATTCCCATCGACATCTATGTTTCATCTGAAGATCCATTTACACATGATAGGTACTATACCTGCAGGTAGTTCTACCAAGATCTAGACTTGGTTCGAATGCATTGAGTCAATCTCCGACCTCATTACCGCTAACCATTTCTTAGAGTTGATATCTGATATCATCTCATCATAAGTTTTGGGATCGTCACCATGAACCCCACTTCCTATGAGGAATATTTTCTATACGTCTTCTGATATAGTACCTAAGTACCTTTTCGGAGGATGAAAAATTCTACTTGATCTATGAGATGGAGGAGGTAGTATCTAGGTTGACTCAATCTGATTGAGTTCCATAGGTTTCTTAGCTCGTTTCTCATTGGAGACTTTCTCCTCGAGTCTAATCTATCTTTCAATGCCACCATCTTGAATAAACTATTTTTCAAGAAAGATGGTGTGTCGACCCATAATCACATTATGATTTTTTAGAAGATAGAAATAATATCCTAATAACTCTTTAGGATATTCAATAAATCGAGCTCTAAAGGACCTAGACTCTAATTTATCTGCCTATTGTCTCTTGACATAGGTCGGATAATCCAAAATTCCAAGATGACTTAGACTTGGTTTTTTACCATGTCATATCTCATATGGTGTGATAGGAATGATCTTAGAGAGAACCCTATTCAATAAATATATAGCGGTCATCAAACTTTCTCCAAAGATACTTAGGAATGTTCGTGAAGCTTATCATAGATCGAACTATATCTAATAGGGTCTAATTTCTCTGTTCCAAAATCTCATTGAGTTAAGGCATTCTAGATGGAGTCCATTAAGAGACTATACCATTGGCCTTAAGATAGTCCAGGAATTTCTGACTAAGGTATTCGCCTCCTCGATCTGATCAAAGAACCTTAATAGATTTTTCTATTTATTTTCTACTTTGAGTCTGAATTTTTTGAACTTTTCAAAAGTTTTAGACATATGTCGCATCAAATATACATACCCATACTGAGACAAATCATCGGTAAAGATGATGAAGTAGACATAATTACCCCTGATCGTTACATCAAATGAGTCGCATACATCAGTATGTACTAGGACAAGTAGGTCTATGGCCCTTTCCCCATGTCCTACAAGAGGAAGCTTGATCATTTTGCCATGAAGGCATGATTCACAAATTGGATATAATTCGAAAGTCAATGGACTCAATAGCCTGAATTTCTCTAATTTGTTAACCCTTTCTTCGACTATATGACCTAGCCTAAGGTGCCAAAGATACCTATCATTTAGACTATCTCAAGGTCGCTTTGATCCTATGGCATTCATGTTTTGCTCAATATTAAAAATAGAAATGTCAATATGTAACCGATAGAGACCATTTATAAGAAAATCACTTGTAATTTTATTTCTTTCATAAAGGATATTACAATGGTCCTTAAGAAAACTAATTACATAGCCTTCTTGTGCTAAACATGAAATAGAAATCAACTTCCTGCTTATTGTAGGCACATAAAAATAGTCCCTAAGAACTAAATCTAATCCTAATGATAATCACAGAGGATAGGTTCCCATGGCTACAACAGCAGCTCTTGCTCCATTTTCGATGCATAGGATCATCTTACTATCCCATAGCCTCCTGCTATCCTCAAGACCCTACATAGAAGTGCATAAGTGAGCACTAGAACCAGAGTCAAGCATCCAACTAGATGCAGAAGAAATCATAAGATTAGATTCTATAATGAGCATTCCTCTGGAAGGACCTACCTTCCTCTTGTTCTTCAGGTTGGCCAAGTACAAAGGGCAGTTCTGCTTCCAATGGTTATCAGTTTTGCAATGAAAATATTTTTCCTTATCAGCCTTCTTCTTTGGGTCTGCTCTCTTTTTCTTCCCACAATCCATTTTTTGTTACTTCACGGACTTTTTCTTCTTTTCAAAAGATATTTTCTTGGAAGAAGTCTACTTCATAGGAAGTACTGAGCTTTTAGAATCTTTCATAGAAAGCTCAGCAGTAACCAGTATGTTCATGAGCTCAGTCAAGATATTCTAAAGTTTATGCATATGGTAGTTCATGATGAGCTGTCCATACGCATCAGTCAAAGACTACAGAATTATATCAATTTATAGATCCTGATCTAACTTTACATCAAGCTTTTCAAGCTCTTCTATGTCCTTGATCATCATTAGATAATGATCTTAGATCGACTGCCCATCATGCATTTGAGCCTTAAACAGTCTCTTAGTGACTTGATATTTGGCTGCGTAACCCTATTCATCAAATAACTCCTAATGGTGAGCCAGCATTTGGTGGCTAGTCTTAATATCTTCATGTTGGTGCTAGAGCTCATCAGACATCGAGCCCAACATGTAATACCTGACTTTGTTATCTTCATCCATCTGCTTCTTAAGAGATGCTCTCTGATCAACGAATGGATGGGCTGATAAGATGGAAGGATCTTGTTCTAACACATGAGTCGACTTCTCGAAACCTAAAATAATTTTGAAGTTTCAGAGCCAATCCTTGTAATTGGATCCAGTCAGTCTATGGGTGTCCTAGATGCGGGCTAGTGTGTTGGATGCAGACATCTTCCTATAGAGAGTCAATGTTTCTAGTTAGATTTTGTAATTAGACTTAACCAATTTATTTTGGAGTTTCATATTTTAATAAATTAGGCTCCTACTATTTACTCGGATCCCTACACTCACTTGGCATAGATGCAAAAATCTTCATGATTATTGATTTCTAGTGGGTGGTACGGTCTCACCAATAGGCTCATCACCTCACCTAATAGTTATTGGTGATGGGTCAACTGATGAGTGAACAACTCTTATCCAATGATTCTTTAATTATGGTGCACCCAAACCTGATATCTAATTTATGAATCTCATCGTGTATGAAATATTGATCCACTTCTTAGTTAAGTCAGACCCATCATTTTTACAAATTAGATTCCTGATTGGGTCCCTCATCGTATCCAAAATATTGATTCCAACCCATCATCCAACCCATGGCATCCAATTTTTAATAGACATGGATGCATCTTCTCAGTGCAATTGAACCACTATATCCAACTGAGAACAATCAACCACGAGAACGACCTGTACATCTACAATGGTGGAGGACCTTAGACTTAATATTTTCTTAGAAAGATTTATTTTAGATCTCTTTAAACTTGACTTGACTTAGTCATAACAATTATGACTAACCTAGTAGCATGGGTTGGCTCGAATTATTAGCTACCTCAAATTAGAACTCGATCGACACAAATGATCAGGTAAGTGAGACCAGTGGAAGGAATATGCCATTAATTCAATAAGAACACATTCAGATCAAGTAGCTTCTAATTAAAAATCAGTCGATCGTGTCTACCAGACTTACCTTAGACAGCAAATTATCAAATCAGAACCAATTGGATTAGCCTACAATTCAAGCTCGAACCATGAAGCCAAATTAGGTGTTGACTTGATCAAGTTACATCTCAATGTGATTCGATTTTGATCCAGACTTAATCCTATCAGGCTGGTCAAATCTAAGCTTTCTTTGATCTCACCTAACCAACTCTTAATTCGGTTTGATCAACCGCTAGACCTAATTGAGCTATCCAAGTCCAAACCTAATTTTATGAATATGTCTTAAATCTAAAAATTCATAATTTTTAGATCTAATTAATTTCATAATCTTAATTCCTAATTAAGTTTCGGGTTCATGAACAAAACATGTAATAAAATAGGATTCAGGATTTTGCAAAAAAATAAGTTTTGATTTCAAATTAAGAACGAATGCGCAGCACCCCTACACATCATAAGAACACCCCATCGAATGAGAGGAGAGGACCTTTAAATCCTACTTTATTCTTATGATTGGAAGGCCAAGGGAAACATCTTAATCAGTAATATAATTTCTACTACAAAACTAGTCAGATCTAAATCATATATCACATATACAATTAATAATCTAATTTATACATATTCTGCAAACATCTCATATATCATGACTAAATTAAACATATGTGCTTTCAAATCTAATATATCACATATAATATCTAAAAAATAAAATTTAAATTTGATCACATCAAACAAAACTATTCTAGATATTTTATAGAACTATTCTATAACTAGTTTAAGCATGCATCTTTCATATCTCATATGAATAAAATAAAAAATAAAAATTTTATTTTTTATTTTTTAGGTCTGATTATAATAATTATAATATTAAAAAATTAAAAATAAATTAGATCTAAAATTATATTTAATTAATTTAATAATATGATTATACTAGACTACACATAGAACTACTCTATTTCTAGTCTAGTCATGCATCTCATACATTATAGATCTAAATCATAAAATTTTTAATTTTTTGATTTTAGATCTAATCACATTTGATGTGATATCTAAAATTTTTTAATATTAGATCATAAATAAAAATTAAATTAGATCTAAAATGGATCTGATGAACAGCCAATCTGGCTCTGATATCAGTTGAAGAAAAAATCCTATTTTCGGACACAAGATCGATCAGATCTGATTAGATCTCAAAAAATATTTTAAATTTTTTTTTTAAGATTATAATCAGATCTGAAACATATCAAATCTGATCCTTTAAGATTTCATATTAGGATTAAAATATAATTAAATCTAATTTAATTTCATACCTTATTTTGGATAATCAGATTATCCTGCGATGATCTTGATCTATCCTAACGTTCTGGAAGGAGCCATGCACGTGCCTGACCTCTATCGACATCCACTCGAATAGCATCTAGATGTCTTCTCTGTACAAATCCTTCCTCCAAAGATCAGATGTAAAGAACCTTCAAAACAACTTCTGAAGGTAGTCTGTCCATCTCACGAACATCGTCGCATAGATGATAAAATCTTTTCAATATTAATTGGATCCTCTTCTCAGATTTATTTCCAACCTTTGGCACTTAGAAGTAGGGGAGAGAGAGGATCAGGGAGGGCATGGAAGATGGAAGGGGCAATAGCCTTTTGGGCATGGGAAAATATTTCTTACATTGCATCAATATGGCATGAGAAGGGCTTTTATGTTATGTGCCATCTAAGACTCCTAAGTGATCAAGCAACTTGTTTGCTTGATTACTTAGGACTCCTACCTGATAGCCCACATCTCAAACCTAGTCTTCAATAAGTTTGGTCACTCAAAACACTTCCCAAAGTGGCACGAAGAAAGGATGAGGAGGAGTCCATGGCGCATGGGACTCCTCCCTTCAAGAGTGTGATCCAAATCAAACTCTATCATAACTCAGTCAAAACTTCACCATAAATCACAAAATTTGGCAAATCCATAGCATTCTCGAGCCCTACAACATATCCAAAAATTAGAGCAAACCAATTTCTAGAGAATTTTCTAGAAGACTCTGATTAGGTAACCCTCAACTCTCTCAATTAGGTCAACTTTTGATCCTAGTCCAATTTAACTATGAATGAAATTAATTTCTATAATTAATCTGATCTTGACTTATTTCAATCAGATCAAAATAAATTTATTCAAAATATAGGAACTAGTCAAATTAAATTTTACTTGATTGTGATCAATCAGAAAAATTACAGAAGAAGAAAGTCAGGCTTAATCATGTGCTAGCATGATTACCTTGAAACTAATTGGATCTAATCCAAATCAATCAAACTAGGTTAGCTCAATTGATGATATCCAGATCCAAATCCTTATTTGTATGATCGAATTAAGTTCAATTCTATATGGTAATGAGACATGTTGCGATCTCCATCATCGACATCATTAAAATATCTTTTGATGGATGAGAACTTTTCTAATTCATACAATTAGGATGATTGATCTGCTAGATATGTGTGCCCTAGAAGCCAGAATTGGCTGATACTTATTGTACACTTCTAAGAGCAAAATTATAATTTTGACTATAAATAATAAAATAGATTATTTTCTATCATAATGTGTATTTAGTGTCTGTGATACATTTCTTGAGTTAATGGCAATGATAATTTTTATTTTCAAGAGTTCAAAATTTAAGATATGAATTTTCATTATTAACTCATAAAATGCTTCCAACTGTAGGATCATCACGAGGATGGTGATTGATCCAGAAGGTTGATGTACAATCGCTTCTTTATAGTAGATGAGTCTTGAGTCTATGGTATAGAGACATCGAAGCGAGAGTATAGGTACTCATTAGAGAATGAGGGCACTGAGCGTGACCACCTCGAGCAGTCATAACCTCAAGATGAACTATCGATGCACCTCAGATCAAAGAATTAGACACACCACTGCAGCTTCGAGCAGTCATAAGAAAGTCTACCTTCTCATCGATGACTGGCTCGAAGCTGTAGTGGTGTGTCTGATTCTTTGATCTGAGGTGCATCGATAGTTCACCTTGAGGGTGTTATAGTTTGACTACACCATGACTCGATCTCCTAGCCATTCAAAATTCTGAGGTCTATGTTGGCTATAACATATTCATTGTAGGAATTGGATTACACCAAAAGAAAATCTATCAACCATGGTAGATGAGGAGCAGCCCTATGATGATCATGAGAATCAAGTCCATAAGCCCATGGCCATGGTTGAGTGAAATAATAGAAAGAGTTTCTATTAAGATTTTTACATCGAACTTAAATCAAATGATTAAATCATATGACAAAAATTATGGTTTGACAAGTTCACCTTAACCCTAATCTGATCGAGGCTCAAGATAGAAGAACTTAATCACACGTGTAACTGCACCAAGAGGTTCATTTTCAATTTTGATGGGTTGCCACCATATACTGCTAGGTGTCACTAGTGGATTTTGGTAGCAATTAGAATGATTTGGATGATTGATCATTCTAGTTGTCTGAGTCAGAAAAGTTCTGATCCATCGGAAGGTATTTCGATGATGTCGATGATAGAGATCATGACATATCCCATTATCATACTGAACTAAATCTAACT
This sequence comes from Cocos nucifera, assembly GCA_006176705.1. Classification (NCBI taxonomy): domain Eukaryota; kingdom Viridiplantae; phylum Streptophyta; class Magnoliopsida; order Arecales; family Arecaceae; genus Cocos; species Cocos nucifera. Next base: position 119,727 of record QRFJ01002003.1, on the reverse strand, counting down.
GGATCACACAAACAAGAATTTGGATCTAGATATCATCAATCAAACTAATCTAGTTTAATTAATTTGAATTAGATTCAATTAGATTCAAGAAAATCATGCTGGCACATGGAGTCGTGCACCTAAGAATAGGGACGCCTAGAGTCCCATACAGATGGGACTCCAGATTGCTTCTTGGAATCAAATTAGGTGGTGCCAAAGGACTCTACCAGTCTTGGCACCACCTAAGAGTGTTGGAGAGGGGCTCTTATCTGATTAGATCAAGTGACCTCATCCTACCAATCAGATTTAGATCTAATTGCATGAAGAGATGTGATTGGTCGGGATGATGTGGCACTGCATGGCGCAGTAGGATCTATATAAATCCTATTTATGCCTAGCTTTAGAAGACTTCTCCCTTTGCCCATGCCAAATTGCTCTCTCCCTCTCTCCTCCACATCTTCCTTAGATCCTCCCTCTCCTCTCCATGCCTAAGAGGCTTTGTGCTAAGGTTTGGTGCAATCCAGGCAAGAGAAAGGCGACAAGAAAAGAAGAAGGCAGCACTACTGCAAGAGACGACATCAAATCTTCAAAAGTTATTTTGAAGATCTTCAAGATCAGATCCAGATCTAATCATTGGAGGATAGATTTAGAAGGAGAAGTTATCTAGATCCTACCCAAGTGGATACTAGTAGAGGCCAAACGATTGTGTGGCTGCATCCAGAATCTCAGGTAATTAGCAGGATCAGCATAGGGTAATTAGATTACCCAAGAACAAGGTATAAATTAAATATAATTTAATTTATTTTAATTTTATTTTATTTTATTAGATATATTAAATCAAATCTATAAAGTGTCAGATTTAATGTAGATCTAAGAAAAGAAATTTAAAATATTTTTCTTGATCAAATTAGATCTAAACGAATCTAATTCGAAAAATAGATTTTTTCCTTCAACTGGTATCAGAGCCAGGTTCCCATAAATTATTTAGATCAAATTTTAATTTAATTTTGATTTAATAATTATGTGAATTTAGATGTCAAATAAGATATGATTAGATCGAAAATCAAAAAAATTAGAATTAAATAATTTAGATCTAATTTCTACAAGATGCATGACTAGTTGTAGAATAGATTTGTTCTACATATAGTCTTACATGATTATAATTTAATTTGATTAAGTTATAATTTTAGATTAATTTATTTGATATTTTTTAATATTATAAATATTATAATAAGATCTAAAAAATAGAGAATAAAATTATTTAATTTTTTATTCATATGAGATATGATGAATGCATTTTTAAACTAGTTGTAGAATAGTTCTACATAATTATCTAGAATAGAATTTATTTTGATATGATCAATTTAAATTTAATTTTTTTAGATAATTATGAGATAATTTAGATCTAAAAATATGCATGATATGATACATGAGATGTATGCAAAATATGTTTATAGTTAGATCAATTTTTATATATGAGATATATGATATAGATCTAACTAGTTTTGTAGTTTTTATATTTCTAATTAAGATGTTCCCCTTGGTCGTCCGATCATAAGAGCAAAGTAGGATTTAAATACCCTCTCCTCCCATTCGATGGGATTTTCTTATGATGTGTAGGAGTGCTGCGCATTCGTCCTTAATTAAAAATCAAGAACTTATTTTCTGCAAAATCCTAGATCCTCAAATTCTAAGATTTTATTTACATGTTTTGTTTGTGAACCCTAAACTTAATTAAGAATTAAGATTATGAAATATATATTAGGTCTAAAATTAAGAATTTCAGATCTAAGACATATTCATAAAATTGGATTCGAATTTGGATAGCTTAATTAGGTCTAAGCGGTTGATCAAACCGAATCAAGAGTTGGTTAGATGGGATCAAGAGTGCTTAAATTGACCAGTCTAATAGTATTAAGTCTAGGTCAAGATCAAATCACATGAGTGATCAATCAAGCTAAGACCTAATTAGGCTCAATGGTTAGAGTCTAGATTGTAGGCTAACCCAATTGATTCTGGCTCAACAATTTGGTGTCTAAGGTAAGTTTGGCAAATACGACTAACTAATTTTTAATTGGGAGCTACTCAACTCGAATGCATTCTTATCGATTTAATGGCATATCCCTTCCATCGATCTCACTTACCTGGCCATATTTGTTGGCTCAATCCTGATCTAAGGTGGCCAATAATCCAAGCTAACCCATGCCACTAGGTTAGTCATAATGGTTATGACTATGTCAAGTCTAGTTTAATGAGATCTAAACCAAATCTTCCTAAGAAAAGATCAAGTCTAAGATCTTCCATCATTGCAGATGTGCAGGCCCTTCCCAGGTTGATTATTCTCGGTTGGTTACAGTGGTTCAGTTGCATCAAAAAGATGCAACCATATCTATTAGGCATTGGATGCTATGGGTTAGAGGATGGATTGGGCTCAATATTTTGGATATGGTGAGAGACTCAATTAGGAATCCAATCTATGCAAATAGTGGGTCTGACTTAACTAAGGAGTGGATCATTATTTCAAGCATTGTAAGATTCATAAATTAGAGATCAAGTTTGGATGCACCATGATTAAAGAATCATTGAACAAGAGTTGTTCACTCATTGGCTAACCCATCACCAATAACTATTAGGTGAGGTGATGAGTCAGTTGGTGGGACCGCACCACCCACTAGAAATCATTAATCATGAAGATTTTTGCATCTCTATAGAGAAAGTGTAAGGATCTAAGAAAATAGTGAAAGCAAATTTATTTAAAAATAAAAATTCTAAATAAATTGATCAAGTCTTAATTATAATATCTAACTAAAAACTTTGACTCTCTATAAGAAAATGTCTATGTCCAACCTACTAGCACGAATCCTGGACACCCATAGACTGACCAGACTCAATTACAAGGATTAGCATCGAAACTTCAAAATTATTTTGGATTCCAAGAAGTTAACTCATGTATTGGACCAGGACCCTCCCACCTTACCAGCTCGTCTATCCGCTGAACAGAGGGCATCTCTTGACAAGTGGACGGACGAAGATAACAAGACTAGATATTACATATTGGGCTCGATGTCTGTTGAGCTTCAGTGCTAACATGAAGATATCAAGACTGTCCACCAAATGTTGGCTCACCTATAAGAGATGTTTGGTGAATAGAGTCGCGCGGTCAAGTATCAAGTGACTAAACGACTATTTAAGGCTAAAATGCATGATGGGCAGTCAATCCAAGATCATTGTCTGATGATAATTAAGGACTTGAAAGAGCTTGAGAAGCTTGGAGTGAAGTTGGACTTGGATCTGTAGAATGATATAATTCTGCAATCTTTGACTACTGCATATGGGCAATTCATCATGAACTACCATATGATGAACTGCCCATATGCATAAACTTCAAAATTCCCTAGCCAAGCTTATGAACATGCTAGTTACTGCTGAGCTTTCTATGAAAGGTTCTAAAGGCTTAGTGCTTACTATGGAACGGACTTTTTTCAAGAGAAAATCTTTTGGAAGGAAGAAGAAGTTTGTGAAAAGGCAAAAGATGGAAGGAGAAAAGAAGAAAAAGGTAGAGTTGAAGAAGAAGGTCGATGACAAAGGAAAGTATTTTCATTGAAACACTGACGTCCACTAGAAATGGAACTATCCTACATACCTGACCACCCTGAAGAATAAGGAGGCAGGTCCTTCTGGAGGTATACTCATTATTGAGTCTAACCTTACGATTTTTTCTACATCCAATTGGGTGCTTGACTCTAGTTCTAGTGCTCATTTATGCACATCAATGTAGGGTCTTGAGAATTGCAGGAGGCTGAGGGATGGTGAGATGATCCTATGCATCAAAAATGGAGCAAGAGTTACTACTGTGGCCATGGAAATATATCCTCTTCGACTACCATCTGCTTTAGACTTAGCATTAAAAGATTGTTATTATGTGCCTGCAGCAAGCAAAAATTTGATTTCTATTTCATGCCTAGCACTAGAAGGCTATGTAATTAGACCATTGTAACATTCTTTATGAAAGAAATAAAATTGCAAGTGGTTTTCTTATTAACAATTTTTATCAGTTACATATTGATATATCTATTTTTAATATCGAGCAAAATGTGAATGCCATGAAATGACCTAGGGAAAGTCCAAACGATAGGTATCTATGGCACCTAAGACTATGTCATATAGCAGAAGATAGGGTTAACAAATTGAAGAAAATCGGACTATTGAGTTCGTTGACTTTCGAGTCATATCCAATTTATGAATTTTGACTTCATGGCAAAATGACTATGCTCTCTTTTGTAGGACATGGGGAAAGGGCCATGGATCTTCTTGCCCTAGTACATACTGATGTGTGTGGCCCATTTGATGTGTCAGCTAGAGGCAACTTTGTCTACTTCATAACCTTTATCGATGATTTATCTAGGTATGGATATATGTATCTTATGAGACATAAGTCTGAAGCTTTTGAAAAGTTCAAGAAATTCAAACATGAAGTAAAAAAGCAAACTAGGAAACCCATTAAGGTCCTTCGATCAGATCGAGGAGGTGAATACCTTAGTCAAAAATTTTTGAACTATCTCAAGAAAAATGGCATAGTCTCTTAATGGACTCCACCTAGAATATCTCAACTCAATGGAGTTTCAGAATGAAAGAACCGGATCCTATTAGATTTGGTTCGATCCATGATGAGCTTCACAGACCTTCCTGATTTTCTTTGGGGATAGTTTGTTAACTGCAATATCTTACTGAATAGGATTTTTTCTAAAGTCATTCCTACCACATCGTATGAGATATAGCATGGTAAGAAACCAAGTTTGAGTCATCTCAAAATTTGGGGTTGTCTGGCTCATGTCAAAGGAGAACAAATGGATAAGTTAGACTTTAGGTCCTTTAGAGCTCAATTTATAGGATATCCTAAAGAGTCATTAGGATATTATTTCTACATTCTAGAAGATCAAAATATGATTATGAGTTGACATGCCATATTTCTTGAAAAATAGTTTATTCAAGATAACTGCATTGGAAAGCAGATCAAGCTCGAGGAGAAAGTCTCATAAGAGCAATGAGCTAAGGATCAAATGGAACCAAATTAGGTTGAGCCAATACAATTACTACCTCCTCCATCTCATAGATCGAAAAGGGTTTTCCATCCTCCTGAGAGATACTTAGGTACTATTTTGAAGGAAGTAGAGGAAATATTCCTCGTAGAAAATGGGGTTTATGGTGATGATCCCAAAACCTATAATGAGGCAATATCAGATATCAACTCTGAGAAATGATTAGAGGCAACGAAGTCAGAAATTGACTCAATGCGCTCAAACCAAGTCTGGACCTTAGTAGATCCACCAGAAGGTATAGTACCTATTGGGTGTAAATGAATGTACAAGAGAAAGATTGGTGCAGATGGGAATGTGGACACATTCAAAGCTAGATTAGTGGCAAAAGTGTATAGTCAATGCGAAGGCATTGACTATCAGGATACCTTTTCGCCAGTAGCTATGCTAAAATTCATCCGCATATTGATTGCTATTGCAGCCTATTTTGATTACGAAATATGCAAAATGGATGTGAAAATAGCATTCTTAAATGGATACCTTGAGGAAGATATCTATATGGAACAGCCGCTTGGTTTCACATCCAGTGATGTTGATCACAAGGTATGCAAACTACAAAGGTCCATATATGGACTTAGGCAAGCATCTTGAAGTTGGAATACTCATTTTAATGATGTGATCAAATTATTTGGTTTCATCAAAAATGGGGAGGAACCATGTGTCTTCAAAAAGATCAGTGGGAACACTGTTGTCTTTCTCGTATTGTACATGGATGATGTCCTCCTTATTGGGAATGATATTTTCATGTTGACCATAGTTAAAATATAGTTATCCAAAGAATTCTCCATAAAAGACCTAGGAGAAGCATCCTATATTCTAGAAATTAAGGTCTATAGAGATAGACCAAATAGGATGCTAGGACTTTCACAAAAGATGTACATAGAGGAAGTGCTAAAGAGGTTTAGCATGGAAAACTCTAAGAGATGTTTGGTACCCTTCAGACATGGCATTCATCTTTCTAAGAAGATGTGCCCAAGCACACCTGAGGAGATAGAACGCATGAGCAAGATCCCTTATGCTTCAGCAATAGGGAGCCTCAGATATGCCATGTTATGTACGCGACATAATATAGCCCATGCTGTGAGTGTCACGAGCAGATATCAGTCGAATCCAGATGAAGAATGCTGGACTTCTGTGAAATGTATCCTTAAGTACTTGAGAAGAACTAAGAATATGTTGTTGGTTTTTGGTAATGGAGAACTTCAAGTCCAAGGGTATACAGACTCGGATTTTATGTCCGATGTAGATGATCGAAAGTCGACATCTGGGAGTCTATTTGTGTGTAATGGTGGTGCTGTCGGTTGGAAGAGTTCCAAGTAGGTAGTGATAGTAGATTCCACCATGGAAGCAGAATACATCGCTGCATCAGAAGCTGCGAAGGAGGCATTCTTGTACAAAAAGTTTATCACAGAGATCGAAGTGATGCCATCAGATGTTATTTCTCTATATTGCGACAATAATGGTGCCATAGCCCTTGCTAAGGAGCCAAGGCCTCACCAAAAATCTAAGCATATCGAGCGATGATACCACCTCATCCGTGATTACCTCGAGAAGGATTACATCGAGGTTAAGAGAGTCGACTCTACAGACAATGCGGTGGACCCACTCACAAAGCCGTTGGGCCAGTAGAAGATTGAAGCCCACCTTGGGAAGATGGGACTTACATTTATAGCCAATTGGCTTTAGGTCAAATGAGAGCTTGTTAGATATGTGTGCCCTAGAAGTCAGAATTAGCTGACACTTGTTGTACACTTCTAAGGGCAAAATTATAATTTTGACTATAAATAATAAAATGGATTATTTTCTATCATAATGTGTACTTAGTGTCTGTGATACATCCCTTGAGTTAATGGTAATGATAATTCTTATTTTCAAGAGTTAAAAATTTAAGACATGAATTTTCATTATTAACTCATAAAATGCTTCTGACCATAGGATCGTCATGAGGATGGTGATTGATCCAAAAGGATGGTGTACAATTGCTTCTTTATAGTAGATGAGTCTTGAGTCTATGGTGTAGAGACACCGAAGTGAGAGTATAGATACTCGTTAGAGAACGAGGGCACTGAGTGTGACCACCTCAAGCAGTCATAGGAAAGTCTACATTCCCATCGATGACTGGATCAAAGCTGTAGTGGTGTGTCTGGTTCTTTGACCTGAGGTACATTGATAGTTTACCTTGAGGGTGTTATAGTTTGACTACACCATGACTCAGTCTCCTAGCCATTCGAAATCCTGAGGTGTATGTTGGCTATAGCATATTCATTGTAGGAATTGGATTGCACCAAGAGAAAATCTATCTACATCAGTAGATGAGCAGCCCTATGAGGATCATGAGAATCAAGTCCATAAGCCCATGGCCATGGTAGAGTGAAATAATAGAAAGAGTTTCTATTAAGGTTTTCACATTGGACTTAAATCAAATGATTAAATCATATGACAAAAATTAGGGTTTGATGAGTTCACCTTAACCCTAATCTGATCGGGGCTCAAGATAGAAGAACTAATCACACATGTAACTACACCAAGAGGTTCATTTTTAGTTTTGATGGATTGCCATCATATACTGCTAAGTGTCACTGAGGGATTTTGTGAGTAATTAGAATGATTTGGATGATCGATCATTCTAGTTGTCTGAATCAGAAAAGTTTTGATTCATCGAAAGATGTTTCGATGATGTCGATGATAGAGATCACGATATATCCTATTACCACACAGAACTGAACCAAACTGGATCATATAAATAAGGGTTTGGATCTAGATATCATTAATTAGACTAACCCAGTTTAATTGATTTGAATTAGATTCAATTAGGTTCAAGGAAATCGTGCTAGCACATGATTGAGCCTAATGTTCTCCTTCCACAATCATTAAAAGTTATCTTGACTGAGCCAAATATGTTTGTGCTCACTCAAGTACTTTTACTTGGTCTGACTGGAGCTTGTCTAGATCAAAAAAGAATTGTCTTAATTTATGAGATAAATTTGAGACAACACCTACCATTTTCCATCACCTTATAATTCTTGTCTTTTGACTTTGGTCAAACATTGACCTTTGACACTTGGACATTTGCCCATGTGTCATGCACCCATAGGAGAGTAGATAGGGGCTTGTCCTCTTGCTCGAAAGAGGAAAAGAGGGGGTGCATGCCTAAGGAGGTGTGTGCCTAAGGATAGGGATGCCTGGAGTCCCATGTAGATGGGACTCCAGGTTGCTTCTTCGAATAAAACTAGGTGGCACCAAAGGACTCTACTTTGACCAATCTTGGTGCCATCTAAGGGTGTTGGAGAGGGGCTTTCATTTAATTGGATCAGGTGATGTCATCCCATCAATCAGATTTAGATCTGATTGCACGAAGAGATGTGCTTAGTCGGGATGATGTGGCACTGCATGGTGCAGCAGGGTCTATATAAACCCTATCTGCGCCTAGCTTTAGAAGACTTCTCTCTTTACCCATGCCACATTGCTCTCTCCCTCTCTCCTCCACATCTACCTTAGATCCTCCCTCTCCTCTCCATGCCCAAGAGGTTTTGGGCTCAAGTTTGGTGCGATCCAGGCAAGAGAAAGGCGACAAGAAAGGAAGAAGACAGCACTACTGCAAGAGACGACATCGAATCTTCAAAAGTTATTTTGAAGATCTTCAAGATTAGATCTAGATTTGATCTTTGGAGGATAGATCAAGAAAGAGAAGATATCCAAATCCTGTCCAAGTGGACATCGGTAGAGGCTAGGTGATTGCGTGGCTGCATCTAGAATCATAGGCAATTAGCAGGATCATCATAAGGTAATTAGATTACCCAAGAACAAGGTATAAATTAAATTTGATTAAATTTATTTTAATTTTATTTTATTTTATTAGATCTATCAAATCAGATTGAAAAGTATCAGATTTGATTTAGATCTAAGAGAAAATTTTTTTGAAATATTCCTCTTGATCAAATTAGATCTGAACGAATCTGACCCAGAAAATTGATTTTTTCCTTCATGATCATCATTCTAATTGCTCCAAAAGTTCATCAGTGACACCTAGCAGTATATGGTGGCAATCCATCAAAACTAAAAATGAACCTCTCAGTACAGTTACCTGTGTGATTGGGTTCTTCTATCTTGAGCCCCAATTAGATTAGTGTTAAGATAAACTCGTCAAACCCAATATCTATCATATGAATTAATCATTCGATTTGAGTCCAATATGAAACTCTAATAGAAACTCTTTCTATCATCTTCACTCTACTATGGCCATAGGCTTAAGGACTCAATCTCATGATTATCATAAGGCTATTCATCCACCGAGGTAGATAGATCCCATATTAGTGCAATCTAATTCCTACAATGAACATGCTATAGTCAACATACACCTCAAGATTTTGAATGTCTAGGAGATCGAGTTATGGTGTAGTCAAACTATAATACCGTCAAGGTAAACTATCGATGCACCTTAGGTCAAAGAACCAAACATACCACTGCAGCATCGAGTCAGTCATCGATGAAAAGGTAGACATTCTTATGACTGCTCGAGGTGGTCACGCTCAGTGCCCTCATTCTCTAACAAGTACATGTACTCTCATACCGATATCTCCACATTATAGACTCAAGATACATCTATCCTAAAAAAGTAATTGTACACCAACCTTCTGGATCGATCATCATCCTCGTGATGATCCTACGGTCGGGAGCTATTTATGAGTTAATTATGAAAATTCATGTCTTAAATTTTTAACTCTTAAAAATATGAATTATCATTATCGTTAACTGAAAGGATATATCACAAATACTTTAAATACATACTATGATAGAAAATAACCATTTTATTAATTTATAGTCAAAATTATTAAGTTGATCTTAGAAGTGTGTTACAAGTATTTAGCCAATCTGGCTTCTAGGACACACATCTAACAATAATAAAATACCATCACTAATAATATTTTTTTTTTCAATATTAAATTTTTAATATTAATTTTTTTGAAAAAAATTTAACTATTATCGATAGCAAGCTACCATTGGTAATATGATTGAGAAAAACATTATTACCTATTAGCGATAGCAATCTCTATCGCTAATACAAAAATGTAGTCACTTACAATATTAAATTTTCTAAAATATTATATTTTAATTTTAAAATAATATTTTTTTTCAAAATTATTAGCAACGATAAGCACTTGATCACTAAAGCCATTGCTAATAATCATAATATTTTATATTACATTTTAATATTAAATTTTTTTCTTCTAGATCATTTTTTGGGTGGTTAAAAATTAATATTAGATTTTATTAAATTTTTAGACTTAATTAATTTATGGATCAAGTCCTAATTGATTTAAAATAAATTTAATTTAATTAGACTTGACTTAATTTGAGGCTAATTAGATTTTAATATTTTAAATAGGACCTAGATTTAAAGTTTAATTGAATTAGATTTGACAAAATTATGAATTAGATTCGAATCAGATTTGAATTAGATTCGAATGAAATCTAAATTAAAAATTATTTTCTATTAATTAATTTAAAATAAATTAAATTTAATTAGACTTGACTTAATTTTAAGATAATTTAGTTTAAAATTTAATTAAGACTTAGATTCAAAGTCTAATTGAATTAGATTAGATAGGATTTTGAATTGGATTCGAATCAAATTATAATTGAATTCAGATCAAACCTAAATTAAAAATAATTTTTTTCTAATTGATTTAAATTAGATTAAATTTAATTGAACTTGACTTAATATGAAGGTAATTAGATTTCACTAACCAAGTAGGACTTGGGTTTTATAGTTTAATTTAATTTGGATTGATAGGTTTTCTAATTAGATTCAAATCACGTTCAAATTAGATTCAAATTTAACCTAAATTGAAGATTATTTTTTTCTAATTGATTTAATTCAGCTTTAATTTGATTAATCTTGACTTAATTTAAGAACAATTAGATTTTATAATCCATGTATGTTGTCCCTAGGAATGATTTTGATGAGCATAAAATAATTGAGAGGAGTACTAATGATTTTTACTCTTGGAGATATTATTTAAAAGTTATTTTAGGATTTTCAAGAATTTTTGTATTGCAAAAACTTGGTTAAGATGGTCAATTTGAAATTTAATTGAGTTGGAGCAAAAATTGAAAATTTTCAAAAGCCTTAAGCACTTTCAAGATGATGTCAATTCATTTGAAGGTGGTCTTAAATTTTTTGGAAGCTTAAAAGTGAATATATGATATTTTGAATAAAAAAGGATGACCCCTAGATCGATCCTTTTTCTTTGGCAACTAGCATGCAGGACCGGCACGCTAATTCTAAACTGGCATGCAAAAATGGAAAACCTATGAGATACCCCATGGAAAAAGGGATGACCTATGGGGTGCCTCCTGCATGTTCTGCGCACAAGATGTAGAATGTAGACTCTCTCGCCTATTGCAAAAGTAGCGACCCATGCGATGCTCCTTGAAGAAACTGCACAAAACCATAGAATTGTATTTTTCTCGCCTGTGACGAATGGGGCGACCTAACAGGCACCCCCTGCAATGAGATTTCTACAATGGCTATTTTTCTTCCCCATTTGGTGCATTTAATGTTTTCCAAATGATCTTCAACAGCTACCAATGGCTACTATTCATTTTTCAGCATTGAATGAGGATTTAAAAGCATTAAAAAAGGAAGAAAATCAAGAAAAAAGAAAAGTGAATATTCAGCTCAAAGAAAACTTAGCCCAAGACAAGAGAAGCATTGATTTCTAGCTCAATCACTTCTCCAACATGCATTCAAGTCTTTAATATCTTTGAGAGGATTCTTAAAAGCTTCCTCTAGTTTGTGTAAAGATTTCTTAATATTTTATTATGCTCATTAAGGAGCTAAGTATGCTGAACGTGTATATTTTCTTCACTCTAATTTTTTATTTTGGGGCTCAAGGTTTTGGAGGTTTCCAAAGCTTAGGAAGGTTGATCCGAATCTTGAATCAGTTTATTTTTGGGTTGGTTTGTATCTAAAAAATAAATTTTCTAACTTGGGATAGGTAGGGTCGGAGGATCCAATATTGTATTTATTTGAATACGTTAGTAGATTGGAATTTCAAAGTAGAAGCTTGGAGAGTGGATGTAGGTGCAAGATTGACAGCAAACCACTATAAATCATTTTGCTTGTGTTATTCTCTCTTCTTCCTCTTCACTTGCTCTATTGTGCTTAATTTCTTTCCGTTAAATTAGGCTCTTGCATCTTACTTATATAACTCACCTCATTTTACTTAAGCCATCAAAAGCACACATTGCAATTTTATTTTTAAGATTAAATTTAGAGAAAAAAATCCAATTCATCCCCCCTCCTCTTGGGTTGCATAGCTAGACAACAAGTGGTATCAGAGCCTGATGCTCTAGCCCTTTCTTGATTTCACTATCAAGAGCGAAAGATCTATGGCAACTCAAGTAGGCACTTCACTTGCTGAGGGGTAATCCACAAACCGAGCTTCACTTTTTAATTGGTCAAATTATATCTATTGGAAAGCTCGAATGAAGATTTTTATCCAAGCTCTTGACTATGACATGTGGAGTGTCATTGTGAATGGACCTCACTCATCCACAAAATAAATTGATGGGAAGGACATTCCCAAATCTGAAAATGAGTGGGATGAGGTTGACAAAAAGATGGCACAATTTAATGCAAAAACTATGAATATTTTATACTGTGCTATAGATGCAAATGAATTCAATAGGATTTCCACATGTAATTCTGCTAAAGAGATATGGGATGGATTAAAGGTAACTCATGAAGGCACAAATCAGGTAAAAGAATCCGAAATCAATAGGCTTGTTCATAGATATGAACTCTGCAAAATGGAACCTAATGAGTCTATTATCCAAATGTTTACTCATTTCATTGATATCATTAATGAGCTCAAATGTCTTGGTAAGTCCTATACTAATAGTGATCTTGTGAGAAAGGTACTTAGATCTCTACCAAAAACTTAGAAAGCTAAAGTCACAGCAATTCAAGAGGCTAAGGATCTTAACACTCTACCATTGGAGGAGCTTCTCAGATCACTTATGATACACGAACTCACCATAAAACAACACAATAAAGAAGAAATCAAAAAGAAGAAGACTATTGTTCTCAAGTTCGTTACTCAAGAAGAGGAAGACTCGGACCAATCAAATAATGAGGATGATGATGAAGAGCTTGCACTCATTACTCGAAAATTCTAGAGATTCATAAAGAAGAGAAGGCGAGGATTGAAAAGAAGGCCATTAAACAAGGAGGAGCCTAGCAAAGAGAAAGAAAAAGAACAGCCCTTATATGTTATGAATGCAAGAAGCCAGGGCACTTTAGGTCCGAATGTTCTCAACTTAAGAAAGGCCCAAAGAAGTTCAGAAAGAAGGCTATGGTGGCAACTTGGAGCGACAGTGATGATTCAAGCTCTGATGATGACACCCATGAAGAAGCCAATCTTTATCTCATGGCATATGAAAATGAAGTAACATCTGAACCTTCAAATGACTTTACAATTGATGAATTGCAAGAGGCTTTTAATGATTTATTAGATGATCTAAAGAAGTTAGGATTGAAGAACAAAGAGATGAAAAAGCAAAACTAATGTTTACTCAAAGAAAAAGAAGAAATTTTAGCTGAAAATAAAGCTCTAATTCAAGAAAATCATAATCTAAAAATTGAAGTAAATAAACTAAAACCTATAGTAGACAAATTTACCTTAAGTTCAAGTAAATTAAATATAATTCTAGAAAACTAAAGGACTGTTTATGAGAAAGCTGGTCTTGGTTATAACCCACTTAAGAAACAAAAATTTTTAAAGAACATATTCGTGAACTTCCCTCAAAATGTTGTTTCATGTTTCTGCTATGGTAAATTAGGCCATAAATCTTTTGCATGCTATTCTAACAAATTTCGTAGCTCTCATGTAAAAATGATGTGGGTTGCTAAAGGAACCATTATGACTAAACAAAAAGAATCCAAGAAAATATGGGTACCTAAAGTTAAAACTTGATTTTTTTGTTGGTATGTCTTGCATCCCAATGATCAAAAAGAAGTTGGTATCTTGATAATGGATGTTCAAGACATATAACCAGTGATGAATCCCAATTCATCACTCTTGAAGCAAAAGATGGAGGGATGGTCATCTTTGGAGAAAATGGTAAAGGAAAGATCATTGGAGTAGGTAACATTGGTATCACTCCCTCCACTTTTATTAAAAATATTTTATTAGAAGATGGTCTCAAGCATAATCTTTTATGTATTAGTCAATTATGTGATAAGGATTTCAAAGTTACTTTTGAATCTACTTTGTGCATTGTAACTAGTTCCGCTAATCGAAATATGAGATTCATTAGATATAGGCATGAAAAAGTTTACATGGTAGATTTGAATGATTTATCTTTGCAAAACATGCAATGCCTAATAGCAATGAATGCAAAGATTAGTGAAACTAGTTAGCTATGGCACCGTAGACTTATACATATAAGTATGCACTCTCTTTCTAAACTCATAAAAAAGAATTTAGTTGTTGGGCTATCTAAATAAAATTTTGAAAAAGATAAAATATGTGATGCATGTCAATTAGAAAAATAAACTAGAGTTTCATTCAAAAGTAAAAACATTATTTCAACTTCTAGGCCATTGTAATTATTGCATATGGATTTATTTGGACCCACTCGAACTACAAGCTTAGGTGGAGAAAGATATGGATTTATGATTAATGATGATTTCTCTTGATTTACATGGATTTTATTTTTGGCTTCTAAGGATGAATCATTTTCAGCTTTTACCAAGTTTTATCAAAAAGTTTTAAATGAAAAAGATCTTCAAATTCTTAAAATTCATAGTGATCATGGCACTGAGTTTGAAAATTTTGATTTTGAAAAATTTTGTGATGAAAAGGGCATTGACCATAACTTTTCTGCACCTAGGATATCCCAACAAAATGGAGCAATAGAGAGAAAGAATAGAACACTTGAAGAAATGGCTCATACCATGCTATGTGAAAGCCACCTTCCAAAGTATTTTTTGGAGGAGGCAATAAACACGGCATGTTACATCTTAAATCGTGCTCTAATTAGACGTCTTTTAAAGAAAAAACCTTATGAACATTGGAAAGAAAGAAAATCTAACATTGCTTACTTTCATCTCTTTGGTTGTCTATGTTTTATTTTAAATAATGGTAAAGATAAGTTGGATAAGTTTGATGCTAAATCAGATGAAGCAATTTTTCCTGGTTATTCTATCTCTAGTAAAGCCTTTAGAGTTATCAATAAATGAACCTTAGTTGTTGAAGAATTATTACATGTTGTCTTTGATGAAGCTAATGATCTTCCAACAAGAAAGAGAGAGGATATTGATGATACAGGTCAAATTATTGAAGATATGAATGAGCTTACTATAAAAGAGTCATCAGTCCAAAATGACATGGTACCTGAAGATAAAAAGTAGGATGAAGATGAAGAACAACATGATCAACAAGAACAATCCAAAGGTTCAAATGACCTTTGAAAAGAATGGAGGTATGTTCACAATCATCCTAAAGAACTCATCATTGGTGATCCTACACATGGGGTAACAACTCGATCCTCACTAAGAGATGTAAATAATTATTTTATTTTTGTCTCTCATTTTGAATCAAAAACTATTGATGAAGTCGAAAAAGATCATAATTGAATAAATGCAATGCAAGAAAAACCTAATCAATTTAAAAGGAATAATGTATGGACCCTAGTTGAAAGATAAAAAGATCATCCTATAATTAGAATAAAATGAGTGTTTAGAAATAAATTAGATGAAAATAAAAATATCATAAGAAACAAAGCAAGATTAGTAGCTGAAGGATATAACCAATAAGAAGGAATTGATTTTGATGAGATTTTTGCACCCGTTGCTAGACTAGAAGCTATAAGACTCTTACTTACTTATGCATATTTTACAATCTTTAAATTATTTCAAATGGATATAAAAAGTGCTTTTCTAAATGGATTCATTATGGAAGAAGTATATGGAGAGCAACCCCTTGGTCTTGAAAATCATACTTTCCAAAATCATATTTCCAAATTAAATAAAGCTTTATATGGTTTAAAACAAGCTCCTAGAGCGTGGTACAAAAGATCAAATAAATTTTTGTTAGAAAATGGTTTCACTAGAGAAAAGTAGATACAACTCTTTTTATAAAAAGAAAGGTTGATGACACTCTTGTGATACAAATATATATTGATGATATCATCTTTGGATCCACTAATAAAACTTTATGCTAAGATTTTGCCAAGCTCATGCAGGGGGAGTTCGAGATAAGCATGATGGAAGAACTCACTTTTTTTGTCAAACTCCAAATTAAGCAGTCTAAAGATGGGATCTTCATAAGCCAAACTAAGTACACAAAGAAACTATTAAAAAAAATTGGAATGGAAACCTTTAAATGCATTGGTACATCTATGAGTCCTTTACGTAAGCTTGATAAGGATGAAAATGATAAGAGTATTAATTTAAAGCTTTATAGAGGCATGACGGGATCCTTGTTATATCTTACTGCTAGTAGGCCTGATATCATGTTCAGTGTTTGTATGTGTGTAAGATTTCAATCCAACCCTAAAGAATCTCACTTGAATGCTGTTAAAAGAATCGTGAAATATTTAAATGAAACTCAAACTTTAGGCTTATAATTTTCTAAATAATCATCCATAAATTTAATACGATAATCAGATGCAGACTTTGTAGGATGTAAATTAGACAAAAATAGTACTAGTGGAATGTGCCAATTTTTTGGTGTAAACTTAATCTCTTGGTTTAGTATGAAACATAATTTAGTGACATTATCTACGATCAAGGCCGAATACATTGCAGCCAAAAGTTGTTGTGCTCAAATCTTGTGGATTAAGCAACAACTTGAAGATTTTGGAGTAAAACTTAATAATATTCTCATGAGATGTGATAACACTAGTGCCATCAACTTAACTAAAAATCCAATCCAAATATTCTAGGTTAAAACATATAAAAATTAGACATCATTTCATAGGAGAGCATGTGGAAAATAACGATTTATTGATTGACCTTGTTTACTTTGAGAAATAATTGAAAGACATCTTTACAAAATCATTGAATGAAGATAAATTTTGTGAAATTAGAAGGGAGTTAGGTATCTTGGATTCACTATCTTAAGATAAGGGTCGAGTGGTTGGGAGGGTTTAAGCACTCACTTGATTTCAAAAATCAAATGAGCCTCTTATCTTTATCCAACGCCTCCTTCCATGTGTTTAACATGCAAAAGGACTCTCATTCTGTGTGCACACATTTTTATTTCTCTAAAAAATATTCGACAAACAAAAAGAAGAGCATGGGAAGCAGATAAGGTTGGCTTGGTTCTAACCTCCAACAAACTGAGTTGAATTCAAAACTCAACTTACTTTGAACCGGTCCAACCCTTGGATCAGGTCAAAAGCAAATAAGTGAGGGGGTGCAGAAACCTTCTGGGTGAGAGAAAAGTTACATACAAAAGTTTTGGGCATGGAACAAGAGTGGAAATGTTAGAAATGGTGGGCGCATGGGATAGTATGAATTCAAACTTCATTTGATGTGGTCCTAATTGGTTTCAACCAAACTAATTAATCTAGACCCAATTGGACTAGATTAAACCCAACCAAATTAGGCTTAGCCTAATCCAATAAAATTCTAATCAAATAGGTCCTGATCAAATCAGGGTCAAAACTCCAATAGCGATTAGGTTATCTCATGACCTCATCGGATCAAATCCAATTGAATCGAATTCAATCGAACTTGATCGAATCCTCATTGGTCAATCAAATTAAGCTAATCAGTGATTGAATTGCTCATTAATCCTCCAATAATATCTGAGTCTAAATTGGATGGGTTATCGGGCAATAGAATCCCATCAACATAAAACTCCTGAAGAGTCTCAATCTAGTGGAACTCTTGAACTTAGTGTCCTAAATAAATGAAACTTGTGATCTTAGAGTCCCACACCAGTGAGACTCCTAATCAGAGAGTCCTAGATAAATGAAGTCAGAGTTCCAGTCTAGTGGGACTCTTAACCACAGTGTCCTAGGTCATCAAGACTCATGATCACCCATCAGATCAGATAGAAACTCCTTATGTGTGTGACCCCATTGGTTTGAATCTTAAGTCAATGGTATAGGAACTAATTTTCTGTACCAATCGATGTGATCATCAAGCAATGGTACTCGACATTCAGATAGATCGAAAAGTCATAATGCAACAATGAAGAACCTATGGAATATGGTTATCGTATAATTCATCCCCTTGATCACGATGCTCAAAAGGATGATCTAGGGTTTACTGTCAATCCTAAAATTCATCCACATTGTATTTTAAAATATAGCATCCATCATATGGACTACCCCGATCGAGGATTTGCTAAATTGAAATACAGCGATGTACTTGCTCCAACACTTAGAGGGATCAATCTCATCTTGACTCATACATTGACAAGCCAAGTACTTAACTGCACCTAGTAGCCTTCCATCACTGAATTAGAAATTTAGGTAGTCCGATACCTAAGTACAATGAGTTGCTTGCAAGTCACCATGGTGGTCTCAGGTCTAATGGATACTTATACCTATATTCTTCGGGGCTAATCTTGATAGAAGAAAAGCTCTGGAGTTAGTCATGTTCAGATGTACCCATACATCTCATTTGCATGCCATGCTAGTGTCTCAACTCTCTTTGGTTATGAGGACAATCAACCTATATAGCACACAATGATCTATACTCGATAAATGTTGTCATCCTAAATAACAACATATCTTTCGATCGTGAACAATTTAAGGACTAAATGATAAATCCTCCTTTGTCAAATCTAGATAGTCCTAAGGACTTCATCATGATACAAGAGTTCATTAGAAGACAACAGAATTTGTGATAAAAAATGCCAAAATAACTTTTACTATTTGATAATTCATATACAAGTATAACAAGTAGCACAATCGTTAACAAGCTAATGATTAGCTTTGGGACATATTCTCAACTGGCAAAACTTATCAAAGACATGCTGAACCTCGACTGGATGAACTTGAGTCAACAAAAGGACTTCGCCACCAACATAAGTCAAAACTTCCCCCAAAAGGCATGACCATAGTCCTGATCAAAGAATCCACCATCCTTTCCAACCTTCAGTCATCTAGAATAATCTTGATATCCGCCATCGACCGACCTTAATAGCGGTCGAAATTTTGAATGTAGTTAGAATAGCACCAGGCATTATTTCATCATATGCAATGTCTTATTATTTATTTAAGATTATGATGAATCCCATAAATTAAGGCTATGATTTTAGGATTATGATAAGATCATACCAGTGAGATTTAAAACCTTAAAATCCTAATTTAAACATTCCTAGTCGATGGAACATTGAGTTGGGGATCAATATTTTTGGTAAGACTAGCACATCTTTTGTATACTCAATTGAGAGGGTGATTGATCTAACAATCACTTGTGTATGACACTAATACAAAGATGTGTGTGCTCATTAGAGAATGAGTTCACTGAATTGATCCAAGTTGAGAATATCTAATGGAGTCTTATCAACATGTCAATAGATGGTTCTTATAGTGGAATTGTGCATATAATCCTTTGACCTGAAACTACTATAGAATCTTATATATATGAATCTATATTTTGGTTCATACTCATTCATGACTCAGTCATGTACGGGATGATCTAAAAATGGAAGATTATATATGAAGGTTGTGAGTAGGTTAACATTGAATCGATCACTCCTGGTAAGAGGAAATAGCATCCTCCCTGCTTCAAACAAATGATGATTCAGGAAGACTTTGATCAAAGCATGATGAAAATTAGAAATGGTTTCTAATATTTCATTAAACCAATCATCATCATAAGATTGAAAGAGTAATGAATATGATATTAGGATTGACATATTTCCATACCCAAAGTCATATTCAGGATGTAGGAAGATCGAAGGATCTAGTTGCATGGTAATTTTCCATTGAAGGATATTTTTGATATTTCCATCAAAATTTTACATCTTTCGAGAAGTCACGATACGTTGCTAGACGTCAATCATGTCTTGCGGGTTTGATCAAATTAAAATTTTAATGTGATCGTTAAATTAGAAAGTGTTCTAAATTAAGTCAAATTGGGTTGGCTAGTTTTGACCTAAATCAGTTTGGACGAACTCTAACCAGATTAGGTCAAATCACACCCGGACCAATTGCTAGTTGATGTGGAACCCAATGGGTCACACATAAAGAAAATTGATTAAAGGGTCTAATTGGATTAGACCATGTTTGCAAGATGAACATGCTAGCACATGTAGCAAACCCTAGCACCTAGATTCGAATTGGATTCGAATCGGCTTCCAATTTGGACTAATTAAGGTCCGATTTGAGCCAAATAGAATTTGGTCTTGAGTTAGATTAACCTAGACTGATTGGGCTTCAGTTGGGGTGCCACATGCCAGAATCCCACATGCTAGAGAGTCTCTCTCTTGCACGTGGGAAGTCTTTCATGTGCAAAGAGTTTTTAGCGCATGGGATTTAGTTGGGGCCTACCTTCTTTGACTTTTCCTATTTTTATGCCACGTAAATTTTTCAAATGGGAATGGACATCAGATATGGGGCACAGAAGAGTCCTTCTACAGATTAAATGCTCCGTTATTTTTTTGAGAAGGGACTCTTTGTCGCCTAGGAATCCTTGCCGCCCAAGACTCCTTGCCGCCCTCTCATCCTTGACACCTCTTAGACCAAGTCAAAGTCCCTTGGAACTTTAACTATTCAAAGATCATCTCACATGCCATCTTTACTGAGTGGGCATCCCACTTCAAGGCCTTTGGATGGCCTTCTTATCTGATCTAATGGTTATATTTGGGTGGCGCCAAAAATGAAAGCTTGCGACTCTTCATAAATAACTTTCGTAGAATTAGTCCAAGAGTCATTCTACTTTAAGGCACCTCTTGGACTAAGTCTACATGACATTATTATTTGATTAGGCATGAGATAGGCTGAAGGGACATGAGATATTTATATGGAAATGGTGCGAGAAAAATGAGTTGGCACCCCTACGTACATTATAAATAAGGGTGCGCACCTAGAGTCCGTGAGTGTGAAAATTATCTTTCTTTCTTAAAAGTATTTACTATTGTCCAATGCTTTTTCTTCCCTTGTCTTATCTAGATCTTGTCTTTATAAGGATTGGAAGTCATCTTAAGACAAAGAGATTAGGAAGAAAAATTAAGAAGATAAGGAAAAAGAAAGATAGGGAAGGAGAGGCAAGGAAGGTGATATAAAAACAAAGGAAGGTCTTGCCCTTTTAATTAAAGTTCTTATTATTAAAATTTTAATTATATAAATCAGAGGTACTGGTGTCTTGATCAAGTCTTTGTGTGGATCAATATTGGAGGATGAACACGTGGACACCTGGTGGAACCCCTAACGGACTGCTGCCGACAATTAGGGACAATTTAGGATTTAGCGATAACAGGTATGTTCTAATACTTTCTTTTATATTAGAAATGCATGTTATATAATTTAATTGCTAATAAGATGGTCTTAGGGTTCGGATTTGGTTTGTATGATTTCATTATTTTGCTTTGAAATTCATGCTTCCGCCCTGTACACCAATCCTATCAGTGGTATCAGAGCAAGCCTTATTAGGTTAAATTATATAATGCTTTGCTTATAATATAATGATACAAATGAGATGTATGATATAATTTTTATTAGCATGTTATTTATATGATGAGATCATATTTTTATTTATTATAATAAGATTATGATTATTCTGTAAAGGTTGCCCTGACATAGTGGAAAGTATCCACTATGTAATGATGGTTGTCCTAGAATAATTATACATGTTAATCTATATATATATTTTTTATAATTGATGCTTTTATGCATTTAGTTTGATTTAAAATATGCATCAAAATTGTTTAAATCCCTATTTAAAATTATGTTAAGTTGTAGTTTAATTAATCTATAGCTGAATCAGTCGAGATGTCTAATTGATCAATCGGTGTCTACGATAAATGGTTCATGATTCATAAAGAGAATGTGATTTTTTAATTAATTCTGTTGTCTGATCTGATCAATTTATTGGTGTCTAAGAAAAGCAATGGAGGGACTCCCACTTCTCTCCCACTTATCTGACCGATTTGATTAATTTAATTCTAGATTGAAATGCTTAGTATTATATTCACTACATTAAGGCCTTTCTTCATACTAGGTTCTTATTATGTCTAGAACCATATTAGTTTTGTTGTGTAACCAGAAGATCTATCATGGGGAATGATGTAATATTAATCTAGTGCATTGAGATGGTTACAGCATTTTGAATATACTACTTTGTTGTGTTACCATAAAAGTAGTTATATTTTATTTTGACTGTATAGAAATGAAGGATTCTATTTAAACTAAAACATTAAAGTTTGTTGTGCTAACACAAGGCTATTAATATTTTAGAGGCAAAATTTTTTTTTTTGAGAGTTGTGTAAAATGCAATTGGGAAGAGTTTTCTATCTTTGAACTTATAATAGGTTTGTTGTGCAACCACAAGACCTTTTATAAGAAATTAGAATCTTATTCTCACTAAGAAAATCAATTAGAGGGTTATGATTTTTTTATTAGTGGGAGACATAATTAAATTAAAATCCTAATTTAATTATGTTTGTCATCATGAGTTGTTTGC
Source organism: Cocos nucifera (assembly GCA_006176705.1). Taxonomy (NCBI): domain Eukaryota; kingdom Viridiplantae; phylum Streptophyta; class Magnoliopsida; order Arecales; family Arecaceae; genus Cocos; species Cocos nucifera. The sequence goes on along the minus strand of QRFJ01002003.1, from coordinate 96,999 downwards.
TTATGTATTGTTCTTTATTATGTAGATTAAATGGCTTCTTTACTTTCATTGCATTCAATTTTGGATTCAAATAAATTGACTGGTCAAAATTATGTGGACTGGCTGAGAAACCTAAAAATAGTACTCAGTCAAGAAAAACTCTCCTATATTCTTGATGCCCCTGATCCTAAACCATTAGGAAAAGATGCCATAGATGAAGATAAGTCTACATACAAGATGTGGCAAAATAATTTTCTTACTATCAAATGCATCATACTTGCCTCTATGAGTAATGAATTACAGAGACAGCATGATGGATTGGACACTTAGTCCATATTGCTCAATTTAAAAGAACTTTATGGAGAGCATAGTAGAACTACTAGATATAAGATATCTAAGAAATTATTCCATGCAAGAATGATAGAAGGAACATCCATACAAAATCATGTTTTGATGGTAATTAACCTAATCACTCGATTAAGTCAATTAGGTTTTGTTATGGATGGAGAGTTAAGTCAGGATTTGATTCTACAATCACTTTCTAAATCATTTTCTCAATTTGTCATAAACTATCATATGAACAAACTAAATTCTTCCTTATTTGAGCTGTTAAATATGCTCAAGATAGTAGAAAGCCATATCAAGAAGGATAAGGCTTCTCTTCTTCTTGTGGATAGGATCTCCAAGAAGAAGGCAGGCAAAAAGGGTTCAAAAAAAAGGATGAACCCTAAAGGTGATATAAATTAGAAGAAAAAGGGAAAGAAGATCTCTAGACAGACGACCTATTTTCACTGCAGTAAAATAGGTCATTGAAAGAGGAATTGCAAGGCTTACCTTACAACCATGAAGTCTGGTGCAAATAATGCACCAAAAGGTATGTATGAGATACATACAATATTATTATTAAATTCTTCCATTTCAAATTCTTAGGTATTAGATACCGACTGTGGTTTTCATATCTACAAATCTTTGCAGGGACTGCAGAAAATTAAGAGTTTGAAGAAAGGTGACTTCAAATTCTATGGCACTGGAGAAGAGTCTATCCAAGCAGAAGCTATAGGGACAAATATATTGAAGTTACCTTATGAAAAGATTTTAGAGCTTACAAATTATTATTATATGTCTAAGATCATTAGAAATATTATATCTATACCCTTATTATTAAAATAAGGTTATAGTCTTAATGTAACGAGCGAAGGTTGCTCGATCAAATATTCTAATGAAAATATTTGTTTTGGCATATTCGTCAATGGTCTGTTGACTCTATGTTTGGATGACAATATATTTCATATTGATGAAAATAGAAAACATAAGAGAGATGACATAAATAATACTTTACTTCGGCATTATCGATTAGGTCATATTAGTGAGGCTAGGATTAACAAGTTATATAAAGAAAAGTTCTTTGGTCTTTTTGATTATGAATCATTACGAACTTGTGAATCATGTCTCATGGGTAAAATGACTAAGACTCTATTTAGTGGACATGGAGAAAGGACAAAAGAATTATTAGGACTTGTACGTATGGATGTATGTGGTCCTATGACAACTCAAGCTAGGGGAGGATACTCTTATTTCATAACATTCACTGATGATTTATCTAGGTTTGGATATGTGTATCTTATCAAACACAAATCATCAGCCTTTGATAAATTTAAAGAGTATCAAAGTATGATCGAAAAACAAACTGGATAATGTATAAAAATCCTTCAATCTAATTGGGGAGGAGACTACTTATCTAGTGAGTTTCTAGACATTCTTAAAGTAAAAGAGATTCTCTTTGAATGGACACCTCCTTATACACCGTAATTAAATGGTGTGGCCAAAAGAAAAAATCATACCTTATTAGATATGGTATGGTCCATGATGTGCTTCACTGAATTGCCTATTTTCTTTTGGGGTCATGCTCTGAAGATCGTAATTTATATCTTGAATAGAGTACCTTCTAAATCTATATCTAGTACTCCATATGAGATATGGAGAAGTAAGAAATCCAATCTTAAGTATTTTAAGATATGGGGTTGTCCAGCATATGTCAACAAAAATTTTGGACATAAGCTTGATGCTAGATCAGACAAATGTCAATTTATTGGATATCCTAGAAATAGTATAGCATATTTGTTCTACCATCCTACTAAACAAAAGATATTTGTAAGTAGGCATGCCACTTTTATGGAACAAGAATTTATCCTAGAAAAGGGCAGTGACAAAAATATTGAACTTAGTGAAGTTCAAGAAAAATAAATAGAATTTTCTCAACCAAATAATCACACAAAAGAACCAGAACACATAACTCCTATCTATAGGTCTGAAAGAGTACGACATACACCTATGAGGTAGGGATTTATTATTGAGAACAATAAAGCCCAAGTCATTGAGAATGATGAACCTCTGACCTATGTGGAAGCAATCAAAAGTAAGGACTCTGACAAATGGCTAGCTGCCATGCAATTCAAAATGGAATCCATGCACACCAACAAAGTATGGACTTTGGTGGATGCACCAGAGGATATAAATCCTATTAGATGCAAATGAATTTTTAAGAAAAAGATTAAAGCAGATGGTCAAATTGAAACTTATAAGGCCAAATTGGTGGCTAAAGGTTTTAGGCAAAAATAGGGGATTGATTATGATGAAATATTTTCACCTATTGCCATGCTCAATTCTATTCGGATTATGCTTGCCGTAGCAGCATACCATGATTATGAAATATAGCAAATGGATGTGAAGACCATCTTCCTTAATGGTTTCCTTGAGGAGGAGGTCTATATGTCACAGCCAGAGGGATTTGAGTCAAATGAGAGACCAAATCAGGTATGCAAGCTTAAGAGATCAATTTATGGATTAAAGCAAGCATCAAGGAGTTGGAACATCCATTTTGATGTTATGGTAAAAGAGTTTGGTTTTATCAAGAATATGGATGAACCATGTGTGTACAAGAAAACTAGTAGGAGAACCATAGTCTTCTTGGTTCTATATATAGATGACATACTCCTTATTGGGAATGATATCCCAATGTTGCAATCAGTCAAATTATGGCTATCAAATAAGTTTTCCATGAAAGATTTGGGAGAAGCATCCTACATACTAGAAATAAAGATCTATAAAGATAGATCTAAAAGGATGCTAGGCTTATCCCAATCCAGGTACATTGACTTAATACTAAAAAGATTTAGTATGGATGAGAGTAAAAGAGGTTACTTACCCATGAGTCAAGGCATACATCTCTCTAAAAAGATGTCTCCAAAGACACCTGAAGAGAGAAATAGAATGAGTTCTATTCTTTATGCTTCGGCTGTTGGATCAATAATGTATGCCATGTTATGTACAAGGCTTGATGTTGCTTATGACTTAGGCATTGCGAGTAGATTTCAAGCTGATCCAGGAGAGGATCATTGGAATGGTGTGAAAAATATTCTTAAGTACTTAAGAAGGACTAAAGATATTTTTCTAGTATATGATGGTTCCAATCTTAAACTAGAAGGATATTCTGACGCTAGTTTTCAATTAGATTTAGATGATAGCAAATCCATTTCAAGGAATATCTTTACTCTAAATGATGTAGTAGTGAGTTGGAAGAGTTCTAAGCAGCCAACTATAGCTGATTCAACTACTGAGGTAGAATATATAGCTGTAAGTGAAGCCGCCAAAGAAGCTGCCTGGATTAAGAAGTTCATCACTGAATTGGGTATTATTCCTAAAATTAAGAATTCAGTACCACTTTACTGTGACAATACTAGAGCTGTTGCTCAAGCAAAGGAACCTAGGTCTCATCATAAATCCAAACACATTCTAAGATACTTCCATCTCATTCGTAAAATTATTGAAAGACAAGATGTAGTCATAGAACGAGTTGACATAAAGAACAACATAGCAGATCCATTCACTAAGGCTTTACCACTGCAATTGTTTGATCGTCACCTTGTTTGTATGGGATTAAAATTTAAGGGCGATTGGCTTTACTGCAAGTGAGAGATTGAAAGGAATATGCCCTCAAGCCAATCATTTTTTTGGCTGTTCTTTATCTTCCAAACTCATGTAATGATATTTTAAACGAAATGAAGGCATTATTTCATCATATGCAGTGTCTTATTATTTATTTAAGATTATGATGAATCCCATAAATTAAGGCTATGATTTTAGGATTATGATGAGATCATACCAGTGAGATCTAAAATCTTAAAACCCTAATTTAAACATTCCTGATCGATGGAACATTGAGTTGGGGATCAATGTTTCCGGTAAGACTAGCACATCTTTTGTATGCTCAATTGAGATGATGATTGATCTTACAATCACTTGTGTATGACACTAATACAAAGATGTGGGTTCTCATTAGAGAATGAGTTTACTGAATTGATTCAAGTTGAGAATATCTAATGGAGTCTTATCTACATGTCAATAGATGGTTCTCATAGTGGAATTGTGCATATAATCCTTTGACTAAAACTACCATAGAATCTTATATATATGAATCCATATTTTGGTTCATACTCATTCCTGACTTAGTCATGTACGGGGTGATCCCGATATGGTAGATTATATATGAAGGTTGTGAGTAGGTTAACATGGAATCGATCGCTCCTAGTAAGAGGAAATAGCATCCTACCTGCTTCAAACAAATGATGATTCAAAAAGACTTTGATCAAAGCATGATGAAAATTAGAAATGAATTCTAATGTTTCATTAATGAATCATCATCATAAGATTGAAAGAGTAATGAATATGATATTGGGATTGACATATTTCCATACCCAGAGTCACATTCAGGATGCAGGGAGATCGAAGGATCTAGTTGCATGGTAATTTTTCATTGAAGAATATTTTTGATATTTTCATCAAAATTACACATCTTCTAGGAAGTCACAATACATTGCTAGACGTCAATCATGTCTTGTGGGTTCGATCAAATTAAAATTTTAATTTGATCATTAAATTAAAAAGTATTCTAAATTAAGTCAAATTGGGTTGGCTAGTTTTGACCTAAATTGGTTTCGATGAGTTCTAACCAAATTAGGTCAAATCACACCTAGACCCACTACTGGTTAGATGTGGAACCCATTGGGTCATACACAAAGAGAATTGATTAAAGGGTCTAATTAGATTGGACCATGTTTGCAAGATGAACATGCTAGCACATGTAGCAAACCCTCGCACCTAGATTCGAATTGGATTCGAATCGGCTTCCGATTTGGGCTAATTAAGGTTACATTTGAGCCAAATAAGATTTGATCTTAAATTGCATTAACCTAGACTGATTGGGCTTCAGTTGGGGTGCCACATACCAGAATCCCATGTGCCAGAGAGTCTCTCTCTTATGCGTGGGAAGTCTTTCATGTGCAAAGAGTTTTTGGCGCATGGGATTTAGTTGGTGCCTACCTTCTTTGACTTTTCCTAGTTTTATGTCGCATAAATTTTTCAAATGGGCATGGACATTAGATATGGGGCATAGAAGAGTCCTTCTGTAGATTAAATACTCCATTATTTTTTTGAGAAGGGACTCTTTGTCGCCTAGGAATCCTTGCCGCCTAGGAATCCTTGCCGCCCAAGACTCCTTACCGCCCTCTCATCCTTGATGCCTCTTGGACAAAGTCAAAGTCCCTTGGGACTTTGACTATTCAAAGATCATCTCACATGCCATCTTTATTGAATGGGCATTCCACTTCAAGTCCATTGGAAGGCCTTCTTATCTAATCTAATGGTTATATTAGGGTGGCACCAAAAATGAAAGCTTGCGACTCTTCGTAAATAACTTACGTAGAATTAGTCCAAGAGTCCTTCTGCTTTAAGGAACATCTTGGACTAAGTCGACATGATGTTACTATTTGATTAGGCATCAGATAGGTTGAAGGGACATGAGATATTTTTATGGAAAGGGTGCAAGAAAAATGAGTTGGCACCCCTACGTACATTATAAATAAGGGTGCGCACCAAGAGTCCGTGAGTGTGAAAATTATCTTTCTTTCTTACAAGTATTTACTATTGTCCAATTTTTTTTCTTCCCTTCTCTTGTCCAGATTTTGTCCTTATAAGGATTAGAAGTCATCTTAAAATAAAGAGATTAGGAAGAAAAATTAAGAAGATAAGGAAAAAGAAAGATAGGGAAGGAGAGGCAAGGAAGGTGATATAAAGACAAAGGTCTTGCCCTTTTAATTAAAGTTCTTATTATTAGAATTTTAGTTATAAAAATCAGAGGTGCTGGTGTCTTGATCAAGTTTCTGTGTGGATCAACATTGGAGGATGAACACGTGGGCACCTGGTGGAACCCCTGACGGACTACTGCCGGCAATTAGGGATAATTTAGGGTTTAGCGATAAGAGGTATGTTCTAATACTTTCTTTTGTATTGCAAATGCATGTTATATGATTTAATTGCTAATAAGGTGGTTCTAGGATTCAGATTTGGTTTGTATAATTTCATTATTTTGCTTTAAAATTTGTACTTCCGCCCTGTACACCAATCCTATCACCTTGAAGGTGGCCGAGCCCCTCAAAGTTGTCAAAGGTAGCTTCAGTAAGATTCAAGCTCAGAACCCAATCCCAAGCTTGCTATCTACTTCTTAGAAGTCAACCATTAAGTTTGGCTAGCCCGACTTTGAGATCTCCACCTTAATATGAACAGCTTGCTACTAGGCACAGAAACCTCTGATCTCTCTTCTGAACTCCTACAAACAAAATCCAACCACCTATAAGTCTCGATAAATGACAACCCACTCTCCATAACAAACTCAGCAAGGCTTGAATGATCTTTTGACATTCTATTATAGCTATCACCATCATTCTGTTATAAGCTCCATCTATATAAGGGATCCTCCAGATATGTTATTTCTCTAAGCTCTTCTCTCTGCCTTAATTCTCCTGAGTACTCTATTTCTTGTTGGCTAGAAAACTAACTTGACCATCAGAGGATTTTGTTGGAGCAATCCACATTCGGTCGGAACTTCATCTCATAAGTCTCATTGGTGACCTCATCTTCTCCAGCTCTAGTGAACTCCGACGTCCAACCATTTTCTACACCAATAGGATTGGTACTAGAGGAAGGACCCTCTAAGCCCTTATTCTTAAAGGAGTATCTAATCAAGTTCATCTTCTTCCTCTCTTCTTCAACTCTTCAACTCTTCTACCTCTGATCTTTCTTGTGGGACAGCAAGATGTCACCCAGGAAGGCTACTTTCCAACGATTCATCACCTCTGCCATCAGATCCCACCTAGATCAACCTACTCCGACCTCATCATCAGCACCCCAACCTCCTCCACTAATAGCCACGGTGGATCTAGAGTTGTTTAACCTACTAATCTACTAGGTTAGGGGTCTCACTAAAGTAGTACAGGCTATGCAACATGCTTTGGTACCAGCCCAGCTAGAGAAACCATCATTGGAGCATTGGGATCTGATGCAAGGAAAGCCCACCTAGGTAAGCCAACTAGTAACCCTTGGAAAGAAAAAGCAGAGAGCAGAAAGCTCCTATTCTGACCATGATTCCACTTTCAGAAGGTCTCTGCCATCCTTCAGCTAGCCGCACTTTGAGATTCATGATCGAGATGATGTTCTCGATTAGAAGCTCCAAGAAATGAACCGATGGATTAAGGAACATTGCCACATGGCCCTTGCTCACAATGATGACATCTGCATCGATCCATACTTCACCATCCAGATCATGCAAGAGCCCATCTCGTCGAACTTCAAGCTCTCCCAGTTTAAGTGCTATGATAGAACCTTGAACCCCATCGACCATCTCGAAGCCTTCTAGATAATGATGCTGCTCCATGGCATGCTAGATGACATTCTATGCCGAGCTTTTCTCTATACTCTAAAGAAAGTAGTAAAGAATTGATACTCGAACCTCAAACCAAGTACCATCCACTCTTTTGATCAAATGAGCCACCAATTTGTGGCTCATTTCATTAGTAGTCGGCATCAGGGATGAGGTTTGAACTCTCTTATCAACATCAAGCAGAAAGAGGGGAAGTCCATCCGAGCTTACATTAGCCATTTTAATACTGCTGCATTGGAGGTCCAAAACATAGATTAATTTGCTGCTATGGCCGCACTAAAGGGTGGCCTCCAGAAGAATGATCTCCTTGTTATCCCAAGAATTAATTTTGAGGATTACAAAATATTTAAGGAAAGTACTAATGATTTTTATATTTGAAAGAAGTTCAATTATGTATTTCAGGTTATACAAGAATTTTTAGATTGGTAAAAATACTTGAAGAATGCAAAAGCTTCAATTTCATCAAGTTGGAGATCAAAACAATATTTTTTGGAAGTTTTAAAAGCATTAGAGAAGAGTTGAAAACTTTTGGAGGGAATTTAGAAAGATTCAAAAGTCAAAAAATGAAGAAAAACATGTTGGTCGACCCTTTTAAAAAGGCTGATTGGCATGCTGAATTCGACCACTGGCAACCCTATGGTTGACCTCTGCTGATCTGCAGGTCAACAAACAGAAACTTATCATTTTCTATTTTGTACCATAGAGGTCGACCCCTCTAACGGAAACTTCCATAATGGATAATTTTTCTACCAATTTTTTATGCATTAAATGTCTAATAAATGCTCTCCAATAGCAATAAATAGCTATTAATCATTCTCCAGTATTGATTGAAGGTTTTGTAAAGCATTAAAAATAAAGAGAAATAGATAGAGAAAGAAAAAATTCAAATTTGTGAGCTACATTGAATACCAAAAAAAAAAGAGAGGAACCGAGCTTCAAAATTAGAGGGCTTTCAAGAGAAACTATCACCATCATCTTTCACATCTTCTTAAGCATCAAAAAGTGAAGTTGAAGCAACATTTGAGCAATCCAATAGCAACTCTTTCGAGCTTCAGAGAGTTCTAATTTTTGTTTTCTATTTTATGCAGAAACTTATACTTGTATTTTTGTTTTTTTACAAGTTTTCTTGAAAAAAAAACTTGGGGTTTAGGTTGGTCCAAGTCTATAATTGGATATTGTATAGATTTTGGTTAGTGAGCCTGAAAAACCAACTGGGTTGTTAGTGAATCCGAAAATCTCTTGGTGTAAAATTTTGGTTGGTGCTCCTATAAAAGCCAACTAAATTTGTTTGTAGGTTCAAAAAAACAAATACATTATAATCAAGGAAGGATTATAGCGGAACTCCCAAGAAAAGCTTGGAGAGTGGATGTCGGAGTTGGTTGCTCTGAACCACTATAAATTTTGTGTATTTGTGTTGTGACTTCTTTGCTTACATTACTTGTTTATAATTCTTGCTTACCTTAATTTTTTATTCTTGTTTAGCAACATATATATTTTAATTTTACTGCTATAAATTGCTTTCACCACATAATTGAAGGAACTAGATCTAGGATTTTATAGGTAGATCTTAAAAACTTTTACAAGATCTTACAGCAAAAGACTTAAATATATCAAATATTTATTTAAATAAATATATAAATATCTAGATCTCAGATCTATTACATGATTAAAGCATGATATTAAATTAGTAATTAAAATTAAATAAGAAAGAAAAATATTGATCAAATCAACCTAGATCTATACTATATCAAATGTAGGTATGAAGTTAATAGATCAGATCTATTACATAATCAAGTTAGACATTCTAACATGCTGATCCAGGCTTGAGGATGAAGTCACGAGCCACACACATGTCTGACCTCTAGGAGTCATCCATATGAGCCTATGATCTCTGATCTGAAGTTCGATGCAGAAAATCAACATAGCATGCTAGTACTGTGCTGATCCTTCTTCGATGGTCGATCTGATGCTCCCTTCTTCAAAATTTGGACTCTTCAAAATGTGAGAAAGAAGATGAGAGTTTATTGATCTAAGACTCTCTCAGAAAAAGCTCAAAAAAGGAGGAGAGATTAAAAATAAAATAGCCCTAGAAGAAAATCCTCTTCTTCTTCTCTTTTCTCTCACCCAGACACCTAGTTTGGTGCCTATGGAACCCCACACCCAAGGACCCACTTCCTCTAATTTTTGCACACCCCAAACCTCTCCCAATTCTCTATATTCCATAAAAAATTAGAACAAAATTCATCTAATAAATAGAAAAGAAGAAGAGTCTAAGTTAGATCAAAATTCTAGACTAGAAATATCCAAACATGGAAAGTTGTTGCGGTGCCCAACTCTTGGGCACCTCCTCTATAATTATTGGAATGGACCAGCCAAGGAGGGCACATAAAAAAGGTGATTATTTTCATGGAGTAAAAGAAGAATTAATTAAAAGAGGGGGCGGCACTCAAGGGGGCGCCTCCTCCATAATTATTGGCGTGGACCAGCAACAGAGGGCACACAAAAAAGAAGATTATTTTTATAAAATAAAAGAAGAATTAATTAAATGAGAGGGCGACACTCAAGAAAAGATGTTTTGGTCAATAAGGATTCTATCTCATAGAATCCTAAGCAAAACTAACTCCTTTTTTGACTTGGTCTTCCAATAAATTGCCTTATGAGAAAAGAAGGAGAGAAAGAGGATTGGAGAAGCCATGGGAGTGGAGAATTTTCATGCAAGAAACAAAATAAAAAGTGCATGGGGCATGAGGATTAAGTGGCGCAAGTGATAGAGAGTCCTAGTCACACTAGGACTTTTGTTTTGACTTGGTCAAATAAGATCTTTTAACCAAATAAAATCAAGATTAAAACAAACCAATTAAATAAGACCCTAACCCATTTAAGAACTTAATTAAATCAGATTAAATCAAATTTAATTTTGATTTATTTTCTAATCAAATTAGAAAATTGGGTTAATCTGAATCCTAGTTAGACTATGACTAGTTCTTCCTTGCACTTGGCTTATCCAATAAACCAATTGAACTTGATCCAATCAAGCCTAAACCAAATCTAATTAAATTATATTTAATTAAATTTAATCTTAGCCTATTGGCTTAATCAAATTAAGCCAATTAGTAATCCAATTGCTAATCGATCCTCCTGCAACACCTGCACTAGGTTAAACACCAATTGTATTAATTGTTTAACCCTAGAATGATTCTTAATCATTGATCAACCGTCTGACCAAATCATAAGGACTAATATATGTGACCTCATAGATCCAAATCTAAGCTGGTAGCATAGAAATAAATTTTTATACAAATCGAAGTGACCATCTAGCAATGATACCCAATGGTCGGATAGGTCGAAGGTGTAGAACACAATCCTTAGAACCCATGCGGATATAGTTTTCATATAATTCATCCCCTTGACCACAATGCTCGTAGGATACCTCAGAGTTCAATTGTCAACTCTGATCAGATTGTCCATATTGTATTTCAAAATATCAAATCCATCTGATGGATTACCTTGGATAAGATTTTGCTATATTGAAATATAGTGATACATTCTTCTCCAACTCTTAGAGTGGTCAACTCCATCTCGATCACACTCCGACTTCGCAAGTACTTGACTGTGCCCAGAAGCCTTCCATTGTTGAATTAGAAATTCAGTTAGTCCGGTACCAAAGCACGTGAGTTGCTTGCAAGTCACTAAGATGATCTCAGGTCTAAGGGATACTTATCTCTATATCCCATCAGAGACATTCTCGACAGCAGAATGCTCTAAAGTTGGTCACGTTCAATGATGATGTACCCATACATCTCACCTGTATGCCATACCAGTGTCTCCATACTCCTTGGTTATGTGGACAACCAACCTATATGGCATATAGTAACCTATGCTCGATAGACGCTGTTGTCCTAATTAACATTCTATCATTTGGTCGTGAATAAATTTAAGGACTAATCGATAAATCCTCTTTTTATCGAAACTAAATAGTCCTAAGGACTTCATCACAACAATGGAGTTCATTAGAAGTTGTATACTTGTAATGAAAAAGATGCCAAAATATTTTTATTAATTAGTAAATTAATTATAATTATAAAATAGCTCAACCATCAACAAGCTGATGATTGGATTTGAGATATAATTTCCAACAACTCTCACTTGTCCTAAAGCCACTCGGCATAGTATCTAATACCCATCTTAGACTTATGGTTGTCAAAATTCTTGATTGTCAGGGCTTTAATGAAGGGGTCGACTAGGTTCTCCTTTCCATCAATCTTTTAAAGGTCAACTTCACCATGATCCATGATTTCATGGACCAAATGAAAGTGGCGCAGAATGTGCTTTGTCCGCTGGTGTGCCTTCAATTTTTTTGCTTGAGCTATAGCACCAGTGCTGTCGCAGTAGAGCAGGACTGGACCATTAATGGAGGGTGCTACTCTAGGCTCGATGATGAACTTCCTCAGCCACACAGCTTTCTTTGCTGCATCTGATGTTGCCATGTACTCTGCTTCGCAAATAGAGTCAGCTACTATATGCTGCTTGGAACTTTTTCAGCAGATAGCTCCATCATTTAGAGTAAAGATATATCCAGACATACTTTTACTATCATCATGGTGAAATTGATAGCTGGAGTCTGTAAACCCCACAAGCTTCAGATCTGACTCACCATAAACCAACCATTGGTGCTTAATATTTCTCAAATACTTAAGGATGATTTTAACCACCTTTCAGTGATTTTCTCCAAGATCAGACTGGTATCTACTCACCACTCCTAGTGAGTATGCCACGTCTGGTCTCATACATGTTATTGCATACATAATAGACCCCCCTGCCAAAGCATATAGGATTCTATTCATACGCTCTATCTCTTTAGGAGTTGTCGGATAATCCTTCTTAGAGGGAGAAATTTCTTGGCCTATCAAGAGATAGCCCTTTTTGGAATTCTCTATGCTAAACTTTTTCAGTACAGTTTCTATGTATCTGGATTGAGATATACCAACTATCCTTTTAGATCTATCCCTATAGATCTTCATCCCTATGATATAGGATACTTCACCTAAGTCCTTCATGGAGAACTATGATGACAACCGGACTTTTATTCCTTGTAGTGCAGAAATATCATTCCCGATTAAAAGAATGTCATCCACGTACAAAATAAGGAATACCACTACTAGACTATTTGCACATTTATACATGTAGGGTTCTTCTCCATTTTTAATGAAGCCATACGTTTTGATCACTTTATCAAAACGCATGTTCCAACTCCAAGATGCCTGCTTCAATCCATATATAGATCTCTGAAGCTTGCACACCTTAGACTCATCTGTGGATGTGAACCCTTCAGGTTATATCATATACACCTCTTCAATCAGCTCTCCATTTAGAAAAGTTATCTTCACATTCATCTGCCAGATCTCATAGTCCAGATGGACAACAATGGCAAGGATGATCCGAATGGACATGAGCATTGCCATAGGAGAGAACATCTCATCATAGTGAATAGCATAATATTAATGATACCCCTTGGCAACCAGACAGGCTTTATAGGTCTCCACCTTTTCATCTATGCCCCTCTTCCTTTTGAAGACTCATTTACACCCAATGGATTTAACCCCTTCAGGTGAGTCAACTAATGTCCATACATCATTGACCATCATGGAATCCATTTCGGATCTCATGGCTTCTAGCCATTTCTTAGAGTTAGGTCTCTGCATCGCATCCGTATAAGTGATCGGCTCCTCATTGTTCTCATCGAGTTTGATGGGATCACCATCCTGGACCAAGAATCCATAGTATCTGTCCAGATGGTGCGGTACTCTACCAGATCATCTTAATGGTGCGGGTTCACTAGGCTTCGGATTTGATCTGATCAAATCCGACTTAGGTTCAACATTCTGTGTTGGACTTTCTACCTATTGAACTTCATCAAGTTCAACCTTAGAGGCAATAGTTCCTTCACCAAGAAACTCTTTTTCTAAAAAGATTGCTCTAAGGCTGACGAACACCTTTTGTTCATCAGCATGGTAGAAATAGTATCCTTTGGTCTCTTTTGGGTACACTATGAATGTACACTTATCAAACCTAGGTCCATGTTTGTCTATAACTAACTATTTGACATAAGTCGGGCACCCCCAAACCCTAAGGAGTGAAAGTGCTGGTTTACACCCTGTCCATATCTCATATAGGGTTTTAACTATAGACTTACTTAGAATCCTATTTAATAGATAACAAGCTGATTCGAGTGCATATCCCCAAAATGATATCGGTAAGCTGGCAAATTCCATCATGGATCAGATCATGTTTAATAAAGTCCGATTCCTCCTTTCAGACACACCAATATGCTGTGGTGTTCCGAGAGGAGTCCATTGGAAGAGAATTTCATTCTCGCCTAAATATGTGAGAAACTCACCAGAAAGATATTCTCCTCCTCGATCAGTTTGAAGAGTTTTAATACACTTTCCAATTTATTTTTCTATTTTACTTTGAAATCGTTTGAACATTTCAAAAGAATCTGACTTATGTTTCATCAGATAGACATGTCCATATTTGGATAGATCATCTATGAAAGTGATGAAGTAGACATATCCATCTCTGGCACTTGTGCTCATTGGTCCACATACATCAGTATGTACTAGACCTAAGAGCTCATTGGCTCTCTCATCTTTTTCAGTAAAAGGTGACTTGGTCATTTTACTAAGAAGACAGGACTCATAGATTGAAAGTGATTCACAATCATTGACTTTGAGGATTTCCTCTTGAGTCAACCTGTTTATCTTGTTCTTGTTTATATGACCTAATCTACAGTGTCATAAGTAGGTATCTGATACACTATCTAATCTAGGATGCTTGCTAGTAGAATAGACTACATTAACAGATTGTGATAATATATATACACCATTTTTCAATTATCCACAGAAAGCAGTAACACCATTCATAATGACATTACAAACTCATTTCTTTATTGAAATTTCATAATTGTTCATGACCAAAAGGCTTATAGAAATGATATTTAAAAAAAAATTAGGACAGAAATGATAATCACTAAGAACAACAGTATGGGATTCAAATATAAGTCTCAAAATTCCTAAAGCTAGAACTGAAATAGGTCTTCCATCTCCAACATTTAGGAATCTCTCACCTTGCTTGAATCTTCTACTAACCTGCAACTCCTATAATGAATTACAAATATGGTAAGGGCTACCATATCCAATACCCAGTCAGTAATATCATAAATAGAGAAATTGCAAGGAGTTATCATATAAATACCTTGCCTAGCAATATCTTGCTTCTTTCTCTGCCTGTTCGGGTCTAAGGAGGAAATGTACTGAGGAAAATTCCTCTTCCAGTGCCCCTGCTTCTTGCAAAAGAAGCATTCAGCTTGACTCTTATCGAGCTTGATCTTCCTGATCTGGCCCTGCAATGATGTCCCAGCCTAAACTTACACCTTTTTTGTTTTCTTCTTCCTATTCTTCTTTCCTTTTCTGAAGGATCGAGAATCAGAAGATGAACCTTCCACTAAGTTCACTGACTCTTTATGGAGCTGGTGATCCTTCTCAAAGTTCTGAAGTAATTCCAGTAAGCCATGGTAGTTTACTTTAGGCTTTGTCATTCTGTAATGAGTAAGTAAAGGGAGATAGGATTTTGGCAGCGAGTTCAGTATTGCATCTTTTCCAAGTTATTCATGCAAGAAAAAGTTGAGTTTACTCAAGCGCTCTATCAGCTTGATCATATATAGTACATGATCAGTGATAGAGGCTCCATCCCGCATTCTGGCGTTATAGATGGTGCAACTAGTCATGTGCCTCTCAACATCATTGGGTGTGCCAAAAGAATCCTCCAACACTTGGTGCATTTCATTTGGTTGAGCTATCTCAAACCTATGACTGAACTCATCACTCATCGCCACTAGCATAATGCAGCGCATCGTGGTTCAATCACTGAGCTACTTATGATAAGTGTCTTTGACTGTTCCACGTGCATTGGTAGCTGGCTCCTCAGGTACAGGATCTGTCAGTACATATAGGATCCATTCATGCTCCAGGACAATCTTCAACTTTTGGTATCAGCTACCGAAGTTGCATCCCACCAACTTATCATTGTCCAACAATGATCGAAGCGATAGAGAAGTGGCCATGTTTGCACAAGGAAAAATCAAAATCTAATTAGTAATTGATTCGTTAAACCTAAAGATTTGGATTTTAATCAAAAGATTTCTTCCACTATTTTATTCGAATTGGTAGCCTCTACCTTCAATTCAAAAAATTATCTCAATTTCTTAGTGGGTACTAGAATCCACATAGACTGTACACGAGCCCAACTTTGGTTGGCCCACCCATGTACATCTAAGGATAGGTTCATAACCAATTATTTTTCTAAATAATTTTCAGCAATTAAATTTTGCCCCAGGCCCTGATCAGTTGGCTTTGGCCTTCTTAGAAAAGGATCTAGTTAGGCCCAACCATTAACATGACCATACTTGGCCCATCCAACCAATGAATGATCAGGCCCAACTTTGGTTGACCCACCTGATCACTATTTAGAAAGATGTATCCAAGAGATCATATAATGAATGATAATTCTATCAATCGATAAGCATCAGGCCTTTGGGCCTCCAATGATTATCCAACTGATGGACTCATTATCATCCATTTTAATAGGAGGCTATGATCCAGTTATCATATAACTATTTCATTTTAGAAACCTAATAATTTTAGATGATTTAATTTATAGAAGCGAGTAGGTCAGATTAACCAGCTTGTCATGATCCTCCCACTAACTTCACTAGGTCAACTTAAGGGAGATCATTAATAGGCTGGTCTAGGAGCACCTAAATCAGTCAAACTAATTTATCTAGTTAACATGGGTCAGCTCGAATAGTTAAGCAATATGATCAAAATATAATCTCACCAAGAGACCAGATAAGTTCGATCAATGAAAGGGTCTGCCAGGCTTGCCTTACACACCATAAAAAATGATCAGATAAGCGGGCTGCCAATTAAAAACCACTGGTCTGGTTTATCTTAGACACCAACTGGTTTGATTAGTTTCAATTAGATCAACCTAATAGTTCATGCTAGACCACGTAGCTAAGAATCAAGTCCATCTTGGGTCTTGTTAATAACATGGACTTGACCAACTACAACTATTGCAATTGATCTAGAGAATCCTTGACCTAATCTAAGATAATAATTGATTAGATTTAGTTAATTCTCTAATTAATTCCATTCTTTAATCTAACCCTAGGTCTAACCTAATTAATGGACCTAATCCCCACTAATTCATTAACCCAATGTGTTATGATTGGTGTCATAGGATCTTCAATTTACAATCCTAGAACCTAATCAAATAACTTCTTAATTCTTAATTAAGTTTTGGATTGAGGGTTGGGATTTGGCTTTTTGAAAATAGTTTTAATATCTGTAAAATATTTTTACAATGTGGTTCTATCAATCAAATTACATGTTTGATTCATAATCAATATGCAAATAACATAAACATGAATCTACTTTAGATCTAATCTAAATAGGTTCATGTAATTGAAAAAGTTTCAATAATAATCAATCATAAATCTTTTTAGATCAAATCTAACATATTTATGAAGATTAAAATTAGATTAAAATATTTTTAATTAGATCATAAAATTTTTTAGATCTAATTTAAAATTTTATAATTAATATTTTAGATCAGCAAGTACTAGGACAACCTATTCATTATAAGGGATAAACCTTGTAGCAGGATAATCTTATGATAGTCCATGCCATCCAAAATATTTTATTTTGATATTTAAAATAAATTAGATCAAATATAATAAATTTTTGATCAGAGTCAGATCATCACAAACTAGGACAACCTATTCACTATAAGGGATAAACCTTACAGCAGGACAACCTTATGATAGTTCGTGAGATCTTTTTTTTTTTTAATTTTAGATTTGATAATTAGATTATAAATTAGATTTAATCTAAGAAATAATCTAAATATATATAAAAATTATGTAATAATAATCTTACTCTGATACCAATTGAAGGAACCAGATCTAGGATTTTACAGGTAGATCTTAAAAACATTTTCAAGATCTTGCAGCGAAAGACTTAAATAAATTAAATATTTATTTAAATAAATATGTAAATATCTAGATCTTAGATCTATTATATGATCAAAGTATGATATTAAATCAAAAATTAAAACCAAATAAGAAAGTAAAAGATTGATCAAATCAACCTAAATCTACACTACATCAAATGCTGGTATGAAGTTAACAAATCAGATCTATTACCTAAGCAAGTTAGATGTTCTAACTTACTGATCTAGACTTGAGGATGAAGTCATGAGCCGCATACACATCCAGCCTCTAGGAGTCATCCACATGAGCCAACGATCTCTGATCTGAAGTCCGATGCAGGAAATCAGCATAGCATGCTAGTACTGTGCTGATCCTTCTTCGATGGTGGATTTGTTGCTCTCTTCTTTGAAATTTGAAATCTTCAAAATATGCGAAGGAAGATGAGAGTTTACTAATCTAAGACTCTCTCAGAAAAAACTCAAAAAAGGTGGAGAGATTGAAAATAAAATAGTCCTAGAAGAAGACCCTCTTCTTCCTCTCTTTTTTCTCACCTAGACACCTAGTTTGGTGCCTATGGAACCCCACACCCAAGGACCCACTTCCTCTGATTTTTGTACAACCCAAATTCCTCCCAATTATTTGTATTCAATGAAAAAATTAAAACAAAATTCATCCAATAAATAGAGGAAAAGAAGATTTCAAGTTAGATCAAAATCCTAGACTAGGAATATCTAAACATGGGAAGTTGTTGGGGTGCCCAACTCTTGGGTGCCTCCTCCGTAATTATTGGTATGGGCCAGCAAGGGAGGGTGCATAAGAAAGGAGATTATTTTCATGGAATAAGAGATGAATTAATTAAAAGAGGGGGCAGCACTCAAGGAAAGGTGTTTTGATCAACAAGGATTCTATCTCATAGAATCCTAAGCAAAACTAACTCTTCTTTTGACTTGGTCTTCCAAAAAATTTCGTTATGAGAAAAGGAGGAGAGAATGAGTGTGTGAGAAGCCATGGAGTGGAGAATTTTCATGCTAGAAACAAAACAAAAAGGGAATGGGGTGTGAGGATTAAGTGGCATAAGTGATAGGGAGTACTAGTTGAAGGGGAAACACTGTTTCCCGGGTCAGGTTTGTTCAGATCTGATTTGATCAAGAGAAATATTTCAAAAATTTTTCTCTTAGATCTAAATCAAATTTGGGACTCTTCAGATATAATTTTATCAATCTAATAAAATAAAATAAAATTAAATAAAATTAAATCTAATTTAATTATACCTTGTTATGGATAATCCTATTATCCTATGATGATCCCGATGTTTGCCTGAGGTTCTAGATGTAGCCATGCAAGCATCTAGCCTCTACCGATATTCATTTGGATAAAATCTAGAGATTTTCTCCTTCTCTATCTATTCTCTAAAAATCAGATCTGGATCTGATCTTGGAGATCTTCAAAATATATTTTGAAGATCGGGTGTAGTCTCTTACAGCATTGCTGCCTTCTTGCTTTCTTATCGCCTTTCTCTTGCTTGGATCTCACCAAACTGAAGTCCAAAACTTTTGGGCATAGAGTGGAGAGAGAAAATCTAAAATAGGCATGGACAAGGAGAGAGAGGGGCTATGAGGCATGGGCAAAGAGTAGAAGCTCACAATCATAAGTGCAGATAGGGTTTATATAGACCCTGCTATGCCATATAGTGCCACATCATCCTGACCAATCACGACTATTTGTGCAATCAGATCTAAATCTGATTGATGGAAAGATATTATCTAATCCAATCAGATTAAAGTCCCTCACAAACCTCATTAGGTGGTGCCAAGACTAGTCAAAGAAGAGTTTTTGGCGCCACCCAAGTAGAGAGTAAGAAGCAACTGGAGTCCCATCCATATGGGACTCCAATCTTTATCCTTTTTAGGTGCACGCCTCCCTAGGTGTGCACCCCCTCCCTTTCCTCTTTTTAGTAGGAGGACAAAGCCCATCTTCTCTCCTATTGGTGCATGACACATGGGCAGATGTCTAAGTGTCAAAGGTCAACATTTGATCAAAGTCAAAGAACAGGATTTAACAGGTGATGAAAAATAGTAGGTGTTGTCTCTAATTTATCTTACAAATTAAGACAACCCTTTTCTGACCTGAACAAGCTTCAGTCAGACCATGTAAAGGTTTTTGAGCAAGGCTAAAAATATTTGGCTTAGTCGAGACAACTTTTAATGATTGTTAAAGTAGAACATTAGGCTCAATCATGTGCTAGCATGATTTTCTTGAATCTAATTGAATCTTATTCAAATCAATTGAACTGGGTTAGTTCAATTGATGATATCCAAATCCAAATCCTTATTTGTGTGATCCAATTATGTTTAGTTCCATATGATAATGAGATATGTCATGATCTCTATCATCGACATCATCAAAACACCTTCCGATGGATCAAAACTTTTCTGATTCAGACAACTAGTATGATCGATCATCCAAATCATTCTAATTGCTCCCAAAATCTATTAGTGATACCTAGCAGCATATTATGGCAATCCATCAGAACTGAAAATGAACCTCTCGATGTAGTTACCTATGTGATTAAATTTCTCTATCTTGAGCCTCGATCAGATTAGGGTTAAGGTGATCTCGTCAAACCCTAATTTTCATCATATGAATTAATTATTCGATTCAAGTCTGATGTGAAAAATCTAATAGAAACTCTTTCTATTATTTCACTCTGCCATTGCCATGGGCTTATGGACTTAATTCTCATGATCATCATAGGGCTGCTCCTCATCTACCGAGGTAGATAGATCCCCTATTGGTGCAATCCAATTCTTACAATGAACATGCTATAGCCAACATACATCTCAGAATTTTGAATGGCTAGGAGACCGAGTTATGGTGTAGTCAAACTATAACACCCTCTAGGTGAACTGCTAATGACCTTAGGTCAAAGAACCAGACACACCACTGTAGCTTCGAGCCAGTCATTGATGAGAAGGTAGACTTCCTGATGACTGTTTGAGGTGGTCACGCTCAGTGCCCTCATTCTCTAATGAGTACCTATACTCTCGCTCCGATGTCTCTACACCACAGGCTCAAAACTCATCTATACTAAAGAAGCGATCATACACCAACCTTCTAGATCAATCACCATCCTCATGATGATCCTATGGTTGGGAGCATTTTAAGTTAATAATTCATGTCTTATATTTTCAACTCTTAAAAATATGAACTATCATTACCATTAACTCAAGGGATGTATCATAGACACTTTCAAATATACACTATGATAGAAAATAATCCATTTTATTATTTATAGTCAAAATTTTAATTTTGCCCTTTGATGTGTATTACAAGTGTTAGCCAATTCTGACTTCTAGGGCACACATATCTAACAAATTCCCACTTGACCTAAAGCTAATTAGCTACAAATCTAAGTCTCATCTTCTTAAGGTGGGTTTCGATCATTTGCTAGCCCAACGACTTTATGAGTAGGTCTGTCACATTGTCTACGAAGTTGACTCTCTTAATCTCGACATAACCCTTCTCGAGGTAATCGCGGATGACATGGTATTGCCGCTCGATGTGCTTAGATTTTTGGTGAGACCTCAGCTCCTTAGCAAGGGTTATGGTGCCATTGTTGTCGCAGTAAAGAGGAATGGCATCTGATGGAATCACTCCGATCTCTGTGGCAAATTTATTATACCAAAATGCCTCCTTTATAGCTTCTGACGCAGCAATATATTCTGCTTCCATGGTGGAATATACTATCACTATTTGCTTGAAACTTTTTCAACTGATAGCACCACCATTACACACAAACAGACTTCCAAATGTCGACTTTCAATCATCTATATCGGACATAAAATTTGAGTCTGTATACCCCTAGACTTGGAGTTCTCCATTACCAAAAATCAACAACATATCCTTAGTTCTTCTCAAGTACTTAAGGATATATTTCATAGAAGTTCAGTGTTCTTCATCTGGATTCAATTGATATCTACTTGTGATACTCACAGCATGGGCTCTATCAGGTCGTGTACATAACATGGCATACATGAGGCTCCCTATTGCTGAAGCATAAGGGATCTTGCTCATGCTTTCAATCTTTTCAGGTATGCTAGGGCACATCTTCTTGGAGAGATGAATGCCATGTCTGAAGGATACCAAACTCCTCTTGGAGTTTTTTATGCTAAACCTCTTTAGCACTTCCTCTATGTACATCTTCTGTGAAAGACCTAGCATCCTATTCGGTCTATCTCTATAGACCTTAATTTCTAGAATGAAGGATGCTTCTCCTAGGTCTTTCATGGAGAAATCTTTTGATAACCACATTTTAACTATGGTCAACATGGAAATATCATTCCCAATAAGGAGGATATCATCCACGTACAGTACGAGAAAGACAATTGCGCTCCCATTGACCTTTTTGAAAATACGTGGTTCCTCCTCATTTTTGATGAAACCAAATAATTTGATCACATCATTAAAATGAGTGTTCCAGCTCCGAGATGTTTGCTTATGTCCATATATAGACCTTTGCTGCTTGCATACTTTATGATCGGCATCATTAGATATGAAACCTAGCAACTGTTCCATATAGATATCTTCCTCAAGGTATCCATTTAAGAATGTCGTTTCCATATCCATTTGTCATATTTCATAATCAAAATAGGTTACAATAGCAAGCAATATGCGGATGGACTTTAGCATAGCTACTGGCGAAAAGATATCCTGATAGTCAATGTCTTCATGCTGACTATATTCTTTTGCTACTAATTTAGCTTTGAATGTCTCCATATTTCCATCTGTACCAATCTTTCTCTTGTAGATCCATTTACACCCAATAGGTACTATACTTTCTGATGGATCTACCAAGGTCCAAACTTTGTTTGAGTGCATCGAGTCAATTTCTGACATCATTATCTCTAACCATTTCTCAAAGTCGATATCTGATATCGCCTCGTCATAGGTTTTGGGATCATCACCATGAACCCTATTACCTAGGAGGAACATTTCCTCTACTTCCTCTAAGATAGTCCCTAAGTACCTCTTAGGAGGATGGAAAATCCATTTCGATCTACGAGGTAGAGAAGGTAGTGATTGTATTGGCTCAATCTGATTTGGTTCCACAGGATTCTTAGCTCGTTGCTCTTGTGAGACTTTCTCCTCGAGCTTGATATCCTTTTTAATGTTGCTATCTTGAATAAACTATTTTTTAAGAAAGATGGCATGCCGACTCACAATCATATTATAGTCTTTTGGAATGTAGAAATAATATCCAATTGACTCTTTAGGATATCTTATAAATCGAGCTCTAAAGGACCTATACTCTAACTTATCCACTTATTGTCTTTTGACATGAGTCGGACAATCCGAAATTTTGAGATAACTCAGACTTGATTTTTTACCATGCCATATTTCATACGGTGTGGTAGGAACAGTTTTAGAGGAAATCCTATTAAGTAAATATATAGCAATTAATAGACTATGTCCCCAAAGAAAATCAGAAAGGTCTAGGAAGCTCATCATGGATCGGACCATATCTAATAGGGTCCGATTTCTCCATTCTGAAACCTCATTAAGTTGAGGTATTCTAGGTGGAGTTCATTGAGAGATTATGCCATTTTGCTTGAGATAGTTCAGGAATTCTCGATTAAGATATTCACCTCCTTGATCTGATCGAAGAACCTTAATGGATTTTTCAGTTTGCTTTTTGACTTCATTTCTGAATTCCTTAAACTTTTCAAAAGCTTCAGACTTGTGTCTCATAAGATATACATACCCATATCGAGATAAATCATCGATAAAGATTATGAAGTAATCAAAGTTGCCTCTAGCCGGCACATCAAATGGACCGCACACATAAGTATGTACTAGGGCTAGTAGATTCGTGGCCCTTTCCCCATGTCCTACAAAAGGGAGTTTATTCATTTTGCCATGAAGACATGATTCACAAATTGGATATGACTAAAAAATCAATGAACTCAATAACTCAATTTTCTCCAATTTATTAACCCTATCTTCTGCTATATGACCTAGCCTTAGGTGGCATAGATACCTATCGTTTGGACTATCCCTGGGTCATTTTACAGCATTCACATTTTGCTTAATATTAAAGGCAGATACATCAATATGTAACTGGTAGAGACCGTTAATGAGGAAACCACTTGCAATTTTATTTCTTTCACAAAGAATATTACAATGGTCCTTAAGAAAACTAATTACATAGCCTTCTTGTGCTAAACATGAAACAAAAATCAAATTTCTGCTTGCAGCAGGCACATAATAACAATCCCTAAGTACTAAATCTAAGCCAGATGGTAGTCGAAGAGGGTAGGATTTCACGACCACAACAGCAACTCTTGCTCTATTTTTGATGCGAAGGATCATATCACCATCCCTCAACCTCCTGCTATCCTTAAGATCCTGCAAGAAAGTGCACAAATGAGCACTATAACCAGAGTCAAGCATCCAACTGGATGCAGAAGAAATCGTAAGGTTAGATTCAATAATGAGTATACCTCTAGAAGGACCTATCTCCTTCTTATTTGTTGGTGCAGAATCTGATTGATGCTGGATCGAGCTGGAGTGGAGGAGGATGAGGTCACCATCGGTGACCTACAAAATAAAGTCCCATTTGAAGTCGATGGTGGTGGCTCTGGCAGGACCTTCCAATGGTCAAGTCAACTCTTTTGGCCAACAGAAATGGAGTGCTCAGCAATGAGAAGTGAGCTTAGAGTTTTAGAGGAGAGAGGAGAGCTTCGAGAAAACATATATAGAGGGTCCCTTTTTATAGACGGAGCTTGTAGCGAGTTGATGGTGATGGCCATACCATCCGTTCGCGGGCTGCTCGAAGTTCGGTACGTAGAGGAAGGTATCGTCTGGTGGATAGTGACAGCCATACTGATGGGTCATGGGCCGTATGAGACTGGTTATGGAGAAAGTGGTGTCACCAGTAGTGGGGGCCATGTCATCCAATCGTGGACCACATGGAGCTTGTTATGGAGGGAGAGTTGCCACCACACTGGTAGTGGCAGCCATACCGTCGAAGTTCAATAGCCATTGGTGAAGAACCTTGATGTATATCTATTTCAGGAGAGCTCAGACTCCTAAAGGGGATACGTCTAGAGGAGATCATCTGGAAGAAGTTTGGTCAAAGGAGATGTTTGGAAGGAGTTTGGCCCTTGGAGGAGTCCATCTGTAGGAGCGATCTAGAGGGAGTTCAACCCTTGGAAGAGTCCATCTGCAGGAATGATCCAAAAGGAGTTTGGCTCCTAGAGGAGTTCGGTCGAAGGACAAGTTTGGCAAAAGTCTGGCTTCTATAGACGGCTGGCTGGAGGAGCACGGAGGGAGTTCGGCTCTCATCGAACCAACTAAAGGAGTGCGGAGGGAGTTTGTCTCTCGAGGGAGTCCATCTAAAGTTTGGTTGCTGAGAAGTTCGACCACTGAGGAGTTTGGCCATTGAGGACTTGTCCGCTGAAGCTCTTTCGTGGCTATCAGTTGCATTAGGCTGAGCATCGAACTAAACTTCGACAGGAGCGGAGTTTATCCCCAACAATAGTCCCCCCATTCTTGAGTTCGAAACTCGAAAGAAGGGAGTGCAAAAAAGGCACTGTCGAAGTCCTCTTCTAGGCTTTATGCTGGTTGAGGTTGAAGCTTGGGGGAGATCACTTCTCCAGCCAAGGTTGATGTTGAAGTTGAAGCTCGGAAGAGATCTCATCTCCAACCGAGGTTGAAGTAGATCTTATCTCCTATGGTCGAGGTCGGAGGTTTTGCTCCTCGGGGGCGATATTATCTCCAGCAGTCGAGGCTGACTCAGGGGAGATCCCATCTCCGACAATCGAGGTTGACTTGATCGCTCGGGAGAGATCTTATCTCTAGTCGAGGTTCAAGCTCGATCACTCAGGAGAGATCTCATCTTTGGTGGAGGTTGGCTCGGTCATTCGAGAGAGATCTTATTTCTAGTCGAGATTGTAGCGGGCACTCGGGAGAGATCTTATCTCTCATCGAGATTGACTCGGGCGCTCGAGAGAGATCTTATTTCTAGCTGAGGTCGCTCAGGAGAGATCTTATCTCTAGCTGAGGTTGACATGGGCACTCGGGAGAGATCTTATCTCTAGCCGAGGTAGTCGCGGTCGCTCGGGAGAGATCTTATCCCTAGACGAGGTTGGCTCGGTCGCTCGAGAGAGATCTTATCCCTAGCCGAGGTTGACTCGATCGCTCGGGAGAGATCTTATCTCCTACAGTCGAGGTTGGCTCGATCGCTCGAAAGATATCTTACCTCTAGCCGAGGTTGACTCGGTCGCTCGAGAGAGATCTTATCTATGGCTGAGGTTGTTGCGGTCGCTCGGGAGATATCTTATCTCTAGCTGAGGTTGTCGTGGTCACTTGTGAGAGATCTTATCTCTAGCCGAGGTTGACATGGGTGCTCGGGAGAGATCTTATCTCTAGTCGAGGTTGTCACAGTCACTCGAGAAAGATCTTATCTCTAGCTGAGGTTGACATGGTCGCTCGGGGGAGATCTTATCTTCTACAGTCGAGGTTGTCGTGGTCACTCAGGAGAGATCTTATCTCTAGCCGAGGTTGACATGGTTGCTCGAGAGAGATCTTAGCTCTAGCCGAGGTTGTCTCGATCGCTTGGGAGAGATCTTATCTCTAGTCGAGATTGACACGGTCGATTGAAAGAGATCTTATCTCTAGCCGAGATTGAAGCGGTTGCTCGGGAGAAATCTTATCTCTAGCCGAGATTGTCTCGATCGCTCGGAAGAGATCTTATCTCTAGTTGCGGTTGACACGGTCGCTTGGGAGAAATCTTATCTCTAGTCGAGGTTGAAGTGGTCGCTCAGAAGAGATCTTATCTCTAGCCGAGGTTGACACGGTCGCTCGGGAGAGATCTTAACTCTAGCCGAGGTTGAAGTGGTTGCTTGGGAGAGATCTTATCTCTAGCCAAGTTTGTCTCGGTCGCTCGGGAGAGATCTTATCTCTAGCCGAGGTTGACATGGGTGCTCAAAAGAGATCTTGTCTCTAGTTGAGATTGACATGGTTGCTCAGAAGAGATCTTATCTCTAGCCGAGGTTGAGGCGGTCACTTGGGATAAATCTTATCTCTAGCCAAGGTTGACACGATCGCTCGAGAGAGATCTTATCTCTAGCTGAGGTTGAAGTGGTTGCTTGGGAGAGATCTTATCTCCAACCGAGGTTGGCACGGTTGCTTGGGAGTGATCTTATCTCTAGCCAAGTTTGACTAGACTTTGAAGCTCGATCTTCAACTTTGCTCATGTTAGGATGAGGTTCTCCTCCTGTTCCTAACGGGCTGTGGGGGCACATAAGGGCGACAGTGCCTCTCCTCCGATTCCATTCTAAATGAATGAGGCCTTCGACTTTGCTCGCATTAGGATGAGGTTCTTCGCCTGTTCGTAACGAAAAGTGGGGGCACATAAGGGCCATTGTCAGGGCCTCTCCCCCCCATCTCATTCTAAAATGAACGAGGCCTTCGACTTTGCTCGCATTAGGATGAGATTCTTTCTCCTGTTCCTAACAGACTATGGGGGCACATAAGAACCATTGTCAGGGCCTCTCCCTCCATCCCGTCCTAAATGAACGAGGCCTTTGAAGCTCAGGAGAGATCTTATCTCTAGCTGACGTTATCTCGGCCGCTCGAGAGAGATCTTATCTCTAGCTGAGGTTGGCACGGTCGCTTGGGAGAGATTTTATCTCTGGCCGAGATTGACATGGGCGCTTGGGAGAGATCTTATCGCTAGTTGAGGTTGATATGGTCGCTTGGAAGAGATCTTATCTCCAGCCGAGTTTGTCTCAATTGCTCGAGAGAGATCCTATCTCTAGTTGAGATTGACACGATCGCTCGAAAGAGATTTTATCTCTAGCTAAGGTTCTCTCGATCGCTCGGATGAGATCTTATCTCTAGCCGAGGTTAACATGGGTGCTCAGAATAGATCTTATCTCTATTCAAGGTTGACTTGGTCACTCGAGAGAGATCTTATCTCTAGCCGAGGTTGACATAGATGCTCAGGAGAGATCTTATCTCTAGCTGAGGATGACACGATCGTTTGAAAGAGTTCTTATCTCTAGTCGAGGTTGTCTCAGTCACTCAGAAGAGATCTTATCTCTAGCCGAGGTTGACACAGGCCTTCGAGAGAGATCTTTTCTCTAGCTGAGGTTATCTCGGATGCTCGGGAGAGATCTTATCTCTAGTCGAGGTTGACACGATCGCTCAGAAGAGATCTTATCTCTAGTCGAGATTGTGTCTCGATCGCTCGAGAGAGATCTTATCTCTAGTCGAGGTTATCTCGATCGCTCAGAAGAGATCTTATCTCTAGTCGAAGTTGTCTCAATTGCTCGGAAGAGATCTTATCTCTAGCCAAGGTTGACATGGTCACTCAGGAGAGATCTTATGTCTAGTCGAGGTTGTCTCGATCGCTCGGGAGGGATCATATCTCTAGTCGAGGTTGAACATGGGTGCTCGGAAGAGATCTTATCTCTAGCCGAGGTTGTCTCGGGCACTCGAGAGAGATCTTATCTCTAGCCAAGGTTGACATGGTCGCTCGAGAGAGATCTTATCTCTAGTCGAGGTTGTCTCGATCGCTCGGTAGAGATCTTATCTCTAGCAAGGTTGACATGGGTGCTCGAAGAGATCTTATCTCTAGTCGAGGTTGACATGGGCGCTTGGGAGAGATCTTATCTCCAGCTGAGGTTGTCTCGATTCCTCGAGAGATATCTTATCTCTTGCTGAGGTTGACACGGGCGCTCAGAAGAGATCTTATCTCCAAACTGAGGTTGTCTCGATCGCTCGGGAGATATCTTATCTCTTGCCGAGGTTGACACGGGTGCTTGGGAGAGATCTTATCTCTAGCCGAGGTTGTCTCAGTCGCTCGAAAAGAGATCTTATCTCTAGCCAAGGTTGACACGGGCGCTCGGGAGAGATCTTATCTCTAGTCGAGGTTGAAATGGTCACTCGAAAAGAGATCTTATCTCTAGTCGAGGTTGTCTCGGGCACTCGGAATAGATCTTATCTCTAGTCGAGGTTAACACGGTCACTCGAGAGAGATCTTATCTCCAACTGAGGTTGTCTCGAGCACTCGAAAGAGATCTTATCTCTAGCCAGGGTTAATACAATCGCTCGAGAGAGATCTTATCTTTAGTTGAGGTTGTCTCAATCACTCGGGAGAGATCTTACTCTAGCCGAGGTTGACATGGGCACTCGGGAGAGATCTTATCTCTAGTCAAGGTTGACACGATCGCTTGGAAGAGATTTTATCTCTAACCGAGGTTGACACGGTCGCTTGAGAGCAATCTTATCTCTAACTGAGGTTGATACGGTCGCTCGAAAGAGATCCTATCTCTAGTCGAGGTTGTCTCGATCTCTCGGAAGAGATCTTATCTCTAGCCGAGGTTGAAGGACTTTGATCGGCACATGTTAGGATGAGGTTCTCCTCCTGTTCCTAACATTGTCACTATTGACTACTTTTGTCCATCATCACATAGTTCTTGCACCAAGAAATAATATTATTAAAATGGAAGAATTTTATTGAAAGAAAGTTATTGGCAGGGCATCCTCAGATTTTTTATGTTTCAGGGTCATGAGAGCGTTGTTCCTCCAAGATTCTTCAAGCGATAAGCTCCAGGCTAGGCAACCTCCTCCATCTCATGCTGGCCTTCTCAATTTGGGGTGAGCTCCTCTTGGCTTTGATGCTGGGAGATGATGGATCATCGAAGTACCAAGCTCCCTATAGACGTAGCATCGATGATATGGGAGGCGACCGACCTTTCTGTTGTTCCTCCATCATTGGTGGTTTTGACTATGGCGGCACCTTCGATCGATCTTCTCCTGCTTCAAGCTAGCATCCAAGGAATCGACCCAACTAGCCTCTCCTGACGAGCTCCTCAATTTCATCTCGAAGCTGAACACATTATTCAGTGTCGTGGCCGTGGTTGCGATGGTAGAGGTAGTACTTGGTCCGATCGTGCTTGTTTGGGGGAGATCATAATTCTTCTGGTCTTGGCAGTTGGTTCCTAATTTTCATCAGAACTTGAGCCTTAGAAGCACTGAGGGGGGCTTAGTTTTGGAATCTGCCAGGAGAAGGACTTCTTCGCACCCTTTTGTTGGGGCTTCCTTGATGGTGAGCTCGAGGAGTTTGGGCTCGCTTACGCTCGGGGGGAGTCCATGAGCGCGACTGAACTTCACCCAACCATCCATCGATGGTGGATCTATTATACTTGTCCGCCCACCGCTCTCCTAGGGCTTCTTCATCCTTCAACTTGAAGGCTTCTTCCACACAAGCATATCCCTCGGTCCGAGCTAGCAGATCAATGAAGTTCCTAGGATACTTCTTCTCCAAAAAGAATAGCAAGTCATTCTTCTGAAGGCTACCCTTGAGTGTAGCCATCGCAACAGACTGGTCTAGGTCTCGGACCTCTAATGCCTCGACATTAAATCAGGTGATATAAGCTTGGATGGATTCTCCCTGCTTCTGCTTGACATTCATCAGGAAATCCGAACCTCGATGCAGATGTTGGCTGCTGATGAAGTGAGCCGCGAGCTGATAGCTCATCTGGTCAAAAGAAAAAATCATACCCAGCTTCAATGCTGAGTACCAGTTTCTCGCTGCCCCCCTTAAGGTAGATGAGAAAGCTCGACATAATATGGCATCTGGTGCACCATGAAGCAGCATCATGGTTTGGAAGGCCTCCAAATGATCAACCAAATCAGAGGTTCCATCGTAGCTTTCAAGTTAAGGGAGCTTGAAGATTGGTAGAATGGGCTCTTCCATAATTTAGAAAGAGAAAGAAGGATCGATGTGAACATTGTCATGGTGAGCTGGGGCAACATGGCCGAGCTTCTCAATTCATCGGTCCATCTTCCATAGTTTGTGATTGAGGACGTCGTCTCGATTGCAGACCTTGGAGGGCTTCCAGCTACAGATGGAGAAGGTCTCCTCCAGAGGAGAATCATGATCTGAATTTGGATCCTCTACTCTCAATTTCCCCTTCCTAGAAATGATGGGTATGCTAGCCCAAATGCTTTTCCTTGGGATCAGTTTTCGACATCCTGATGGCAGGTTTCTTGGTGGAGTCACCATTGGGGGCTACCACATGGCCTACACCATCTCGATGAGGCTTTAAACCCATTGCATTAGTAGGTTAAACTACTTTGGATCCACTATGGCTGTAGGTGGAGCTTGAGTTATCGGAGCTAAAGTGAAAACTAATGTATCTAGATGGGATCTGACTGTGCAGGGCATTGCTCATCGGATCGAAGCTTTCCTGAGAAGCATTTTTTTTCTAGGAAGAACTCTAGATCGCTACTAAGCACTCCTTTAAGATCAAGGGCACCTTAAGAATAGAGGGCCCTTCCTCTAGCGCTAAATCTATTGGTGCAGAATCTGGTTGATGTCGAATCAAGCTAGAGTGGAGGAGGATGAGGTCGTCGTCGGTGATCTACAAAACAAAGTTTCATTCAGAGTCGATGGTGGTGGCTCCGACAGGACCCTCCAATGGTTAAGTCAGCTCTTCTAGCCAATAGAAATGGAGTGCTCAGTAATGAGAAGTTAGCTTAGAGTTTTAGAAGGCAGAGGAGAGCTTCTAAAAAACATATCTAGAGGGTCCCTTTTTATAGGTAGAGCTTGTAGCGAGTTGATGGTGATGGCCATACCATCCATTCGTGGGCCGCTTGGGGCCGCATGTAGTTTGGTATGGAGAGGAAGGTATCATCCGATGGATAGTGACAGCCATATTGATGGGTCATGGGTCGCATGAGGCTGGTTACGGAGAGAGTGGTGTCAGCAGTAGTGGTGGCCATGTCGTCCGATCGTGGGCTGCATGGGGCTTGTTATGAAGGGAGAGGTGCCGCTAGACTGGTAGTGGCGGCCATACCATCGAGGTTCAATAGTCGTAGGTGAAGAACCTTGATGTATATCTATTTCAGGGAAGCTCAGACTCTTAAGGGAGATACGTCTAGAGGAGATCATGTGGGAGGACCTCGACCGAAGGAGATGTCCAAAAGGAGTTTGGCTCTTGGAGGAGTCCGTCTATAGGAGCGATCCGAAGGGAGTTCGACCCTTGAAGGAGTCCATCTATAGGAGTGATCCGAAAGGAGCTCGACTCCTGGAGGAGTTTGGTCGAAGGAGAAGTTTGGCAAAAGTTCAACTTCTATAGGCGTCCAGCTGGAGGAGCGCGAAGGGAGTTTGGCTCTCATGAAAGTCTGACTGAAGGAGTGCAGAGGAAGTTCGACTCTCAAGGGAGTCCGTTTGAAGTTCGACCACTGAGAAGTTTGACCATTGAGGAGCTCGACTGCTGAGGACTCATCCGCTGAAGCTCTTCCATGGCTATCAATTGCATTTGATTAAGCATCGAACTAGACTTTGGCAGGAGCGAGATTTATCTCCAACATTATTCTTCAGGATGGCCAGGTATATAGGGTAGTTCTACTTTCAGTGGCCATCAGTATTATAATTTGAAACACTCTTCTTTGTCAGTGGCCTTCTTCTTCAGCTGTCTCTTCTTTTTCTTTCCACCTTCCATCTTCTACCTTTTTACAGACTTCTTCTTCTTTCTAAAATATTTTCTCTTGAAAGAAGTCTATTCCATAGCAAGTACTGAGTCTTTAGAACCTTTCATAGAAAGCTCAGTAGTAACCAGCATGTTCATAAGTTTGACCAGAGTATTCTGAAGTTTATGCATAGGGTAGTTCGTGATAAACTACCCATATGCATCAGTCAAGGATTGCAGAATTATGTCATTCTGCAGATCTTGGTCTAACTTCACTTCGAGCTTCTCAAGCTCTTCCAAGTCCTTGATCATTATCAGATAATGATCTTGAACTGACTGCCCATCACGCATTTTATCCTTAAACAGTCATTTAGTGATATGATATTTGGATGTGCGACTCTATTCACTAAACAACTCTTGCAGATGAGCCAATATTTGGTGGGTAGTCTTGATATCTTCATGTTGGCACTGAAGCTTATCAGACATCGAGCCCAACATGTAGTATCTGACCTCGTTATCTCCATCCATCTATTTATCAAGAGATGCTCTCTATTTAGCGGACTGACTGACTGGTAAGATGGGGGAATCCTGGTCCAATACATGAGTTAACTTTTTAAAACCCAAAATAATTTTAAAGTTTCGGAGCCAATCCTTGTAATTGGGTCCGATCAGTCTATGGGTGTCCAGGATATGGGCTAGTGGGTTGGATGCAGACATTTTTCTTTTCCTATAGAGAGTCAAAGTTTCTAGTTAGATTTTATAATTAAGACTTGATTAATTTATTTAAAATTTTAATTTTTAAATAAATTAGCTCTCACTATTTTCTTGGATCCGTACACTTCCTCTGTAAAGAAGCAAAAATCTCCATGATTAATGATTTCTGGTGGATGGTGCAGTCCCACCAACTGACTCATCATCTCACCTAATAGTTATTGGTGATGGGTTAGCCAATGAGTGAACAACTCTTGTCCAATGATTCTCTAATCATGGTGCACCCAAGCTTGGTCTCTAATTCATGAATCTCACCATGCCCAAAATATTGATCCACTCCTTAGTTAAGTCAGACCCACCATTTGCATAGATTGGATTCCTAATTGGATCTTTCATCGTATCCAAAATATTGAGCCCAATCCATCCTCCAGTCCAAAGCATCCAATGCCTAATAGACATGGCTGCATCTTTTCGATGTAATTGAACCACTGTGACTAGCCAAGAACAATCAACCCTGAGAAGGGCCTGCACATCTACAATGATGGAAGATCTTAGACTTAATCTTTTCTTAGGGAGATTTGATATAGGTCTCTTTAAACTTGAGTTGACATAGCCATAACCATTATGACTAACCTAGTGGCATGGGTTAGCTTGGATTATTAGCCACCTCAAATCAGAGCTGAGACGATAAATATGGCTAGGTAAGTGAGATCGGTGGAAGGAATATGCCATAAACTCGACAAGAATGCATTCGAATTGAGTAGCTTCCAATTAAAAATCAGTCGGTCGTATTTGCCAAACTTACCTTAGACGCCAAACTATTGAGCCAGAACTAATCAGATTAGCCTACAATCCAGACTCTAACCACTGAGCCTAATTAGGACTTAACTTGATTGATCACTCATGTGACTCGACCTTGACCTAGACTTAATCCTATTAGGCTAGTCAATTTAAGCACTCTTGATCCCATCTAACCGACTTGATTTGGTTTGATCAACCGCTAGACCTAATTGAGCTACCCAAGCCCGAACCTAATTTTATCAATATATCTTAGATCTAAAAATTCTCAATTTTAGACCTAATATATTTCATAATCTTAATTCTTTATTATGTATAGGGTTCATAAATAAAACATGTAAATAAAATCCTAGGGTTTCAGGATCTAGGATTTTGCAGAAAATAAGTTTTTGATTTCTTATTAAGGATGAATGCACAGCACCCCTACACATCATAAGAACACTCCATAGAATGAGAGGAGAGGGCTTTTAAATCCTACTTTATTCTTATGATCGGACGTACAAGGGAAATGCCTTAATAAGAAATATGATGAATCTACAAAACTACTTAGATCTACATATATATCACATATATAAAATCGATCTAACTTAAAAACATATCTTGCATACATCTCATGTATCATATCATGCATGTTTTTAGATCTAAATTATCTCATAAATACCTAAAAAATAAAATTTAAATTTAATCATATTCAATTAAATTTATTCAAGATAACTTTGTAGAACTATTCTATAACTAGTCTAAACATGCATCTATCATATCTCATATGAAAAAAATTAAATAATTTATTTTTTATTTTTTAGATCTAATTATAATATTTATAATATTAAAAAATAGTAAATAAATAGATCTAAAATTATAATTAATTAAATTAAAACTATGATCATCCTAGACTACACATAGAATAATTCTATTCCTAGTCTAGTCATGCATCTCATACATCTTAGATCTAGATTATTTAATTTTTTTAATTTTTTATTTTAGATCTAATCACATCTAATGTGATATATAAAATTATCTAATTATTAAATTAAAATTATATTAAATTTAGATCTAAATAATTATGAATCCTGGCCCTGATACTAGTTAAAGGGGAAACCTTATTTCCCAGGTCAGGTTTGTTCAGATCTGATTTGATCAAGAGGGATATTTCAAAAATTTTTCTCTTAGATCTAAATTAGATATGAGACTCTTCAAATCTAATTTTATCAATTAGATAAAATAAAATAAAAATAAAATAAATTAAATCTAATTTAATTGTACCTTATTATAGGTAATCCTATTATCCTATGATGATCTCGATGTTTACCTGAGATTCTGGATGTAGCCACGCAAGCGCCTGGCCTCTACCGGCATCCACTCAGATAGGATCTGAAGATATTCTCCTTCTCTATCTATGCTTCAAAAAATAGATCTGGATCTGATCTTGGAGATCTTCAAAATACCTTTTGAAGATCGGATGTTGTCTCTTGTAGCAGTGCTGTCTTTTTACTTTCTTGTCACCTTTCTTTTACTTGGATCGCACCAAACTAAAGCCCAAAACTTTTGGAAAAGGAGAGGAGAGAGAGAATCTGAAGGAGGAATGGAGAAAAAGAGAGAGGGGCTATATGGCATGGGCAAAGGGCAGAAGCTCACGATCTTAGGCGTAGATAGGGTTTATATAGATCCTACAGCACCATGCAGTGCCACATCATCCCAACCAATCATGGGTTTTTATGCAATCAGATCTAAATTTGATTAGTGCAACAATATCATCTAATCCAATCAGATTAGAGTCCCTCACATACCTCCTTAGGTGGTGCCAAGATTGGTCAAAGAAGAGTCTTTGTCGCCACCCAAGTAGAGAGCATGAAGCAACTGGAGCCCCATCCATATGGGACTCCAATCTTTATCCTTTTTGGGCACACACCTCCTTAGGCATGCACCCTCTTCCTTTCCTCTTTTTAGTAGGGGACAAAGCTGAAGGGAAATCCTGATTTCCCAGTCCAGGTTCATCCAGATCTGATTAGATCAAGAGATATATTTCAAAAATTTTCTCTTGACCTTAATCAGATCTTGATATGTTTCAGATCTGATTCTTATTATTTTAATAAATAAAATAAAACAAGATAAATTAAATCAAATTCAATTTACCTGATTTGGGTAATCCTATTACCCTGTAGATGATCCTGATTGCAGCGGAAGGTTCTGGATCTTAGCCACGCAAGCGCCTGGCCTCTACCGGTATCCACTCGGGTTGGATCTGGAGATCCTCTTCTTCTCTATCACACCTCCAAAAATCAGATCTGGATCTGATCTGGAGGATCTTCAAAACTCTTTTGAAGATCTGCAGTCGTCCTTTTGCAGCAGCGCAGCCTTCTTGCTTTTGATCGCCTTTCCTTGATCTGAATCGCACCAAACTAAGTCCAAAACACCTTTTGGACGTGGAGAGCAAGGGGAGAAGAAGCTATGGCATGGAGAAGGAGGGGAGAGGCAGCCTTGGGGCGTGGGAAATCTCTATTGAATTCACTTAGGATTAGGGTTGGGCGCAGGGTCTTATTTATAGACCTCTTGTGATCCAACTCCTCTTCCTCTCAACCAATCACAACCCTTTGTGAAATCAGATCTAAATCTGATTGGTTGGAATAGAGACCCCTGGATTCCTCCTTAGAGGGCGCCTAAGACCAGTCAAACTGGATTCTTAGTAGAACTCTGATTGGAATCCAAAAGGGAGGTGGAGTCCTTGTCCAACAAGGACTCCTAGGCGCCTCCTACTTGGGCTCACGCCACCCTTGGCGTGCGCCCTTCTCCTTGCCAGGTTCTGGCAGGGGGACAAGGCCCCCACCAGCTCTCCAATAGGTGCATGACATGTGGTCAAAAGTCAAAGGGTCAATGGTCAACGTTTGACCAGTCAAAGGTAGACTTTTGACCAAAGTCAAAGAACAAGAAATGGCAGGTGACCAAAAATGGCAGGTAATGTCTTACAAATAAGACAACCTATTCTGACTTGGACAACCTCCAGTCAGACCATATGAAGGCCTCTGATTGAGCACAAACTCCTTTGGCTCAGTCAGGACAACTTATTTATGATAGTAAAAGAAGAACGTTAGGTTCAATCGAGTGCTAGCACGATTTCCTTGAACCTAATTGAATCTCATTCAGATCAATTGAACTAGATCAGTTCAATTGATGATCACCAGATTCAAACCCTTGTTTGTGTGACCCAGTTAGGTTCAGTTCTGTATGGTAATGGGATATGTCATGATCTCTATCATAGACATCATCGAAACTCCTTTCGATGGATCAGAACTCTTCTGATTCGAACAGCTAGAATGATCGATCATCTAAATCATTCTAATTGCTCCCAAAATCCACCAGTGACACCTAGCAGTATATGGTGGCAACCCATCAGAGCTGAATGCGAACCTCTTGGTGCAGCTACCTGTGTGATTAAGTTCTTCTATCTTGAGCCCCGATCAGATTAGGGTTAAGGTGAAACTCGTCAAACCCTAGTCTCTGTCATATGATGTAATCATTCGATTCGAGTCCAATGTGAAAATCTAAATAGAAACTCTTTCTATTATTTCACTCTACCATGGCCATGGATTTCTGGACTTGATTCTCATGATCATCATAGGGCTACTCTCCTCTACCACCGAGGTAGATAGATTCCATCTTGATGCAATCCAGTTCCTACAATGAACATGCTATAGCCAACATACACCTCAGGGTTCCATATGGCTAGGAGACCGAGTAATGGTGTAGTCAAACTATAACACCCTCAAGGTGAACTGCCGATGCATCTCAGGTCAAAGAACCAGACACACTACTGCAGCATCGAGTCAGTCATTGACGAGAAGGTAGACTTCCCTAATGACTACTCGAGGTGGTCACGCTCAGTGCCCTCGTTCTCTAACGAGTACCTGTACTCTCGCTCCGGTGTCTCCACACCGTAGACTCAAGACTCATCTACTAAAGAGAAGCGATCGTACACCAACCTTCCGGATCAATCACCATCCTCGTGATGATCCTATGGTCGGGAGCTGTTTATGAGTTAATAATGATTATTCATGTCTTAAATTTTCAACTCTTGAAAATATGAATTATCATTACCATTAACTCAAAGGATGTATCACAGACACTAAATACACATATGTGATAGAAAATAACCCATTTTATTAATTATAGTCAAAATTATAATTTTGCCCCTAGAAGTGTATTACAAGTGTCAGCCAATTCCTGGCTTCTAGGGCACATATATCTAACAATCTCCCACTTGTCCTAAAGCCAATTGGCTACAAGTCTAAGTCCCATCTTCTCAAGGTGGGCTTCGATCTTCTGCTGGCCCAACGGCTTTGTAAGTGGGTCTGCCACATTATCTGCGGAGTTGACTCTCTTGACCTCAACGTAACCTTTCTCAAGGTAATCGCGGATGAGATGATATCGCCGCTCAATGTGCTTGGACTTCTGGTGAGACCTCGGCTCCTTAGCAAGGGCTATGGCGCCATTGTTGTCGCAGTAAAGAGGAATGGCATCTGATGGCATTACTCCAATTTCTGCAGCAAACTTCTTGTACCAGAATGCTTCCTTTGCAGCCTCTGATGCAGCTATATATTCTGCTTCCATGGTGGAATCTGCTATCACAGTTTGCTTGGAACTCTTCCAGCTGACAGCTCCACCATTGCACACAAACAGACTTCCAGATGTCGACTTTCGATCATCTATATCGGACATGAAGTCCGAGTCTGTGTATCCCTGGAACTTGGAGTTCTCCATTACCAAAGACCAACATCATATCCTTAGTTCTTCTCAAGTACTTAAGGATACATTTCACAGAAGTCCAGTGTTCTTCACCTGGATTTGACTGATATCTGCTTGTGACACTCACAGCATGGGCTATATCAGGTCGTGTACATAGCATGGCATACATGAGGCTCCCTATTGCAGAAGCATAAGGGATCTTGCTCATGCGTTCTATTTCCTCAGGTGTGCTGGGGCACATCTTCTTGGAAAGATGAATACCATGTCTGAAGGGTATTAATCCCCTCTTAGAGTTTTCCATACTAAACCTCTTTAGTACTTCCTCTATGTACATCTTCTGTGAAAGTCCTAGCATCCTATTCGGTCTATCCCTATAGACCTTAATTCCTAGAATAAAGGATGCTTCACCTAGGTCTTTCATGGAGAATTCCTTGGACAACCACATCTTGACTGATGTCAACATGGGAATATCATTCCCAATAAGGAGGATGTCATCCACGTACAATACGAGGAAGACAACAGCGCTCCCACTGACCCTTTTGAAAACACATGGTTCCTCTTCATTTTTGATGAAACCAAACTTTTTGATCACATCATTGAAACGAGTGTTCCAGCTCCGAGATGCTTGCTTAAGTCCATATATGGACCTTTGCAGCTTGCAAACCTTGTGATCAGTATCACTGGATGTGAAACCTAGCGGCTGTTCCATATAGATATCTTCCTCAAGATATCCATTTAGGAATGCCGTTTTCACGTCCATTTGCCATATTTCATAATCGAAATAGGCTGCAACAGGCAAGCAATGTGCGGATGGATTTTAGCATAGCTACTGGGGAAAAGGTATCCTGATAGTCAATGCCTTCGCGTTGACTATAACCTTTTGCCACCAGTCTAGCCTTGAATGTCTCCACATTCCCATCTGCACCAATCTTTCTCTTGAAGATCCATTTACACCCAATAGGTACTATACCTTCTGGTGGATCTACCAAGGTCCAGACTTGGTTTGAGTGCATCGAGTCAATTTCTGACTTCATTGCCTCAAGCCATTTCTCGGAGTCGATATCTGATATCGCCTCGTTGTAGGTTTTGGGATCATCACCATGAGCACCATTACCTATGAGGAACATTTCCTCTACGTCCTCTGAAATAATACCTAAGTATCTTTCAGGGGGACGGGAAACTCTTTCCGATCTACGAGGTGGAGGAGGTAGTGTTCTTATTGGCTCAACCTGATTTGGTTCCACTTGGTCCTTAGCTCGTTCTGCTTGTGAGACTTTCTCATCAAGCTTAATCTGCTTTCCAATGCCACTATCTTGAATAAACTATTTTTCAAGAAATATGGCATGTCGACTCACAATCACATTGTGGTCTTCTGGAATGTAGAAATAGTATCCTAATGACTCTTTAGGATATCCTATGAATCGAGCTCTAAAGGACCTAAACTCTAACTTGTCCGCTTGTTGTCTTTTGACATGAAGCCGGACAACCCCAAATTCTGAGATGACTCAGACTTGGTTTCTTACCGTGCCATATCTCATACGGTGTGGTAGGAACGGTTTTAGAGGGAACCCTATTCAGTAAATAGATTGAAGTTAATAATGAATGTCCCCAAAGAAAATCAGGGAGGTCTGTGAAGCTCATCATGGATCGAACCATATCCAATAGAGTCCGATTTCTCCGTTCTGAAACCCCGTTGAGTTGAGGTGTTCCTGGTGGAGTCCATTGAGAGACTATGCCATTTTCCTTAAGATAGTCTAGGAATTCCGGGCTAAGGTATTCACCTCCTCGATCTGATCGAAGAACCTTAATGGGTTTTCCAGTTTGTTTTTCTACTTCATGTCTGAATTCTTTGAACTTTTCAAAGGCTTCAGACTTATGTCTCATAAGATACACATACCCATACCTAGACAGATC
The DNA here is from genome assembly GCA_006176705.1 of Cocos nucifera. Lineage (NCBI taxonomy): Eukaryota > Viridiplantae > Streptophyta > Magnoliopsida > Arecales > Arecaceae > Cocos > Cocos nucifera. The sequence goes on along the minus strand of QRFJ01002003.1, from coordinate 56,549 downwards.
ATCGGTAAAGGTAATGAAGTAGACAAAATTGCCTCTAGCCGGCACATCAAATGGGCCGCACACATCAGTATGTACTAGGGCAAGGAGATCTGTGGCCCTCTCCCCATGTCCAACAAAAGGGAGTTTAGTCATTTTGCCTTGAAGACAAGATTCACAAGTTGGATATGACTCAAAAGTCAATGGACTCAATAGCCCATTTTTCTCCAATTTGTTGAATCCTATCTTCTGCTATATGACCTAATCTCAGGTGCCATAGATATCTGTCGTTTGGACTATCCCTAGGTCGTTTGGCATTCACGTTTTGCTCGATAGTTAAAACAGGTACATCAATATGTAACTGATAAAGACCATTAACAAGGAAACCATTTGCAATTTTATTTCTTTCATAAAGAATGTTACAATGGTCCTTAAAGAAGGTGATCACATAACCTTCTTGTGCTAAGCATGAAACAGAAATCAAATTCCTGCTAGCTGCAGGCACATAATAACAGTCTTTTAAAAACTAAGTCTAAACCAGATGGTAATCGCAGAGGGTATGTTCCCACGGCTACTGCAGCAACTCTTGCTCCATTACCGATGCGTAGGATCATGTCTCCATCCCTCAGCCTCCTGCTATCCTCAAGACCCTGCATAGAAGTGCACAGATGAGCACTAGAACCAGAGTCAAGCACCCAACTGGATGCAGAAGAAACCGTAAGGTTAGACTCAATAACGAGCATACCTCCAGAAGGACCTTCCTTCTTGTTCTTCAGGGTGGCCAGGTAAGTAGGGCAGTTCCGCTTCCAATGGCCGTCGCTGTTGCAATGGAAACACTTTCCTTTGCCATCGATCTTCTTCTTCGGTTTCTTTCTTCTTCTTCTTTCTTCTTCTTTGATCCTTCCACCTTTTGCTTTTTCACAGACTTCTTTTTCTTTCCATAAGACTTTCTTTTGGAAGAAGTCCGTTCCATAGCAAGAACTGAGCCTTTAGAACCTTTCATAGAAAGCTCAGCGGTAACCAGCATATTCATCAACTCGGCCAAGGAATTTTGAAGTTTATGCATGTGGTAATTCATGATGAATTGCCCATATGCATCAGTCAAGGATTGCAGAATAATATCGTTCTGCAGGTCCAAGTCCAACTTCACACCGAGCTTCTCAAGCTCTTCCATGTCCTTGATCATTGTCAGACAGTGATCTTGGACTGACTGCCCATCACGCATCTTAGCCTTAAAAAGTCATTTCGTGACTTGATATTTGGCTGCGCGACTCTGTTCACCAAACATCTCCTGCAGGTGAGCCAACATTTGGCGAGCAGTCCCGATATCTTCATGTTGGCGCTGGAGCTCATCAGACATCGAGCCCAACATGTAGTATCTGGCCTTATTATCTTCGTCAATCCATTTTTCCAGAGACGCTCTCTGTTCAGTGGATGGACGGGCTGGTAAGGTGGGAGGGTCCTGGTCCAAAACATGGGTTAACTTCTCTGAACCCAAAATAATTTTGTAGTTCCTGAGCCAATCTTTATAATTGGGTCCAGTCAGTCTATGTGTGTCCAGGATACGTGCCAATGGGTTGGACGCAGACATTTTTCCTGTAGAGAGTCAAAGATTCTAGTTAGATACTGTAATTTTGACTTGACCAATTTGTTTAGGGATTTTATTTTTAAACAAATTAGCTCCCACTATTTTCTCGGATCCCTACACTCCCTCTGTAGAGATGCGAAAAATCTCCACGATTAATGATTTCTAGTGGGTGGTGCGGTCTCACCAACTGACTCATCACCTCACCTAACAGTTATTGGTGATGGGTTAGCCAATGAGTGAACAACTCTTGTTCAATGATTCTCTAATCATGGTGCACCCAAACTTGGTCTCTAATTCATGAATCTCACCGTATCCGAAATATTGATCCACTTCTTAGTTAAGTCAGACCCACCATTTGCATAGACTGGGTTCCTAATTGAGTCTCTCACCGTATCCGGAAATATTGAGCCCAACTCATCCTCCAGCCCATAGCATCCAATGCCTAATAGACATGGTTGCATCTTCCCGGTGCAACTGAGCCACTGTATCCAGCCGAGAACAATCAACCCCGGGAAGGGCCCGCACATCTACAATGGTGGAAGACCTCAGACTTAATCTTTTCTTAGGGAGAATTGATTCAGGTCTCATTAAACTAGACTTGGCTTAGTCATAACAATTATGACTAACCTAGTGGCATGGGTTAGCTCGGATTATTGACCACCTCAGATCAGAACTGTGTCAACAGATATGGCCAGGTAAGTGAGACCGGTGGAAGGAATATGCCATTAACTCGTACAAGAACGCATTCAGGTCGAGTAGCTTCCAATTAAAAACCAGTCGGTCGTCTGTGCCAAACTTACCTTAGACACCAAATTGTTGAGTCAGAACCAATTGGGTTAGCCTACAATCCAGACTCTAACCTCTGAGCCTAATTAGGTCTTGCTTGATCGTGACTCGATCTTGACCCAGACTTAATCCTATTAGGCTGGTCAATTTAAGCATTGTTGATCCCATCTAACCAACTCTTGATTCGGTTTGATCAACCGCTTAGACCTAATTGAGCTACCCAAGCCCGAACCCAGTATTATGAATATGTCTTAGATCTGAAATTCTCAATTTTAGACCTAATTAATATTCCATAAACTTAATTCTTAATTAAGTTGGGTTCATAAACAAAATATGCACAATAAATCCTAGGGTTTCAGGATCTAGGGTTTTGCAGAAAGTAAGTTTTGGGTTTCTGATTAAGGACGAACACGCAGCACCCCTACACGTCATAAGAACACCCCATCGAATGGGAAGAGAGGGCCTTTAAACCCTTCTTCGTTCTTATGACCGGACGGCCAAGAGGAACGCCTTAATCAGGAACATTCAATACTACAAAACAGTATCAGATCTATATCATATATCTCATATATAAAGTAGATCTAATCATGGCATATTTTGCATACATCTCATGTATCATAATCATGCATGTTTTCAGATCTAAATTATCTCATAATAATCTAAAAAATTAGATTTAAATTGATCTAATCAAAATAAATTCTAATCTAGACAATTATGTAGAACTATTCTACAACTAGTCTAGACATGCATCAATCATATCTCATATGATATTTAAAATTAAATAATTTTTATTTGCTATTTATCAGATGTTATTATAACACTTATAATATCAAAAAATAGTAAATAAGAAGATCTAAAATATGATTTAATCAGATTAAATCAAAGACATGCAAAACTATTCTATAGAACTATTCTATTCTAGAACTAGTCATGCATATCTTCTAATGTTCTTAGATCCAAATCATTTAATTTTAATTTTTTCTGATTTCAGATCTGATCACATCTCATGTGACATCTAAAATCACTTTATTTTCTAATTAAAATAAAATTAAAATCAGATCTAAATAATTTAGAACCATGGCTCTGATACCAGTTGAAGGGAAATCCTGATTTCCCGGTCCAGGTTCGTTCCAGATCTGATTAGATCAAGAGATATATTTCAAAAATTTTTCTCTTGATCCTTAATCAGATCTTGATATATTTCAGATCTGATTCTTATTATTTTAATAAATAAAATAAAATAAAGATAAATTAAATCAAATTTAATTTACCTGATTTGGGTAATCCTATTACCCTGTAGATGATCCTGATTGCAGCGGAAGGTTCTGGATCTTAGCCACGCAAGCGCCTGGCCTCTACCGGTATCCACTCGGGTTGGATCTGGAGATCCTCTTCTTCTCTATCACACCTCCAAAAATCAGATCTGGATCTGATCTGGAGGATCTTCAAAACTCTTTTGAAGATCTGCAGTCGTCCTTTTGCAGCAGCGCAGCCTTCTTGCTTTTGATCGCCTTTCCTTGATCTGAATCGCACCAACCTAAGTCCAAAACACCTTTTGGACGTGGAGAGCAAGGGGAGAAGAAGCTATGGCATGGAGAAGGAGGGGAGAGGCAGCCTTGGGGCGTGGGAAATCTCTATTGACTTCACTTAGGATTAGGGTTGGGCGCAGGGTCTTATTTATAGACCTCTTGTGATCCAACTCCTCTTCCTCTCAACCAATCACAACCCTTTGTGAAATCAGATCTAAATCTGATTGGTTGGAATAGAGACCCCTGGATTCCTCCTTAGAGGGCGCCTAAGACCAGTCAAACTGGATTCTTAGTAGAACTCTGATTGGAATCCAAAAGGGAGGTGGAGTCCTTGTCCAACAAGGACTCCTAGGCGCCTCCTACTTGGGCTCACGCCACCCTTGGCGTGCGCCCTTCTCCTTGCCAGGTTCTGGCAGGGGGACAGGCCCCCCCACCAGCTCTCCAATAGGTGCATGACATGTGGTCAAAAGTCAAAGGGTCAATGGTCAACGTTTGACCAGTCAAAGGTAGACTTTTGACCAAAGTCAAAGAACAAGAAATGGCAGGTGACCAAAAATGGCAGGTAATGTCTTACAAAATAAGACAACCTATTCTGACTTGGACAACCTCCAGTCAGACCATATGAAGGCCTCTGATTGAGCACAAACTCCTTTGGCTCAGTCAGGACAACTTATTTATGATAGTAAAAGAAGAACGTTAGGTTCAATCGAGTGCTAGCACGATTTCCTTGAACCTAATTGAATCTCATTCAGATCAATTGAACTAGATCAGTTCAATTGATGATCACCAGATTCAAACCCTTGTTTGTGTGACCCAGTTAGGTTCAGTTCTGTATGGTAATGGGATATGTCATGATCTCTATCATAGACATCATCGAAACTCCTTTCGATGGATCAGAACTCTTCTGATTCGAACAGCTAGAATGATCGATCATCTAAATCATTCTAATTGCTCCCAAAATCCACCAGTGACACCTAGCAGTATATGGTGGCAACCCATCAGAGCTGAATGCGAACCTCTTGGTGCAGCTACCTGTGTGATTCAGTTCTTCTATCTTGAGCCCCGATCAGATTAGGGTTAAGGTGAACTCGTCAAACCCTAGTCTCTGTCATATGATGTAATCATTCGATTCGAGTCCAATGTGAAAATCTAAATAGAAACTCTTTCTATTATTTCACTCTACCATGGCCATGGATTTCTGGACTTGATTCTCATGATCATCATAGGGCTACTCCTCTACCACCGAGGTAGATAGATCCCATCTTGATGCAATCCAGTTCCTACAATGAACATGCTATAGCCAACATACACCTCAGGGTTCCATATGGCTAGGAGACCGAGTAATGGTGTAGTCAAACTATAACACCCTCAAGGTGAACTGCCGATGCATCTCAGGTCAAAGAACCAGACACACTACTGCAGCATCGAGTCAGTCATTGACGAGAAGGTAGACTCCCTAATGACTACTCGAGGTGGTCACGCTCAGTGCCCTCGTTCTCTAACGAGTACCTGTACTCTCGCTCCGGTGTCTCCACACCGTAGACTCAAGACTCATCTACTAAAGAGAAGCGATCGTACACCAACCTTCCGGATCAATCACCATCCTCGTGATGATCCTATGGTCGGGAGCTGTTTATGAGTTAATAATGATTATTCATGTCTTAAATTTTCAACTCTTGAAAATATGAATTATCATTACCATTAACTCAAAGGATGTATCACAGACACTAAATACACATGTGTGATAGAAAATAACCCATTTCATTAATTATAGTCAAAATTACAATTTTGCCCCTAGAAGTGTATTACAAGTGTCAGCCAATTCTGGCTTCTAGGGCACATATATCTAACAAAAGCCCCATCTTCTCTCCCATGGGTGCAAGACATATGGGCAGATGTCTAAGTGCCAAAGGTCAACTTTTGACCAAAGTCAAAGAACAAGATTTAGCAGGTAATGAAAAATGGTAGGTATTGTCTTAAATTTATCTTATAAATTAAGACAATCCTTTTCTAACCTGGACAAGCTCTAGTTAGACCAAGTAAAGACTTTTGAGTGAGTTCAAACACATTTGGCTCAGTTGAGACAACTCTTAATGATAGTTAAAGAAGAACATTAGGCTCAATCGTGTGCTAGCACGATTTTCTTGAACCTAATTGAATCTTATTCAAATCAATTGAATTGGGTTAGTCCAATTGATGATATCTAGATTCAAATTCTTATTTGTATGATCCAATTAGGTTCAATTGCATATGGTAATGGGATATGTCATGATCTCTATTATCGATATCATCGAAATACCTTCTGATGGATCAAAACTTTTCTGATTCAGACAACTAGTATGATCGATCATCCAAATCATTGTAATTGCTCCCAAAATCTACTAGTGATACCTAACAGCATATCATGGCAATCCTTCAGAACTAAAAATGAACCTCTCGGTGTAGTTACTTGTGTGATTAAGTTTCTCTATCTCGAGCCCCGATCGAATTAGGGTTAAGGTGATCTCGTCAAACCCTAATTTTCATCATATGAATTAATCATTCGATTCAAGTCCGATGTGAAAAACCTAATAGAAACTCTTTTTATCATTTCACTCTACCATGGCCATGGGCTTATGGACTTAATTCTCATGATCATCATAGTGCTGCTCCTCATCTACCAAGGTAGATAGATCCCCTATTGGTGCAATCCAATTCCTATAATGAACATGCTATAGCCAACATACACCTCAGGGTTCCAAATGGCTAGGAGATCGAGTTATGGTGTAATCAAACTATAACACCCTCAAGATGAACTACCGATGCACCTTAGGTTAAAAAATCAGACACACCACTACAGCTTCGAGCTAATCATTGATGAGAAGGTAGACTTCCTCATGACTGCTCGAGGTGGTCACGCTCAGTGCCCTCATTCTCTAACGAGTACCTATACTCTCGCTCCAGTGTCTCTACACCATAGATTCAAGACTCATCTATCCTAAAGAAGTGTTGTACACCAACCTTCTGGATCAATCACCATCCTCATGATGATCCTACGATCGGAAGCATTTTATGAGTTAATAATGAAAATTCATGTTTTAAATTTTCAACTCTTGAAAATATGAACTATCATTACCATTAACTCAAGGGATGTATCACAGACACTTTCAAATATACACTATGATAGAAAATAACCTATTTTATTATTTATAGTCAAAATTATAATTTTGTCCTTAGATGTGTATTACAAGTGTTAGCCAATTCTGGCTTCTATGGCACACATATTTAACACTAGTCACACTAGGACTTCTATTTTGACTTGGTCAAACAAGATCTTTTAATCAAATAAAATCAAGATTAAACCAATCTAATTAAATAAGGTCCTAACTCATTTACGGACATAATTAAATCAGATTAAATTAGATTTAATTTTAATTTATTTTCTAATCAAATTAGAAAATTGGGTTAATCTGAGTACTAGTTAGACTAGGACTAGTTCTTCCTTGCACTTGGCTTATCAAATAAATCAATTAGACTTGATCCAATTAATCCCAAACTAAATCTAATTAAATCATATTTAATTAGACTTAATCTTAGCCTATTAACTTAATCAAATTAATCCAATTAGTAATTCAATTACTAATCGATCCTCCTACAATACTTGCACTAGGTTAAACACCAATCGTATTGATTGTTTAACCCTAGAACGATTCTTAATCATTGATCAATCATCCGATTAGATCATAAGCTCTAATGTGTGTGACCTCATAGGTCTAAATCTAAGCCAGTAGCATAGGAATAAATTTCTGTACCAATCAAAATGACCTTCTAGCAATGATAACCGACGATCGGATAGATCGAAGGTGTAGAACACAATCCTTAGAACCCATGCAGATATGGTTTCCATATAATTCATCCCCTTGACCACAATGCTCATAGGACACCTCAGAGTTCAACTGTCAACTCTGATCAAGTTGTCCATATTATATTTTAAAATATCAAATCCATCTAATGGATTATCTTGGCCAAGGTTTTGCTATATTGAAATACAGTGATACATTCTTCTCCAACTCTTGGAGTGGTCAATTCAATCTTGATCACACTCCAATGTTGCAAGTACTTGACTGTGCCCAGAAGCCTTCCATTGTTGAATTAAAAATTCAGTTAGTCCGGTACCAAAGCATAGTGAGTTGCTTGCAAGTCATTGAGGTGATCTCAGATCTAAGGGATACTTATATCTATATCCCATTAGAGACATTCTCGATAGTAGAATGCTCTGAAGTTGGTCATGTTCCATGATGATGTATCCATACATCTCACCTGTATGCCATACTAGTGTCTCCACACTCCTTGGTTAAGAGGACAACCAACCTATATGGCATATAGCGACCTATGCTCAAAAGACACTATTATCCTAATTAACAGCCTATCATTTGGTCGTGAACAAATTTAAGAACTAATTGATAAATTCTCTCTTTATCGAAACTAAACAGTCCTAAAGACTTCATCATAATAATGGAGTTCATTAGAAGATGTAAATTTGTGATGAAAAAGATGCCAAAATATTTTTATTAATTAATAAATTAATTATAATTATAAATTAGCTCAACCATCAATAGGCTGATGATTGGCTTTGGAATACAATTCTCAATAATAATCTCTTAAATTGATTTAATTAGAAGCACATAATTGATATAGAATTTAATTTGGCCAAGATTTTATAAGAACCAAAGTCATCCTCCCTCTTGAGTTGCTACCTCTGGGCAATAAGTGGTATCAGAGTAGATGCTTTGTTATTAATGATTGATCTAATTATCAAGGATGAAAGATCAAATGGCAACCCTAAGTAGTATTTTTTTTTATTAAGGGCCAATCCACCTCTAGACCATCACTATTTGATGGCACCAACTACATCTTTTGAAAAATTACAATGAGAATCTTCAAACAAGCTCTAAACTATAATTTATGAAAAATCATAACTAGAAGACCTCACACATCCATAATAATTGTAAACGGTATAACTCTTCCCAAGCTGAAAAAGAAATATGATCAATTTGATAAAAAGATTGGTTAATTAAATGCAAAAGCCATCTATTAGGGATAAACCCTGCTCCCACCAAAGTCCAGTTTGATGCTCAACCTAATGTAACTAGTAATCATGGAAGAGCTTCGATCTAGAATTCTCTCTTCCGTGGTCAAATTTATTTTGAACTCCTCCAATGGCCGAACCCCTCCTAGACTCCTCCTACGGTCGAACTCCTTTCGAACCCCTCCAACGATCGAACTCCTCTAGCGATCGAACTCCTTCTGAACTTCTTCAGCAGTCGAACTTTTATCGAACTCCTCTAGTGGCCAAACTCCCCACAGTCATCCAAGAAGGTCTCCGCACGAGTTTGATCCCACACACCGCATGAATCGACCCACATCGGACTACCTCAGAGGAGTCCAAACTCCTCTAGAATTGATATAGCTCAAAGGTCATCACCAATCGATGCCTATCCCTCCGAACTTTAACTATCGAATCTCAAACGGACTGGCACCTTATGACAACAAACACTATCCTCCATAATAAACTCCACGTGGCTCCGAGCGGCCCACTACCTGATAGTTATGGCTGTCACTATTAATTTGTTATAGGCTCCATCTGTAAAAGGGATCCTCCAAATATATTTTCTTTAGGCTCTCATCTTCTACTTAAAAACGTTGCTCTAAATTTCTCTGAGCTCTCCATTTCTATTGGACGAAAAAGCTAACTTGACCATCGGAGGGCCTTGCCGGAGCCACCACCCCGGGCTCTGGGCGAGACTTATTTTGCAAGTCACCGATGGTGACCTCTTGTTCCTCAACTCTAGCTCGATCTGGCGTCGATCAAATTCTGCACCAATAGGATTGGCACTAGAAGAAAGGCCCTCTATTTCTGAGGTTCTCTTGTTCTTGAAGGAGTGCTCACCAGCGATCTCTCTTCTTCCTCTCTAGTGTTCTTTCTAAAAAAAATGTCTCCCAAGAAGGTGACTACCTAGAGATCTACCACTTTTGTCGTCAGATCTGAGCCAGATCCATCCATTCCTGCTCCATCATCGGTGCTTCAACCTCCTCCTCCACCAACGACCATGGTAGATCTAGAGCAGTTTAACCTGCTGATACGGTGGTGGTACAAATACCAGAGCTATCAGAAGTTAGCAACATAATTTAGATTCAATTTGGATTGAAGAAGCCATATCAGAATAACTCTGCTACAGTTATTTTGTTCTAGTCCTTTTGATTTAATCAATTAGTTCTTTTGATACATTTAGTTTTGGATCCATACGATCATACTTGGGTTTATTTTGGATTGAGCCTTATTTGAAAAAGCCCATCATAAAGAAGCAAGCTTGGTCCATGTCATCTGTGGAGCCACCACCCTCCACATGTCCAGAGAGGAAATAGACATGCCAGCATGTGCCTTGTCCAAGGATCCTCATACCAAGTTGTGTCAGGCATCAAGCATCCACTTGGAGTTTCTTTTCTTTCCTAAGATTCCTTAAGAGTTCTTAATTTCTTACTTATTTTGTTAAAAGGCTGATTTCTTCCCTATGATTCCAAAAAAGATAGATTTGATATATTATTGTATTTAGAAACTATACATAATGTTTTACTTTTTTGTTGGGAGGGTTAATTTTTTTCTCGTAAAGAGAATAGGATTTCTAAAGAAATAAGACCCCTAGGGTCCTATATAAACCCATGTTTCTTTCATGAATAAGGCAATGAATGAATGAAATACTTTATAATTTTCACAAACACTTGTGTTGGTCGCTCCAAGAGGAAGAGGGTGTGAGACCCAAAATCATCCCAGGAGGGGAGGGTGTGAGGCCCATGTTTTACTATCTCTTTAACCTTCATTCTCTTAAGATTCAGTATTCCTATGACTCTGATTCATCTTCACCATCTACTTACATAAGCTTATTCCACCAAAAGAAGATCTATCTCCTCCAAGATTTTCATTTAACATGTAGAGAGAGAAAGAGTGATCTATTATTCTATAGATCAAATATTGACAAGGATCTTCGTTCCTTCTCAACTGATCTTTAATTTTTACTCTTTTTTTTCAGATTTGATGTTGGTAAAAATCCAGTTCTTTATCGATAGATCTACTTGGTTAAAAGATTAAGAGCCCTAATTAGGGTAGTTTTTTAACTACCATGATCTGGATTCTTCTTATCTTTTTCTTGGATTTTCTTGCGAACTTAATTTCTTGCTGTCTTCATTCTATTTATATTTTTCTTTTTATAATTACTCATGAGCATGTTTAATTTCTGCTATCTATCTATTTACTTTATTATTGCTAGTTATTTACTGATATCTAAAATAGCATTCATCAGCATCATTTAGATTGATCATGCTTTGGTCCCGTGTCAATCAGTCATGCTTTTTGAGCAGAGTATAGACAACTATACTGTCTGTCCTAGGAATAATGTGCCATGGTCGGACGTGATTTGTTATTGACGAATGAAAGAAATCTTGGTCTTTTCTCTCTTTTTTTTGTAGGCCATCCTACATCAATTTGATATCAGAGCTAGATTGGTTAGGGCTTTAGTTTAAATTCTATAATTTAAAATTCCTGCAAGATAAATTTTCATAATTTAAATTTTGCAATTTACTTTTTAGCATTTCTTTTTTTTTTTTACTGCATCTTATTCTTGCATCCTGGATTTGCATGACCACTAGATTAGGTATCCAGTACCAACGTCCTACTTTCCCACCTAGTACCAATATGGATCCTAACACAGTAGCCATCATTAATGCCCTGACTGAGAAGTTTGATGATATGAAAGATTTTATGAAAACCATGAGTGAAAGAATAATAGTACTAGAAGAAGCTAGATAAAGATAATTTAAACCTGAGTCTCCCCAACTACCTATAGGATAGAGAAGAAGGAACCTCAACCTAGATCGACCTATAGCAGCATGACCCCATCATAACCAATTCGATCAGGATGAGCATGTCCTTAGGAATGTGAAGATCAAAACCCCAAGTTTTGATGGTTGTCTAGATCCAAGAGAGTACCTAGATTGAAAATCGAGCATGGACCACTATTTTAGATGGTACGAAATATCTGAAGCAAGGAGAGTAAGGTTTGCTAGGATGAAGTTGATTAGGCAAGTTCGACTTTATTGAAAAAGTGTTGAACATCTTCTCAACCAGAGAAGACAAGATCTGATAGAAACCTGGGATTAAATGAAGGAGAAACTCAGAGAAAAATACCTCCCCATCTCTCACCAATAAAGACTTTTAGATCAGTGGCAAAGACTTACTCAAGAAAATAGATCAGTCATAAAGTACATCACGAGATTTGATGAGTATCTCATGAGATGTGGAGTAACTGAAGATAGGATTGTTATCTTGTCTAGATTTAGAGCTGGATTACGAGAAGATATCCAGCGTGAGCTCTTTTTATGAGAGGTAACAACGTTAGAATAAACTTATCAACTTGCCCTAGACTTTAAAAGATTTTCTAGGTATTCCACCATTCATCATCTTGAACCAAGCCGAGTAACCCCTTCTGGATCGAGACACAATACTACCTAGACTCCTAGTAATGGACCTCCACATATAAATCCTATTATGAGAAAAGAAGATAAAGAAAAAAGAGTTACAGGAGGGTTATCTAAGGGAAGTAGTTCTTGATCCCACTGCTTCAAGTGTCATGGTTACGATCATTTTGCTGCATAATGTTTCAACCGATCGTTATTTATGAAAGAATTAGAAGAGGAAACTCTAGAAAATATTGAGGAGGAAGTTTATGAAGCTGATCTAGACTTAGTCGAGCAGTTTGAGAGTACTGAGGAAATTCTAAGTTTTGTTGTACCAGAGTCAGACCTTAGGCTTGGAGTCATTAGATATGTTCTAGCACAGACTAAGGAGAGTGAAGACTAGCCTAGGACCTCTATTTTCCATATCTTCATAAAATTAAGCAATAAAATTTGTAAGATGATCATTGATAGCGGTAGTTAAATCAATGCCATCTCCACCGACATGGTTAAGCGATTATGATTAGCTCCTATAGATCATCCCAGCCCATACCGTGTGTCTTGGATAGATTCCACCTCTATTTTCATTAAACTTAGATGCCGTGTTTCCATCCAGCTCCATTATTATCAAGATCATGTTTGGTGCGATGTCTTACCCATGGAAGTCAGAAGTATCATATTAGGTCGGTCTTGGTTGTTTGATAATGATGTTATGATTTATGGCCGAACCAACTCCTATAGTTTCACTCATAAGGGTAAGAAGATCACGATCAATCTTTCCCCACCTAAGGCTACCAGTAGAAAGATAGGCGATGGACCAAAAGAAAACATCAAAAGGAAAAGCCTCCATTTGATAGGTGCTAAGGAATTAGAGATGATCGTGAGTAAAGGATCACTAGTTTGGATGATTGCTGCAAGAGAAGTTTGTGAGGATCCTAAGATAGATCATCCTAAGGAATTAGTCAGCATTCTTAGTGAATTTTATGATGTTTTTCCTGAGGATCTCCCAGATCCCTTACCACCCATGAGAAATATTCAGCATGCCATAATTTGGTACCTAGATCTACCCTACCCAATTTGCCCCATTATAGGTTGAACCCCACTGAGCATGCTGAGCTACAAAAGCAAGTTGGAGAGCTGATGAAAAAAGAATTTATGAGAGAGAGTTTAAGTTTTTGTGCAGTTCCTGCACTATTGACTCTAAAAAAGGATGGAACACGGAGGATGTGCATAGATAGTCGTGCTATTAACAAGATCACCATTAAGTACCATTTTTTCATTCCTAAGTTAGATGACATGCTAGATATGATGGCCGAAGCCACTATTTTCTCTATGATCGATCTCAAGAGTGGTTACCATCAAGTAAGGATTAGACCGGGAGATGAGTGAAAAACTGCTTTTAAGATGAAAGATGGTTTATATGAGTAGACGATGATGCCATTTGGATTATCTAATGCCCCTAGTACTTTCATGAGATTGTTGATCCAAGTACTATGATCGTTTATAGGAGTGTTTGTAGTTACGTACTTTGATGACATTTTGATCTATAGTCGAACTAGGGAGGACCATCTAGATCATCTCTAAAAAGTCTGCCAAGTCCTTAGAATAGAAAGTCTGTATGCCAATTCTAAGAAATGTGCTTTCATGATGGACCGTGTCAACTTCTTAGGTTTTATTATTACCTACGATAGTGTGTTTGCCGACCCTAAAAAGATCAAAGCAATAGTTGAGTGGCTGGTACCCAAGAGTGCGCATGACATGCAAAGTTTTCATGGATTAGCAATATTTTATCATAGGTTCATAAAAGGGTTTAGCACCATAGCCGCTCCCATCACTGTTTGCATTAGATAGGAAGATTTTGAATGGACTAAAGCAGCCAATAGAGCCTTCCTAAACATTAAGGACAAAATGACCCATGCCCCAGTCCTACGTTTACCTGATTTTTCCAAGATTTTTGAAGTAGCATGCGATGCGTCAGGAGTTGGGTTTGGTGGTGTCCTTAGTGAAGAAGGTCATCCGGTAGCATATTTTAGCGAGAAACTTAATGATTCTAAACTAAAGTATTCTACCTACAATAAGGAGTTTTATATGGTAGTCCAAGCCTTAAGATACTGGAGACATTACCACTACCGCAAAAATTTATTTTATACTCAGATCATGAAGTCCTCCGATTCCTGAATTTCCAAAAAAAACTGAATCATAGACATGGTAGGTGGGTCGAGTTTGTGCAAGCCTATACTTTTATTTTGAAATATCATGCAGATGTAGAGAATCATGCTGCTGATATCCTAAGTCATTGTCTTACTTTGCTGTCCACCATTAGTGTAGAGGTCGTTGGTTTTGATAAGATTAAAGAAGATTATGAGTGTCTAGATTTTGGTAGCATAATTATCATTTTACGAAAAGGACCATCTAGAGAATACAATGAATATATCCTTCAGGATGGTCACTTGTTTAGAGGAGCTAGGTTGTGTGTTCCTCGTACATCATTAAGAGATTTTCTATTTTGAAAACTACACGCTGGAGGATTAGCTGGATACTTTGATAGGAATAAAACCATAGAATTGGTAGAAGTTCAGTTCTTTTGGCCAAATCTGAAAAGAGATGTCGCTCGAATTGTTGCCTAGTGTAGAATGTGTGCCGTGGCCAAGCAAAAAAATAGAACATAGGCCTATACACACCCTTACCTGTACCAAACTGTCCTAAGCAAGACGTTAGCATGGATTTTGTTCTAGGCTTACCTAAGACAATTAGGAAGCATGATTCAATTCTAGTGGTTGTAGATAGGTTTTCAAAAATGGTCCATTTTTTGTCCTATTGCCAAACATCGGATGCTTCAAAAGTTGCAAGAATATACTTTTATGAGATTGTTAAATTACATAGGTTACCCAAAACCATTGTGTCTAATAGGGATGTTAGATTCATGAGCTACTTTTGGAAAATCCTATGGCACCATCTAGGCACAAAATTGAAATTTTTTTCTACCTTTCATCCATAAATAGATGGTCAAACTGAAGTGGTCAATAGGAGTCTTGGAAATTTATTGCATTGCTTGATTAGGGAACATATGGGTAACTGGGATCTTTTATTGCCTCAAGCTAAATTTGCATATAATAGCTCTATTGATAGGTCCATTGGCATGAGTTCTTTTGAAGTAGTTCATGGATATCAACATAAAAAACCAATAGACCTTATCCCATTGCCTATGCATGCTAGAATTTTTGAATCTGCAGAGTCATTTGCATAAAGAGATCAGTAAAAAAATTATTATTAGTAATAAAATTTATAAATAGAATGCAGATTCTCATCGACGTGCCCAAGAGTTTGCGGAAGGAGACTATGTGATGGTTCGAATGAGGCTTGAACCATTCCCATCAGGAACCATCAAGAAGTTACATGCTTGAGGAGCAGGTCCATTTAAGGATTTAAAAAAGATCGGACCAAATGTGTATGTTGTGGACTTACCTTTTAATTTTGGGATTTGCTCTACTTTTAACGTTGCATATCTCGTTGCCTATAAAGAGCCAACTTGGATACCTAGTGAGCCATTTGAGCCTGAACCAACCTTTGAGAGAGAGCCTATTCTTGAATGTCCACTAGCCAAAATGTCAAGGCATGATCAGATTGAGAGAATTTTGAATGAGCAGATCATCTCCACCCAAAGTCGAGGCTATTAACGGTACTTAGTTAGATGGCAAGGTCGACCGAAGTTCGAGGATACTTGGATCACTCGAGAAGAGCTACAGTGTACTGATCCCAATTTGCTTTAGCGTCACCAGAGCAGAATCGACCCCCACTCGATAGGGTCGAGTTCTCCCCACCTCGAGAGAATTGGTGAAGATAACAGAGCTACCAGAAGTTGTAAACATAATTTAGATTCAATTTGGATTGAAGAAACCATATCAGAATAACTCTACTTCAGTTATTTTGTTCTGGTCCTTTTGATTTAATCAATTAGTTCTTTTGATGCATTTAGTTTTGGATCCATAAGACCATACTTGGATTTATTTTGGATTGAGCCTTATTTGAAAAGAGACCATCATAAAGAAGCAAGCTTGGTCCATATCATCTTTGGAGCCACCACCCTCCACACGTCCAGGAAGGAAATACACACGCCAGCATGTGCCATGCCCAAGGATCCTTATGCCAAGTTGTGCCAGGCATCAAGCGCCCACATGGAGTTCCTTTTCTTCCCTAGGATTTCTTAAGAGTTCTTGATTTCTTACTTTTTTTGTTAAAAGCCTAATTTTTTCCCTAAGATTCCATAAAAGATAGATATGATATATTATTTTATTTAGAAACCATACAATATGTTTTACTTTTTTGTTGGGAGGATTGATTTTCTTCTTGTAAAGGGAATAGGATTCCGAAAGAAATAGGATCCCTAGCATCCTATATAAACCCATGTATCTTTCATGAATGAGATAATGAATGAATGAATTCCTTTATCATTTTCACAAACACTTGTGTTGGTCGCTCTGAGAGGAAGAGGGTGCGAGATCCAAAATTGCCCCATGAGGGGAGAGTATGAGGCCCACCTTTTTCTATCTCTTTAAGCTTCATTTCCTTGAGATTCAGTGTTCCTACGACCTCATTTCTTCTTCACCATCTATCTATATAAGCTTATTCAACCAAAAGAAGATCTATCTCCTCCAAGATTTTCATCTATCATAAAGAGAGAGAAAAAATGATCTATTATTCTACAGATCAAACGTTGGCAAGGACCTTCATTTCTTCTCAACTGATCTTTGATTTTTACTTATTTTTTTTAGATCTGATGTTAGTAAATATCCAGTTCTTTATCGATAGATCTACTTGGTTAAAAGTGTTAGATATGTGTGCCCTAGAAGCCAGAATTGGCTGACACTTGTAATACACTTCTAAGAGTAAAATTATAATTTTGATTATAAATAATAAAATAGATTATTTTCTATCACATAAGTGTATTTAGTGTTTGTGATACATCCCTTGAGTTAAAGATAATGATAATTCATATTTTCAAGAGTTGAAAATTTAAGACATGAATTTTTATTTATTAACTCATAAAATGCTCCTGACCGTAGGATCATCATGAGGATGGTGATTGATCTGGAAGGTTAGTATGCAATCGCTTCTTTGTAATAGATGAGTCTTAAGTCTATGGTGTAGAGACATCCAAAGCAAGAGTACAGATACTCGTTAGAGAATGAGGGCACTGAGTGTGACCACCTCGAGTAGTCATAAGGAAGTCTACCTTCTCATCGATGACTCACTTGATGCTGCAGTGGTGTGTCCGATTCTTTGACCTAAGGTGCATCAGAAGTTCACCTTAAGGGTGTTATAGTTTGACTACACCATGACTCGATCTTCTAATCATTCGGAACCCTGAGGTGTATGTTGCCTATAGCATGTTCATTGTAGAAATTGGATTGCACCAAAATGAAATCTATCTACCTCGGTGGATGAGGAGTAGCCCTATGATGATCTTGAGAATCAAGTCCATAAGCCCATGGCCATGGCAGAGAGTGTGAAATAATAAAAAGGGTTTCTATTAAGATTTTCACATCGGACGTGAATTGAATGATTAAATCATATGATAGAAATTAGGGTTTGATGAGTTCACCTTAACCCTAATCTAATCGGAGCTCAAGATAGAAGAACTTAATCACACAAGTAGCTACACCGAGAGGTTCATTTTCAATTTTGATGGGTTGCCACCATATGCTACTAGGTGTCATTGGTGGATTTTGGGAGCTACTAGAATGATTTTGATGATCGATCATTCTAGTTGTCTGAATCAAAAAAGTTCTGATCCATCGAAAGGAGTTTCGATGATGTCAATGATGGAGATCATGACATATCCTATTACCATATAGAACTAAACCTAATTGGATCACACAAATAAGAATTTAGATCTGAAAATCATCAAGTGGACTAATCCAGTTCAGTTGATTTGAATAAAATTTAATTAGGTTCAAGAAAATCATGCTAGCACACGATTGAGCCTAACGTTCTCCTTTCTCTTATTATAAAAGTTGTCTCGACTGAGCCAAATGAGTTTGTGCTCACTCAGGTACCTTTACCTAGTTTGAGTAGAGCTTGTCCACGTTAGAAAAGAGTTGTCTTAATTTATGAGATAAATTTGAGACAACACCTACCATTTTCCATCACCTACTAATTCTTATACTTTGACTTGGTCAAACGTTGACCTTTGACCCTTGGATATCTGCCCATATATCACACACTTATTGGAAAGTAGATAGGGGCTTGTCCCATCTCTAGAAATTGGAAAGAAAGAGGGTGCATGCCTAGGATGGCGTGCATCGATGGATAGGGATGCTGGAGTCCCATATGGATGGGACTCCAGGTTGCTTGTTGGATTCAAACTTGGTGACCCTTACCTATAGACTTTGACTAGTCTTAGGCACCACCTTAGGATGAATCCGTGGGTCTCTCAACCCACCAATCAAATTCAGATTTAATTGAATGAAGTAACATGATTGGCTGGGGTGATGCAGCACTACATGGCACAGTAGAGGCTATAAATAGACCCTATCTACGCCCACTTTTATAAGACTTCTCTCTTAGCCATGTCCCAAGGCTGCCCCTCTCCCTTCTTCATGCCAACATCTTGCCCCCTCTCTCCTCCCCATGCCCAAGAAAGTTGGGTTCTTTAGATTAGTGCGAGTCAGGCAAGAAAAGGCTGACGAAAAAAGAAGAAGGCAGCACTGCTGCAGAGACGATGGGTGATCTTCATAAGGTATTTTGAAGATCCTCCAAATCAGATTCAGATTTAATTTTTGGAGAAAAAAAAGAGAAAAAAAATATCTCTAGATCTGATATGAGTGGATACCAGTAGAGGTCAGACGCTTGCGTGGCTAGATCTAGAACCTCAGAGCTTCCATAGGATCATCAACGGGTAATCAAATTACCCAGGATCAAGGTAAAATTAATTTAGTTTTAATTCAATTTAATTTTTCTTATTTATCAGATACTAGTATTAGATCTAAAAAGTATCAAATCTAATCTGGATCTAAGAGAAAAATTTTTGAAATATGCCTCTTGATCCAATCAGATCTGAACGAACCTGATCCGAAAAATCAAGATTTTTCTTCAACTAGTATCAGAGCAGGTTCCTATAGATTTTTTTTAGATCTAATTTAATCTAATTAATTAGTGATTTTAGATATTACATAAGATGTGATTAGATCTAAAATTAGAAAATAGAAAATAAAAATTAATTGATCCAGATCTAATATGTATGAGATACATAACTAGACTAGAAATAGAATTATTCTATATGTAGTCTAGTATAATCATATTTTTTATTTGATTAAATATAATTTTTAGATCTATTTATTTTATATTTTTTAATATTATAAATTTTATAATTATATCTAAAAATAGAAAATAAAATAAAATTAATTTATTCATATGAGATATGATAGTTGCATGTTTAGACTAGTTGTAAAATAGTTTTGCAAATAGGTCTAGATTAAATTCTGTTTGATAAGATCAAATTTAAGTTTAATTTTTTAGATGATTATGAGATAATTTAGTTCTGAAAAATATGCATGCATGATATATGTGATATATACAAAACATGTTTTAATTAGATCTTTTATATGAGATATATGCTAAGATCTAATTTATTTTTTGTAGATTAGTTATTTTTTTGATTAAGGGGTTCCCCTTGGCCATTCGATCATAAGAACAAAATAGGGCTTAAAGACCCTCTCCTCCCATTCGATGAGGTGTTCTTATGATGTATAGGGGTGCTGCGCGTTCATCCTTAATCAAAAATTGAAAACTTACTTTCTGCAAAACTCTAAATCCTGAAATCCTAGGATCTTATTTATATATTTTGTTTAAGAACCCTGACTTAATTAAGAATTAAGTTTATGAAATATCAATTAGGTCTAAAATTGAGAATTTCAGATCTAAGACATATTCATAAATCAGGGTTCGGGCTTCGGTAGCTCAATTAGGTCTAGGGGTTGATCAAATCGAATCAAGAGTTGGTTAGATGGGATCAATAATGCTTAAATTAACCAGCCTAATAGGATTAAGTCTGGGTCAAGATTGAGTCATGTGAGTGATCAATCAAGCTAAGACCTAATTAGGCTCAGTGGTTAGAGTCTGGATTGTAGGCTAACCCGATTGGTTCTGTCTCAACAATTTGGTATCTAAGGTAAGTCTGGTAAATACGACCGACTGATTTTTAATTGGGAGCTACTCGACTCGAATGCATTCTTGTTGAGTTAATGGCATATTCCTTCCATCGATCTCACTTACCTGGCCATGTTTATTGACTTAGTTCTGATTCGAGGTGGTCAATAATCCGAGCTAACCTATGCCACTAGGTTAGTCATAATAGTTATGACTATGTCAAGTCTAGTTTAATGAGACCTATGTCAAATCTTCCTAAGAAAAGATTAAGTCTAAGATCTTCCACCATTGTAGATGTGCAGGTCCTTTCCGAGGTTGATTTTTCTCGGTTGGTTACGGTGGCTCAGTTGCACCGAAAAATTGCAATCATGTCTATTATGCATTGGATGCTACAGGCTGGAGGATGAATTGAGCTCAATATTTTGGATACGGTGAGAGATCCAATTAGATATTTAATCTATGCAAATGGTGGGTCTGACATAACTAAGAAGTGGATCAATATTTCGGACATGATGAGATTCATAAATTAGAGACCATGTTTGGATGTGTCAGGATTATAGAATCATTGAACAAGAGTTGTTCACTCATTGGCTAACCGATCACCAATAACTATTAGGTGAGATGATGAGTCAGTTGGTGGGACCGCACCATCCACTAGAAATCAATAATCATGTTGATTTTCACATCTCTACAGAGGGAGTGTAGGGATCCAAGAAAATAGTGGGAGCTAATTTGTTTAAAAATAAAATTCCTAAATAAATTGGTTAAAGTCTTAATTACAATATTTAACTAGAAGCTTTGACTCTCTATAGGAAGATGTCTACATCCAATCTACTAGCACGAATCCTGGACACCCATAGACTGATCGGACCAAATTATAAGAATTGGCTTCGGAACATCAAAATCATTTTGGGTTTCAAGAAGTTAACTCATGTATTGGATCAGGACCCTCCCACCTTATCAGCTCGTCCATCTGCTGAACAGAGAGTGTCTCTGGATAAGTGGATTGACGAAGATAATAAGACCAAATACTACATGTTGGGCTCAATGTCCGATGAGCTTCAGCACCAACATGAAGATGTGAGAACTGCTCGCCAAATATTGGCTCACCTACAAGAAATGTTTGGTGAATAGAGTCGCACAGCCAAGTGTCAAGTCACTAAATGATTGTTCAAGGCTAAGATGCGCGATGGGCAGTCAGTCCAAGATCATTGTCAGATGATAATCAAGGATGTGGAAGAGCTTGAGAAGCTCGGAGTGAGGTTAAACTTGGATCTGCAGAATGATATAATTCTGCAATTCTTGACTGATGCGTATGGGTAGTTCATCATGAACTACCATATACATAAACTTTAAAATTTCTTAGCCGAACTTATGAACATACTGGTTACCGCTGAGCTTTCCATGAAAGGTTCTAAAGGCTCAGTACTTGCTATGGAACAGACTTGTTCTAAGAGAAAGTCTTTTGGAAAGAAGAAGTCTGTGAAAAAGCAAAAGGTGGAAGGAGGAAAGAAGAAAAAGACAGAGCTGAACAAGAAGGCCACTGACAAAGAAAAGTATTTCCATTGCAATAATGACGGCCACTGGAAGCAAAACTACCCTACATACCTAGCCACCCTAAAAAAGGAGGCAGGTCCTTCTGGTGGTATGCTCGTTATTAAGTCTAACCTTACAATTTCTTTTGCATCTAGTTGGATGCTTGACTCTGGTTCTAGTGCTCATTTATGCACTTCTATGCAGGGTTTTGAGGAGAGCTGGAGGCTAAGGGATGGTGAGATGATCCTATGCATTAAAAATGAAGTAAGGGTTACTGTCGTGGCCGTGGGAACATACCCTCTTCGACTACCATCTGGTTTAGACTTAGTATTAAAAGACTGTTATTTTGTGCCTGCAGCAAGCAGAAATTTGATTTCTATTTCTTGTCTTGCATTAGAAGACTATGTAATTAGTTTTCTTAAGGACCATTGTAACATTCTTTATGAAAGAAATAAAATTACAAATGATTTTCTTATTAATGGTCTTTATCAGTTACATGTTGATGTATCTATTTTTATCTTTCAACAAAATGTGAATGCCATAAAAACAAAATGTCCTAGGGATAGTCCTAATGATAGGTATCTATGGCACCTAAGATTGGATCATATAGCAGAAGATAGGGTTAACAAATTGGAGAAAACTGAAATATTAATTGACTTTTGAGTCATATCCAATTTATGAATCCTGTCTTCATGGTAAAATGACCAAGCTCCCTTTTGTAGGACATGAGGAAAGGGCCATGGATCTTCTTACACTAGTACATATAGATGTGTGCGGCCCATTTGATGTGCCGGCTAGAGGCAACTTAGTCTACTTCATAACCTTTATCGATGATTCATCTAGGTATGGGTATGTGTATCTTATGAGACACAAGTCTGAAGCTTTTGAAAAGTTCAAAGAATTCAGACATGAAGTAGAAAAGCAAACTAGAAAACCCATTAAGGTTCTTCGATCAGATTGAGAAGGTGAATACCTTAGCTGAGAATTTCTGGACTATCTCAAAGAAAATGGCATTGTCTCTCAATGGACTCCACCAGGAACACCTCAACTCAACGGGATTTCAGAACGGAGGAATCGGATCCTATTAGATATAGTTTGATCCATGATGAACTTCACAGACCTCCTAGATTTTCTTTGGGGATACTGTTTGCTAACTACAATATACTTACTGAATAGGGTTCCTTCTAAAACCATTCCTACCATACCATATGAGATATGGCATGATAAGAAACCAAGTCTGAGTCATCTTAGAATTTGGGGTTGTTCAGCTCATGTTAAAAGACAACAAGCAGACAAGTTAGACTTTAGGTCCTTTAGAGCTCGATTCATAGGATATCCTAAAGAGTCATTAGGATATTATTTCTACATTCCAGAAGATCATAATGTGATTGTGAGTTGACATGCCATCTTTCTTGAAAAATAGTTTATTCAAGATAGCGACATTGGAAAGCAGATCAAGCTCGATGAGAAAGTCTCACAAGAGCAACGAGCTAAGGACCAAAATGAACCAAATCAGGTTAAGCTATCCATACACTACCTCCTCCACCTCGTAGATCGAAAAGGGTTTCCCGTCCTCCTGAAAGGTACTTAAGTACTATTTCAAAGGATGTAGAGGAATTCCTCATAGGTAATGGGGTTCATGTGATGATCCCAAAACCTATAATAAGACGATATCAGATATCGACTCCGAAAAATGGTTAGAGATAATTAAGTCAGAAATTGACTTGATGCACTCAAATCAAATCTGGACCTTGGTAGATCCACCAGAAGGTATAGTACCTATTGGGTGTAAATGGATCTTCAAGAGAAAGATTGGTGTAGATGGGAATGTGGAGACATTCAAGGCTAGATTAGTGGCAAAAGGTTATAGTCAATGCGAAAGCATTGACTATCAGGATACCTTTTTACCAGTAGCTATGCTAAAATCCATTCGCACATTGCTTACTGTTGCATCCTATTTCGATTATGAAATATGGCAAATGGATGTGAAAATGACATTCTTAAATGGATATCTTGAGGAAGATATCTATATGGAATAGCCACTAGGTTTCACATCCAGTGATGATGATCACAAGGTATGCAAGCTGCAAAGGTCCATATATGGACTTAAGCAAGCATCTTGGAGCTGGAACACTCATTTTAATGATGTGATCAAAATGTTTGATTTCATCAAAAATAAGGAGGAGCCATGTGTCTTCAAAAAGGTCAGAGCACTATTGTCTTCCTCGTATTGTACGTGGATGACATCCTCCTTATTGAGAATGATATCCCCATATTGACCATAGTCAAAATGTGGTTATCTAAAGAATTCTCCATGAAAGACTAGGAGAAGCATCCTTTATTCTAGGAATCAAGGTCTATAGAGATAGACCGAATAGGATGCTAGGACTTTCACAGAAGAAGTACATAGAGGAAATACTAAAGAGGTTTAGTATGGAAAACTCTAAGAGGGGTTTAGTACCCTTCAGGCATGGCATTCATCTTTCCAAAAAGATGTGCCCTAGCACACCTAAGGAAATAGAACGCATGAGCAAGATCCCTTATGCTTCAGCAATAGGGAGCCTCATGTATGCCATGTTATGTACACGACCTGATATAGCACATGCCGTGAGTGTCACGAGCAGATATCAGTCGAATCCAGGTGAAGAACACTGGACTTCTATGAAATGTATCCTTAAGTACTTGAGAAGAACTAAGGATATGTTGTTGGTCTTTGGCAATGGAGAACTCCAAGTCCAGGGGTATACAGACTTAGATTTTATGTCTGATCTAGATGATCGAAAGTCGACATCTGGGAGTCTGTTTATGTGCAATGGTGGAGCTGTCAGATGGAAAAGTTCCAAGCAGACAGTGATAGCAGATTCCACCATGGAAGCAGAATATATCACTGCATCAGAAGCTGCAAAGGAAGCATTTTGGTATAAAAAGTTTGCCACGGAGATTGGAGTGATGCCATCAGATGCCATTCCTCTGTACTGCGACAACAATGGTGCCATAGCCCTTGCTAAGGAGCCAAGGTCTCATCAGAAATCCAAGCACATCGAGCAGCGATACCATCTCATCCGCGATTACCTCAAGAAGGATTACGTCGAGGTCAAGAGAGTCGACTCCACAGACAATGTGGCGGACCCGCTGATAAAGCCATTGGGCCAGTAGAAAATTGAAGCCCATCGTGAGAAGATGGGACTTAGATTTGTAGCCAATTGACTTTAGGTCAAGTGGGAGTTTGTTAGATATCTGTGTCCTAGAATCCAAAATTGGCTGACACATGTAATACACTTCTAAGGACAAAATTATAATTTTAACTATAAATAATAAAATGGGTTATTGTTTATCACATAAGTGTATTTAGTGTCTGTGATACATCCCTTGAGTTAATGGTAATGATAATTCATATTTTCAAGAGTTGAAAATTTAAGATATGAATTTTCATTTATTAACTCATAAAATGCTCCTGATCGTAGGATCATCATGAGGATGGTGATTGATCTGAAAGGTTAGTGTGCAATCGCTTCTTTATAGTAGATGAGTCTTAAGTCTATGATGTAGAGACATCGGAGCGAGAGTACAGGTACTCGTTAGAGAATGAGGGTACTAAGCGTGATCACCTTGAGTAGTCATAAGAAAGTCTACCTTCTCATCGATAACTAACTTGATGTTGTAGTAGTATGTTTGGTTCTTTGACCTGAGGTGCATCGGCAGTTCACCTTAAGGGTGTTATAGTTTGACTACACCATGACTCGGTCTCCTAGCCATTCGAAATCCTGAGGTGTATGTTGGCTATAGCATGTTCATTGTAGGAATTGGATTGCACCAAAATGGAATCTATCTACCTCGGCGGATGAGGAGCAGCCCTATGATGATCATGAGAATCAAGTCCATAAGCCCATGGCCATGGTAGAGAGTGTGAAATAATAGAAAGAGTTTCTGTTAAGGTTTTCACATCGGACTTGAATCGAATGATTAAATCATATGATAGAAATTAGGGTTTGACGAGTTCACCTTAACGCTAATCTGATCGGGGCTCAAAATAGAAGAACTTAATCACACAAGTAGCTACACTGAGAGATTCATTTTCAGTTTTGATGGGTTGCCACCATATGCTGCTAGGTGTCACTGGTCGATTTTGGGAGCAACTAGAATGATTTTGATGATCGATCATTCTAGTTGTCTGAATCAGAAAAATTCTGATCCATCGAAAGGAGTTTCGATGATGTCAATGATGGAGATCATGATATATCCCATTATCATACAGAACTAAACCTAACTGGGTCACACAAACAAGGATTTGGATATGAAAATCATCAAGTGGACTAACCCAGTTCAGTTGATTTGAATAAGATTCAATTAGGTTAAAGGAAATCGTGCTAGCACACGATTGAGCCTAACGTTCTCCTTTTTCTTATCATAAAAGTTGTCTCAACTGAGCCAAATGAGTTTGTGCTCACTCTGGTACCTTTACCTGGTCTGACTGGAGCTTGTCCAAGTCAAAAAAGAGTTGTCTTAATTTATGAGATAAATTTGAGACAACACCTGCCATTTCCATCACCTACTAATTCTTATACTTTGACTTGGTCAAACATTGACCTTTGACCCTTGGACATCTGCCCATGTGTCACGCACTTATTGGAGAGCAGATAGGGGCTTGTCTCCTCTCTAGAAATTGGAAAGAAAGGAGGTGTGCATGTTGGATTCAAACTAGGTGACCCTCACCTATAGACTTTGACCAGTCTTAGGGGCCACCTTAGGATGAATCCATGGGTCTCTCATCCCACCAATCAGATTTAGATCTGATTGAATAAAGCAACGTGATTCGCTGGGGTGATGCAGCACTACATGGCACAGCAGAGTCTATAAATAGACCTTATTTGCGCCCACTTTTACAACACTTCTCTCCTAGCCACACCCCAAGGCTGCCCCTCTTCCTTCTCCATGCCAACATCTGGTCCTCTCTCTCCTTCCCATTCCCATGAAAGTTGGGTTCTTCAGATTAGTGCGAGTCAGGCAAGAAAAGGCTAAGGAAAAAGAAAGAAGGCAGCATTGCTGCAGAGATGACGGGTGATCTTCAGAAGGTATTTTGAAGATCCTCCAAATCAGATCTAAATCTGATTTTTGGAAAAAAGAAAGAGAAGGAGAAGATCTCCAGATCCAGCCCGAGTGGATACAAGTAGAGACCAGGCGCTTGCATGGCTAGATTCAGAACCTCAGAGCTTCCGTTGGATCATCAATGGGAATCAGATTACCCAAGATCAAGGTAAAATTAATTTAGTTTTAATTTAATTTAATTTTTTTTTTATCATATGCTAGTATCAGATCTGAAAAGTGTCAGATCTGATCTGGATCTGAGAGAAAAATTTTTGAAATATGCCTCTCAATCCAATCAGATCTGAACGAATCTGATCCAAAAAATCAGGATTTTTCTTCAAAAGGATTAAGAGCCGTAATCAGGATAGTTTCTTAACTACCACGATTCGGATTCTTCTTATCTTTTCTTTAGATTTTCTTGCAGACTTAATTTCTTGCTATCTTTCATTCCATTTATATTTTTCTTTTTATAATTATTCATGAGCATGTTTAATTTCTGCTATCTGTCTATTTACTTTATTATTGCTAGTTATTTACTGATCTCTAAAATGGTATTCATCAGCATCATTTAGATTGATTGTGCGTTGGTCCCGTGTCAATCAATCATGCCTTCTGAGCAAAGTATAAGCAACTATACCATCTATCTTGAGAATAATGTATCACAGTCGGAGGTGATTTGTTGTTGACGAATGAAAGAAAGCTTGGTCTTTTTTCTCTATTTTTTTTAGGCCATCCCACATTAGGCAGGTTTAGGGCCTCACCAATGTGTTGCAGGCCATGCAGCAGCCCCTGGTGGTGGTTTTGCTAAGAAATCTACCATCGAAATATCAAAAACTAGTCCCAACGAGGAGTACTTGGGCTAGCATACCCATCGCCCTTGGGAAGAGAAAATAGAGAGCAGAGGATCCTTGTTTGGATCATGATTCTTCTTCGGAAGAGATCTTTCCCATCTACAGTTGGAAGCCTTCCAAGATCTGCGATCGAGATGACATCCTCGATCAAAAACTATGAGAGATGGATCGATAGATTGAGGAACTCCACCACGTTGCTCCGGCTCATCATGACGATGTCTGCACCGATCCTCCTTTCTCTCCCCAAATTATGCAAGAGCCCATTCCATCAAATTTTAAGCTTCCCCAATTTGAAAGCTATGATGGAACCTCTGATCTGGTCGATCACCTAGAGGCCTTCCAGACCATGATGCTACTCCATGGCATACTAGACGCCATCTTATGCCGAGCATTTTCATCTACCTTAAAGGAAGCATCAAGAAACTGGTACTCAACGTTGAAGCTAGGTATGATCTTTTTCTTTGACCAGATAAGCCATCAGTTTGTGGCTTACTTCGTTAGCAGTCGACGTCCCCATCGCGGTTCAGATTCTCTGATGAATATCAAGCAGAAGGAGGAGAAATCTATTCAGATTTATGTCACCTGATTTAATGCTGCTACATTGGAGGTTTGGAACCTAGACCAGTCTCTTGAAATGGTCGTACTCAAGGACGGCCTTCAGAAGAATGATTTATTGTTCTCCCTAGAGAGAAAGTACCTCAGAAACTTTACTAATATGCCAGCTCGAGCTAAAGGATATGTCCGAATGGAAGAAGCCTTCAAGTTGAAGGATGAGAAAGCCATAGGAGAGCAGTAGAAGGGCGAGTCTAATAGACCCATCATTGATGGAGGGCCGAATGAAGTTCGACCGCGCTCACGGACTCCCACCGAGTGCAAGCGACCCTGAACTCCACCTCAAGCTTGTCGTCAAAGAAGCCCCGATAGAAGGACATGAAGAAGTTCTACCCTCAGAAGGTTCCACAACTTTGTCCCGCTTAATACTCCTAAAACTCAAGTTCTTATAAAAATTAAGAATCAACTACCAAGACCAGAAGAATTACGATCTCCCCCAAGCAAGCACAATCGAAGCAAGTACTATTTGTATCATCATGATCACGATCACGATACTGAGGAATGTTTTCTGCTTCGGGATGAAATTGAAGCACTGGTTAGGCGGGATCATTTGGACCGATTCCTGCGATATCGGTTTGAGAGGAAAGGAGAGCTACCAAGGGCATTTTTGCAACTGAAGGAGACCAAGGGGGAGGGGTCTCAAGGAAACCAATCCCTGCGTGGAAGCATCAATACCATGGTTGAGGGACATTGGCAAGAAAAGATATAAAGGAGCTACATAATGTCAACATTAAAGTTTTGAAAACTTGCAATATCGTTAACTACTTTTTAATAAAGAATTCTTATTTCAACATTCCTATCTTATGTGAACTATAATAGGAAAAGATTAAGCTAGACTTCTTTCTTAAGCAAGATAGAGGGCTTCTGGTATAGGAGATAAGATCTCCTTCAACCTCGGCTGAAGATAAGATCTTTTCCGAGCTTCAACCTCAGTAGGAGATAAGATCTCCTTCAACCTTGGCTGAAGATAAGATCTCTCCCAAGCCTCAATCTCAACAAGAGATAAGATCTCCTTCAACTTCGACTATAGATAAGATCTCCTCTGAGCCTCAACCTCAATAGGAGATAAGATCTCTTTTAACCTTGGCTGGAGATAAGATCTCCTCCGAGCCTCAATCTCAATAAAAGATAAGATCTACTTCAACCTTGGTTGGAGATAAGATCTCCCCCGAGCTCCTTCAATCTCTACTAGGGATAAGATCTTCTCCGAGCCTCAACCTCAATAGAGATAAGATCTCCTTCAACCTCGGCTGGAGATAAGATCTTTTTCGAGCTTCAACCTCAATAGGAGATAAGATCTTGTTCAACCTCGGTTGGAGATAAGATCTCTTGTGAGCTTCAACCTCAATAGGAGATAGGATCTCCTTCAACCTCGGCTAGAGATAACATCTCCCCCGAGCTTCAATCTTAATAAAAGATAGGATCTCCTTCAATCTTGGCTGGAGATAAGATCTTCTCCGAGCTTCAACATCAACAGAAGATAAGCTCTCCACCGAGCTTCAACCTCAATGGGTGTAGAGCCCGAAAAAGAACTTCGATAGTCATCTTTTTTGTACTCCCTTTCTTCGAATTTCAAACTTGAGAGTAGGAGGACTATTGTTGGGATTTTATCCTAAACAATATCAAAGACCTTCAATTATTTAAGATAGAAGGAGGGGAGAGGCCCCGACAATATCCTTAATGTGTCCCTACAGTCCATTAGGAATAGGAGGAGAACCTCATCCTAACGTGAGCAAAGTCGAAGGCCTCATTCATTTTAGACGAGGTGAGAGGAGAGGCTCCAACAATGATCCTAATGTACCCCTATAGCCTATTAGGAATAGGAGAAGAATCTCATTCTAACGTGAGTAAAGTTGAAGGCCTCGTTCATTTTAGATGAGGTGAGAGGAGAGACCCCGATAATAGCCCTAATATGCCCCTACAGCCCATTAGAAATAGAAGGAAAACCTCATCCTAACATGAACAAAGTTGAAGGCTTCGTTCATTTTAGACGAGATGAGGAGAGAGGCCTCGACAACGACCTTAATGTGCCCCTACAGTCCATTAGGAATAGGAGGAGAAGCTCATCCTAACATGAGCAAAGTCAAAGGCCTCGTTCATTTTAGATGTGGTGAGAGGAGAGGTCCCGACAATTGCCCTAATGTGCACCTATAGCCTGTTAGGAATGGGAGGAGAACTGATAAGTGGTAAAAATATACTAATAAAAATATTAAATTATAAAATAAATTAATCTATTTCTTTAGAAATTGATACTTTTATTAATCTTATGTAGGAAAGAAGGCCACCAGTGTGAAGATCTTATTTTTCTGATTCAGATGAAATAAATTTTAGGCAAAATTGACTTCAAACGAGCTTAGAATTGAATTTCAAAAAAAAAAAATCGGTTCGATTCAAACCGGTTCAAAAAATTGGCTCAGCAGACCACCCGATTCGATCGCATCAGTAGACTGATCCGCTGATGCAATGCTGACGTCAGGATGATGTTAGCATTTTTTGCGACGCACGGTGGACCAACTTGAGGGTATTTCAAAAATTTCACATGAAGAAGCGTGCTCCGATTGGCTGAAGGATGCGGCGGTCCATGCAACACCGAGCTCGTGCATGGTCTATAGAGGGCAATTTGGAAATTTTGTCTGATCAAACGAGCACCTTTCACTGAGACTTAATCAGATGGCCGAAAAGAATGCGCTTACGAATGGCATCCACAGCTCCCAATCGAGATCCAATGGCTGAGATTTATTCCGACATTAAACTAAAGATCAGAAGCTTTCTTTGTGCACGATCGGATGGTCCAGATTCAATCCAATGATAGATCCAATGGCTAGCATGAATTTCGACTTGATCTGGGATATTTTAAAGGATTCTTAAGTAATTTTTGAACTATTTGATCAACATCCAATGGTCAAAATCATCCAGAATCCTAATTTGAGTTATTTTAAGAGTTTTAAACCTAATTTCTAAAGGATTTTGGGGAAGAATCAATTTCTTAGCCTATAAAACCTACTGTTGCCATAGAAAAAAAGAAGAGGGGAGTCTGAGAGAAATAAAAAGAGAAAAAAGAGAGGGAGAGAAAAAAAAAAAGAAAAAGAAGAGAAAGAGAGAAGAGAGGTAGAAAGAGAAGAGAGATTTTTGAGAGAAAAGGAAGGGTTTGTAATTTTTTCTTTTCTTCTTCCGACAATCAAGATATCGATCAAGGAGCCTCTTCTTCTTCACCAAGTTCACCACATCAAAAGCAATGGATAATCAATTTTAGCAGTCAAATAGTCTAATTTCTTTATACTTTTTATTTTATTTACTATTTTTAAATTTGTTATCATGAACTAATTTTTTTTTTTACTAAGGCTAAGGTGTAGCCACTCTTTTGAT
The DNA here is from genome assembly GCA_006176705.1 of Cocos nucifera. Classification (NCBI taxonomy): domain Eukaryota; kingdom Viridiplantae; phylum Streptophyta; class Magnoliopsida; order Arecales; family Arecaceae; genus Cocos; species Cocos nucifera. The sequence goes on along the minus strand of QRFJ01002003.1, from coordinate 24,585 downwards.
GTAATATTCAGTATGATTTATTTTTAATTTTAAATTTTATTCATGAGGAGTATATAAATTTGATTTTAATGCTTTTAGATTATTGGCCATCCTCTAATTGATTTGATGAACATAGATGTTACGGACCAAGTACATCCATGTTATTGCTTCTTGATTATATACCTTGTATTATGAATCAAATTAAAATTCATATGCATGCGGGAATTTTAGTGTGCCTTGGACGTAGTGTATTTTAATTAGAGGATTTCACAAAACATAATGCATTAATATTTATTTAAATTTCACTTGGACCAAAGGGTAATTAATAAATATTGATAGTTTTGCTATGCCTGGACCAAAGGGTAGTGAATAAATTAGGAGACTCCACCGTCACATGAAATAAAATTAATCTAATAATCTGAATATTATATTGACTGAGTTGGCAAACCGATTGCCTTAGTAATCCATTGCTCTTAAGTTTAAAATCCTAATAATTACACTTTCTCTATTTTTTTAAAATTTTAATTATTTTTTTATTTTGTTATTTAATTTTTTATTCTCATAAATCGGTCTTCTAAATAAAGCATAGAAAAGAGCTTTTCAGTACTTATTTTCCAATCCTCTAGGGATGATACTCTACTCATTCACTTTATTACTTGATCGACTGGTGCACTTGCCATAGCTATAGATTAGCACGATCAAGTTTTTGGCATCGTTGTCGGGGATTGTGTCTAAAACAATAAAATTTTGATCCTAGCTTTTTCTTTAAAATTTTGTTTTTAATTTTTATTATTATTTTATTTTTTAAAAAAAAATTTATTCAGTGCATGACACATACTGGACATAGTAACTTACTATCTTTAGATCTAGAAATTGAAAGGATCATTAGAAGACTACAACAAGAAAGAAACATGGCAGCTGAAGATCCTAACGACATCAATCTAGGATTGGATATGGCGATCGAGGACAGCATGAAGCTATTTGACCAGTACATCATCTATTAAATGATTACATCACACCATCTATAGCCAATGCAGCTTCGAGCATCAGGAGACCGCCAGTGCGAATAAATAACTTCAAAATAAAATCGACAATGATCCAGATGATTCAATCAACTATCCAATTCAGTGGACACATGCATGATGATCTGAATGCTTATATTTCTAATTTTCTTGAACTTTGTGATACTTTTAAAATTAATGGGGTGTCGGATGATGCTATTAGATTAAGGTTATTTCCTTTCTCTTTACGGGACAAAGCTAAAAGTTGGCTTCATTCTCTTCCTGCAGGTTCTATCATAACTTGGGATGTCATAGCCCAAAAATTCTTAGTCAAGTACTTTCCACCTTCCAAGACTATCAAGATGCGCAACGATATCACTTCTTTTATGCAGATGGACATGGAGACACTATATGAGGCTTGGGAGCATTTCAAGGAATTACTGAGGAGATGTCCACATCATCAACTACCCGTATGGCTTCAGGTACAAACTTTCTATAATGGTTTATCTCCTACTAATTATTCTTTGATTGATGCAGTAGTAGGAGGAACCATTAATCAAAAAATGGAGGAAGAAGCCTTCAATCTAATCGATGAGATGGCATCAAATAGCTATCAGTGGCAGATAGAACACATGATGCTAAAAAGACTAGCAACTGTGCAGGGAGTAGATTGCGTGCCAACCTTACTAGCTGAAATTACAGCCCTTAGAGCCGAAGTCAACAACTTGAAGGAAACAGCTATGCATATTCAGAGCATCACTTATGACCTATGTGGAGGAGGACACCATACGAGCAATTGCTAGATAGGTAATCCTTTTGCTAAAATAATTGATACAGCTAATTATGTTGGTAATTTTTTTAGGCCGCAACAAAACAATTCCTACTCCAACACATACAATCAAGGGTGGAGGCAGCACCCAAATTTCTCATGGAGAAATCAAAATGCCTTACAACAGCCACCCCCATGGTTTCAAGTACCTGAAAAGAAGTCCAACATGGAAGAGCTGATGGTCAAATTCATGCAAAATCAAGAAGCAACTATAAAAAATTTGGAAGCCAAACTTAGGCAGGACCAAGCAGCAGCAATTCGAAACTTGAAGATACAAATAGGTCAAATCACTAAGATAATCTCTGAGAGACCTCAGGGATCCTTGCCTAGCAACATGGAGACCAATCCAACAGAGCAAGTCAATGCTATCACCCTAAGAAGTGGTACAAAGCTGGAGAAGCCACATCAGAAGAAAGAGACTAAAGAGCCAATTATAAATAAGGAACCATCTAAAATTCATCAGTCATCAAAACAACCAGCAGATGGATGGTCTCCAGGTATACGGTTCATCGATCCAAATGTAAAGCCCTACGTGCTGCCACTACCATTTTTAGAGAAACAAATATAGCATCCAGATAAGGAATTTTCTAACTTTTTTAAAATTTTAAAAAATTTACATATTAATATTCCTTTTGTAGATGCTATTACTCAAATGCTCAGGTATGCCAAGTTTCTCAATGAAATCCTAACAAATAAGAAAAAGCTAAAGGAGCATGAGAGAATAAATTGGAATGAAGAATGCTCAACAATACTTCAAAATAAATTACCACAGAAGCTAAAAGACCCAGGGAGTTTTACTATCCCTTGCATTATTGGTGATTGTAATTTTGATAAAGTTTTATATGATTTAGGAGCAAGTATTAATCTCATGCCTTTTTCTATTTTCAAGAAGCTGGATCTAGGAGAACCAAAACCTACCACTATTACTCTTCAATTAGCCGACAGATCCATTAAATATCCAAGAGGTATAGTGGAGGATGTCTTGGTAAAGATAAACAAGTTTATTTTCTCTGTTGATTTTATTGTTCTTGATATGGAAGAAGATTATGATGTACCCCTTATTTTAGGGAGACCCTTTTTAGCTATTGGAGGAGCTTTAATAGACATTCAACAAGGAGAATTAATTCTTAGAATCCAAGATGAACAAGTTACTTTTAATGTTTTTAAAAATACTAAATATTCTGATGATAATCAAACTTATTTTCTAATTAATATTATTGATAATTCAGTATATGAGAATTCTATAGAAAACATGTTTGAAACTATAAAAGCCAGTAATGTCCAATTGAAAGAGGGCTCGATCAAACATGAAAGTATTCCAATTGAAGTCAAGTTAAAGACTATAAATCAAAGAAAGTCAAGCTGATACATGAAAGTATTCCAGATTGATCCACTTTAGAATTCAAAGAAAGTCAAGCTAAAGACTACAAATCAGAACTATTAGATAGGTTGTTTCTTTTCTTTTTAGTTTTGATCATTTTTCTTTTCTTTTATTTTTTTTAGCAATTTGTTGTTGCTCTATTACTGCTCTGGTGTATATTTTCAATTTTGCAGAGAAAAATTAAAGAGAACTCAAGCAAAATTTCAAAGCTCCAAAGAACCAGACTGAACCAAATCAGGTGTATTCCTTCCTATCCTTTATTGCACTCTTTATTTTTCTTTCTCCTTTAAGACAATGTAGAATAAAAAAAAAAAAAAAAAAAACCATGTGTCAAGAAGAAAATCTTGAGTAAGATCGACTAGACAAGTGATAAAAGATAGAATTATTTGCTAATAAATGTAATGAAAAATTAAAAGAAGTAGATTGGTTACTTTTAGCAGCCTACTTAGGTCATTAAAAGACTATTAGCACTTCTAATTGCAGATGCACACAAACAAGACAAAGTAGGTATTGATTATAAGGCCAACTGAGGATTCAATTATCATTAAAAATTGATAATTAATATACATTCTAATAAAAAAAACTTGAATTTAAGAAAAGAGCTACTTGCCTAAAAATAAAGTGCAAAAGACAGAGTATATGTGGATTGCCCAAAGCCTAGTAACTGGGTCTCTGTACCTAGGTCAAGTGTGAAAATTCACGTAAAATAGTGAAGGAAAGGCCAGGATGCTCAGCACAGTAAAAAAAAAAAGGCAGTGTGAAAGCTACCTTAATTCATGAGTATAGAATTGAGAACGTATAGAAAATTGACCAAAATAGGTGATAAGAGGGGATACTTTTATTCTTTTAATTTAATACTGAAATGCTAAAGTTAGTCATCATGAATACAAGTGCTATAGATCTTTGATGTACTCTAAGAAAGTTTTTAATTGTATTGACTGAAAAATTTACTTCTGAAGCTTAATGCTTAGTTAGCAGTATTTTCTAAACTTTTTGACCTTTAGTCCTAGATTTTATCTTTATGATGGATAATCTTATTGAAACATGGTATTAAATAAAACATTGCTAAGGGACTAGCAATGACTAAGTTGGAGGGTGTGATAAGTGATAAAAATATACTAATAAAAGTATTAAATTATAAAATAAATTAATCTATTTCTTTAGAAATTGATATTTTTATTAATCTTATATAGGAAAGAAGGCCACCAATGTGAAGATCTTATTTTTTTGGTTTAGATGAAATAAATTTTAGGCAAAACGGACTTCAAACGAGCCCAGAATTGAATTTCAAAAAAAAAAAGAAGAAGATAAAGAGAGAAGAGTGGTAGAAAGAGAAGACAGATTTTTGAGAGAAAAGGAAGGAAGGATTTGTAATTTTTTCTTTTCTTCTTTCGACAATCAAGACATCGATCAAGGAGCCTCTTCTTCTTCACCAAGAAAAAGAGAGATACAGGGAGAAAGAGAAAAAAGAAAGAAAAAGAGAGAGACAAAGAGAGAGACGGGGAGAAAGAGAGAGAGGGAGAAAGAGAGAGGAGAGTCTCCACACCAAGAGCAATTCTCCACATCAAGGACAATCAATTTCAGCAGTCAAATAGTCTAATTTCTTTATACTTTTTATTTTATTTGTTGTTTTTGAATTTGTTATCATGAACTAAATTTTCTTTTACTAAGGCTAAGGTGTAGCCACTCTTTTGATGCAATATTCAGTATGATTTATTTTTAATTTTAAATTTTATTCATGAGGAGTATATAAATCCGATCTTAATGCTTTTAGATTACTGGCCATCTTCTAATTGATCTGATGAACATTGATGTTACGAACCAAGTACATCTATGTTATTACTTCTGGATTATATACCTTGTATTATGAATCAAATTAGAATTCATAAGCATGTGGGTATTTTAGTGCGCTTTGGACACAGTGTATTTTAATTAGAGAGTTTCACAAAACTTAATGCATTAATATTTATTTAAATTATGCTTGGACCAAAGGGTAATTAATAAATATCGATAGTTTTGCTACATCTGGACCAAAGGGTAGTGAATAAATTAGAAGATTCCACCATCACATGAAATAAAATTAGTCTAACAACCTGAATATTGTATTGACTGAGTTGGTGAACCGATTGCCTTAGTAATTCATTGCTCTTAAGTTTAAAACCCTAATAATTACACTCTCTATTTTCTTAAAATTTTTAATTATTTCTTTATTTTATTCTTTAATTTTTTATTCTCATAAATTGGTCTTCTAAATAAAGCATAGGAAAAAGCTTTTCAGTACTTGTTTTTCAATCCTCTAGGGATGATACTCTACTCATTTACTTTATTACTTGATCGACTGGTGTACTTGCCATAGCTGTAGATTAGCACGCATCAAGAACCTCATCTTAACATGAGCAAAAGTTAGAATCTCGTAGACCAAAGACATGAAGAAGGAAGAAGCTCGGTGGAGAATCCTAACACGTGTTTTTCCTTGACAACCTGACTATGTTAAATGCGAAAGACAGAACCTTATCCTGATTTGCAAGAGAGGTCCTAGTTTGATGTCCATAATAGGTCCGACATCCACAACAAGCTCGGCATCCGCAACAAGCAGCAAGCATGGGAACCCGAGATCGAACTTCGATCGTCATCTTTTTTCCTACTTTCCTTCAAATTTTGAACTCAAGAGTAGGGGGACTATTGTTCGAGATAAACCCCACTCCTGTCGAAGTCCAGTTTGATGCTTAGCCTAATGTAAATGGTAATCATGAAAGAGCTTCGACCTGAAATTCTCCCTCCAGCGGTCGAGCTCCTTCCAAACTCCTCCGACGGTTGAACCCCTCCTAGACTCCTCCTACAGCCAAACTCCTTTCGTACGCCTCCAGCGATCGAATTCCTTCTGTACTCCTCCAACAACTGAACTCCTTCCAGACTCCTTCAGCAGTCAAATTTCTTTTGGACCCCTCTAGTGACCGAACTCCTTTCGGACTTCTTCAACAGTCGAACTCCTTCTGAACTCCTCCAATGGCCAAACTCCCTGCAGTCATCTAGGAAGGTCTCCGCACGAGTCCGATCCCATACACGGCATGAACCAACCCACACCCGGATTACCTCAGAGGAGTCCAAACTCCTCTAGAATTGAAATAGCTCAAAGCTCATCACCAACCGACGCCTATCTCTCTGAACTTTGACTATCGAATCTCAAATGAACTGGCACCTTGTGAAAATAAATACTATTATCTATAACAAACTCCACATGGCCCCGAGCGGCCTACTACCTGATAGTTATGATTGTCACTATCAGTTTGTTATAGGCTCCATCTATAAAAGGGACCATCCAGATATATTTTCTCTGGGCTCTCATCTTCTACTTAAAACTCTGCTCTAAATTTCTCTGAGCACTCCATTTCTGTTGGCCGAAAAAGCTAACTTGACTGTCGGAGGGCCTTGCCGGAGCCACCACCCCAGGCTCTGGGCGAGACTTATTTTGCAAGTCAGCGGCGACGATCTCGTCTTTTCCAACTTCAGCACTTCTTCGATGGCAACCAGATTTTGCACCAACACCATCAATGTATTTTATTATTCCTTAGATGTGCATGAGTTTAATAGAATATCATCTTGCACATTGGCTAAAAAAATTTGGGATATGTTAGAAATAACTCATGAAGTAACAAGTCAAGTTAAAGAGTCCAAAATTAACTTGCTTGTTCATAAATATAAAATATTCAAAATAAAAAAATATGAGTATATTTTTGATATATTTACCAAATTTACTAAAATTATAAATGTTCTAAGTGGCCTAGGCAAAACTTATTCAAACTATGATCTTATTTTTAAGGTGCTTAGGTCTTTACCTACAGAATGGAAAGCTAAGGTGACGACAATAGAGGAAGCAAAGGATCTCATCAAGCTATCCCTACAAAAGCTCATCGATTATCTTATGACTCATGAGATGCATATAGCTCAAAAGGAAGATGAAGAGGAGCCAAACAAATTGAAGTGCATCGCCTTCTGGTCTACTTCTAATTAAGAAAGCAATGAGTTGAAGAAAGATGAAGAAAAAGATGATGAGGATATGGTACTTCTTTCAATAAAATTCAAAAAATTCCTCATGAAGAAAGATATGAAGAAGAAGGAGAAAGAAGTAAAGAAAATTATCACCAACAACCAAATGCACCCCAAAAAGATGAAGAAAAATGCTTTACTAGGAATTTGGGAATGTAGTGACATGTCAAGCTCGGATGAGGAAGAAGAAAATAAAAATCTTTAAGGATGAGGTAAATTCTGAAAACTCATCCAATTTTACTTTTGATGAACTACTTAAAGCCTTCAATGAGCTAATGCATGAATTTAAAAAGTTAAGACAGAAAAGTAAGAATCTTAAAAAGAAAAATAATATTTTAAAATTCTTTCTAAATGAAAACAAAAAATTTTTAAATAAAAAGAAAGAGCTCTTGAAAGGAAATAAAAAATTAAAAGAGGGGTTAAAGTTTTAAAATCTATTACGGAAAAATTTATAATTAGTTTTCAAAATCTTCAATCTATGATAAAAACTAATGAGATAATTTTTAATAAAGTAAAAAATTAATTTTAATATTTTAAAAAATAATAAAATACTAAAAATATTTTTACAAGAGCTTCAATTAAAAATTATACTATTAAGTATTTTAAGTGCAATCAAATTGGCTACAAAATTTTGGAATGCAATTTTAAAAGCATTGGGGGTAAAATAACGCTCATCGAAGTTCTTAACCACCGACCTCCATTCTGATGAAATTCATCGATCCTCTCAACAACAAGTTTATATCAGGAAACTTATCGAAGGCACATTGAAGCCTGATCAAATGATCTTGAATAGTAAAGAAAAACTATTATTTAATTAATCTTGCTTCTTAACTTAAAATGAATGATAGGATCAAAGTTCAACCCTTCCAATCTTGATTGGTGATGAGTTTTGAAGATAGTTGAAATCCTATATTATGGATAATGTGCTCCTTCCAACTGAACTCCTCTAGTCATGCTCCTTCCAGTCGGACTCTTTTCGGATAAATTCTCTCAATCATGCTTCTTCTGGATGAACTCCTCCAGTCGCGCTCCTATCGACAGTGCTCCTTCAAATCATGCTCTTCCTAGCAGTGCTCCTCCCAGCTGAACTCCTCAAGTCATGCTCCTTCCAGTCAGACTCCTTTTGGATGAACTCCCCCAGACGTGCTCCTCCCAGTAGAGCTCCTTTCAGTCATGCCCCTCCCAGCAGCGCTCTTTCCAGGCAGACTCCTTTTGGATGCATCCCTTTCAGTTATGCTTCCTCCAGCCGAAGTCCTTCAATTCGAGTACCTTTCAGAACGAGCTTCTCCTAGCTAGTCATGGATCTACTTAGTCCATGTTACGCTTGTCAGCTAGAGCCATCCAAAAGGACCTCATCAAGCCGTTAATTCATGACAATTGCTCCATGAAGGATGAAGCATGATACCTTAGATCTTAATTTAAGAGGCACCTACCTGCATATGACCCAGGAGGCTTCCAAACTTGCTGAAGCCACTAGACGTTATCCCAATAGACCTCAGCTGGTTACAAGTTTACTACATATACTGAAGTCTTTAACCTACATTCGAACTCCAACAAATGAATCTCAACCACCTGCATGTCATGACAAACGACAACTCATCCTCCATAACAAACTCCATCAGGCTTGAGTGGCCCACTATCAAATTATTACGGCTATCACCATCAATTTGTTACATGCTCCATCTATAAAAGAATCCTTCAGATATATTTTTCTCTAAGCTCTCTCTTCCTTCCCATTACTCTGCTTCTTTATTTTTTGAGCACTCGATTTTGATTGGTCAGAGAACTGACTTGAGCATCGAAGGATCCTACCAGAGCTACCTATCTCTATTTTGGACTTTACTTTGTAGGTCTCGTCGGTGGCCTTGCCTCCCCAACTCCAGCTACCTCCGTCATCCTCATAGATTTCTACAACAATAGGATTGATGCTAGAGAAAGAGTCTCTAAGCCTTTGTTTTGAAAGGAATGCCCAGTCGATCCTATCTACCTTCTTCTTCTCTTAATCTTTTTAATCCACCTCTATTTAATTTTTTCTTGCTCCATGAATGCTCCCAAGGGAGACAACCATCCGGTAGTCTACTACTTCTACTATCAAATTCAAGCCAGTCCGCCCATCCCAGCTCCATCGCCAGCACGTCAACCTCCTCTCCCGACGGTCATGGTGGATCTGGAGCAGGTTAACCTGCTAATGTAGTAGGTTTGAGGCCTCACCAAAATAATGTAAGCCATACAGCAGCCCTCAGTAGCAACCTAGCTAGAGAAACCCCCATCAAAACTTTAAGAACCAGCACAAAAAAGGACTACTTGGGTTAGCAAACCCGTTACCCGCAAAATGAGAAAGCAGAGAGCAAGGAGCCCCAGCTCCGATCACGATTCTTCTTCGAAAGAGACTTTTTCTATCTACAACCAGCAGCTCTTTGAGATCTATGATCAAGATGATGCTCTCGATTAGAAGCTTGAAGACATGGATCGACAGATTGAGGAGCTCCATTATGCTATCTCGGTCCACCGTAACAACATTTGCACTGATCTTCCCTTTTCTACCCAAATCATGAAATAGCCCATCCCACCAAACTTCAAGCTTCCTTAGTTTGAGACTTATGATAGGACCACTGACCCTGCCGACCACCTCGAAGCTTTTAGAATTATGATGCTGCTCCATGGTTCTTCTGATGCCATCCTCTACCAAGCTTTCTCCTCTACTCTAAAAGAAGTAGCAAGGAACTGGTACACAGGACTTAAATCGAGTACCATTTTTTCTTTTGATTAGCTGAGCCATGAGTTCGTGGCTCATTTCATCAGCAGCCAGTGCCAAAGATGAGGTTTGGACTCCCTTGTTAACATCAAGCAGAAGGAGGGAGAGTCTATTAAAGCTTACATCAGCCGCTTCAATGCTATATCTCTGGAGGTCTGCAACTTTGACCAGTCTATTGCTATGGCCTCACTGAAGGGTGGCCTTTAGAAGAATGATCTTCTTTTCTTCTTGGAGAAGAAGTATACTTGCGACTTTACTAACATGCTAGCCCGAGCCGAAGGCTATGCCCAAGTGGAGGAAGCCTTCAAACAAAAGGATGACAAAGCCGCAAGAGAGCGGCAAGTAGGTGAATCTAGCAAACCAGCACCTGAAGGAAAGCTGAGTGAAGCTTGATCGCACTTCCAAACTCCTCCTAAGTGCAGACAAGCCTGAACTCCTCGAGCTCATCAACAAAGAAGTCTGAATCGAAGAATCCAGTGGAACTCTCCTCCTAGAAGATTCAATAACTATGCTCCCTTAAACACCTCAAAGATCCAAGTGCTAATGGAGATAAGAAAGCAACTGCCAGGGTCAGAGAAGATGCAGACTCACCCAGCCAAGCACAATCCCAACAAGTATTACCTCTACCATCATGACCATGGTCATGATATTGAAGAATGTATCCAGCTCTAGGACGAGATCGAGGCACTAATCAGAAGAGGCCGATTGGATCGATTTATTAGGTGCCAGTTGGAGAGAAGAGAAGATCGTCCAATAGCCCCACCATAGCCTGAACCATCTCGGGGGAACAAACCACAACAAGATTGGCCTCCCCTTGTAATCATCAATACTATTGCTAGGGAATATCAACGAGCGAAGGCCAGAGGGTCGACAGAGCCAACAAAGAAGCAGCGGACTAAAGAATCCATCACTTTCACTAAAGAAGATGATTAGAGAGTTTAGCATCTGCATAATGACATAGTTGTAGTCACTTTAGATATTACTGATTATGATGTATGCCATATTTTAATTGATAATGAATGCTCTACTAATGTCTTATTTTATAATGCTTTCTCTAAAATGTCCATATCTGATAGCAAAATGGGACCAATAAGCTCCCCATTAATGGAATTCACAAGTGATGCAGTGCCAGTGAAAGAAATAATAACATTGCCAGTGGTGGTAGGTTGGAAGCCAAGGCAGTCCAAATCCCAAGTTGATTTCTTAGTGGTGAAGGTGCCCTCTACTTATAATGCAATCCTTAGCCAACCTGATTTGAATGCACTCTAGGCTATGATTTCAACTTATTACCTAAAAATGAAGTTTCCAACAAGGCACGAAGTCAGGAAGGTCAGAGGAGACCAGGCACTCGCTCGACACTGCTATAGTATTGCCCTACTAGAAGGAAGGCAAGCAGATCCTTATCCAGTGGATGGGCTTGAAGTCTATGATGATTTGTCCGAAGAAAGGGGGGAACCCATCGATGACCTTGTGGAGGTCTCTTTAAATGATGGGAATAAGAAACACACTATAAAGATAGGCTTTAATCAGAAAAGAGAAGTCAAAATGTAGCTCATCGCCTTCTTATAAAAGAATGCTGATATTTTTGCCTGGATGCCTGCAGATATGCCTAGGATTGATGTAGTTGTAATGGAGCATCATTTGGGTATGGACCTTAAACGTTGGCCAGTGAAGCAAAAAAAGTATAGTTTTGCACTTGAGAGGCAAAAGGCTATTGTGGAGGAGGTTGACAAACTCCTCAAGGCAGGACTTATTCTAGAAGTGCTCTATCCAGACTGGTTCACAAATTTTGTTCTTGTTAAAAAGGCAAATAGTAAGTGAAAAATATGCATAGACTTCATGAACTTGAACAAAGTTTGCACAAAAGACAACTACCCCCTACCCAAGATTGACTAACTGGTGGATTTAACTTTGGGCCATGAACTCCTCATCTTTATGGATGCATTCTCCAACTATAACCAAATCCAATTGGCACCAGAGGATGAGGAGAAGACTACTTTTATTACTAACCATGGTCTCTATATTATAGGGTCATATCCTTTGGGCTTAAAAATGCATGTGCAACTTATCAGCGCTTGGTGAATAAGATTTTCAAGGAGCAGATCGACCATGACATGAAGGTCTATGTAGATGACATGCTAGTTAAAAGCTGATCTTCACCAAATCATATTGTCAATCTTGAAGAGACCTTCAGCACTCTCCAAAAGTATAAGATGAAGCTAAACCCTACAAAATATGCTTTCAGAGTAACCTCAAAAAATTCCTAGGATTCATGGTGTCAAGGCATGACATTGAAGCCAACCCAAAGAAGATCAAAGCTATCCAAGAGATGACCACCCAAAAAATAATAAAAGAAGTTCAGCGCCTCACAAGCAAGATAGAAGCCTTGAATCGCTTCATTTCAAGGTCGGCGAAGCATTATATACCCTTCTTCTAAGTGCTCAAACAGCCTAAGGACTTCAACTGAACTCCTGAGTGCCAGTAGGCCTTTGAAGAATTGAAGAACTATTTTAGTTCGCCTCCGCTCCTAGCCAAACTAAACCTGAAGAAGAGCTGTTCTTGTACCTTGCTATGTTTCCAGCAGCTATTGGAGTCATCCTAATCAAAGAAGAAGCTAAATATCAGAAGTCGATCTACTATATAAATAGAGTCCTAAGGGATGCAGAAGTAAGGTACATCAAATTAGAAAAACTAACTTATGCCTTATTGATTATAGCCAGGAAGCTCCAACCCTATTTCTAGGGACACATAATTACTCTTCTTACTGATCAACCCATTAAAACAGTTCTTCACCGACCTGATACCTCCAAAAGAATAGCGAAGTGGGCAATCAAGTTAACTAAATTTAACTTTTATTTTCAACCTCGACCATCTATTAAAGCTTAAATATTGATTGATTTTATAGTGGAGTGCACTATTCTGAATATGACCAAACTAGAGTACCAAGAAGTCTATATCCCTAGCTCTCCTAAAGAAAAAATTGATCTCCCTAAAAACTTTTGGGCATTATATATTGATGGTTCATCCAATGCTTCTAGAGCAGGTGCAGGCTTGATTCTCATTAATCCAGAGGAGATTATGGCTGAATATGCTTTATGTTCCCCGCTACCAACAATGGGACAGAATATGAAGCTCTGGTCTTGGGGCTAAAGATAGCCAAAGAATTGGAAGCAAAATATTTGGAGGTTTATAGTAATTCTCAACTAGTGGTGGGGCAAGTCAATAACACCTTTGAAGCTTGGGAGGAAAGTGTGAAGAAGTATTTGGAAAAAGTGAGAAATTTAATCCTGACCTTTATTAGCTTTGAAATTTGGCAGATCTCTATAGCAGAAAACACCAGAGCTGACCTCCTTTCTAAGTTTGCCACCTTAGCCCCAAATGAACTGCCAAAAGAAGTCCTCTTTGAAGTCCTACACCATCAAAGTTTGGAGGAATCCTGAAAATAATGCAAGTCGATCATGAGCCCAGTTGGATTGATCCAATGATTTCTTATCTCAAAGATAGAACTCTTCCTAGAGACCACAAAGAAGATCGAAAGTTAAGAATCAAGCTTCCTGCTATATTTTATATGAAAATAAGCTATACAAGAGGTCGTACTTTTTACCACTCCTCAAATGTCTCCAACCTTCAAAAGTTGATTATGCCTTAAGGGAGGTTCATGAAGGAACATGCGAAAACCACTTGGGAGCGAGATCCTTATCATATAAGATACTTTGGTAGGGATACTATTGGCCAATAATGCACTAAGATATGATGGATTATGTAAGAAAATATGATAAATATCAAAGAAATACAAACATTCAGAGGCAATCGGCTTCATAGGTCACGCCATTAGGTGCTCCTTCGTCGTTTGCACAATGGCGGTTGGATATACTTGAGCTATTTTCCATAGCGTCTAGACAACAAAAGTTCCTACTGGTAGTAGTAGATTATTTCACTAAGTAGGTTGAGGCCGAACCTCTGGCGAACATCACTAAAGCTAAAGTACAGGATTTCATCTGAAAGTCGATAGTTTGCATATTTAGTCTTCTGTGGATACTAATCACTGATAATGGACACCAGTTTGCAGGAGCAAAGTTTGTTAAATTCTATGAAGGCTTGAATATTTTCCATCACTTTACATCAGTAGCTCATCCACAGGCGAATGGTGAGGCTAAGATAACTAACAGAACTTTGCTTCAAGGTATAAAAGCAAGAGTTAAAAAAGCAAAAGAAACATGGGTGGATGAACTCTGTCATGTGCTCTGGGCTTACATAATCACTCAAAGATTGCTAATTAGAGAAATCCCTTTCGTATTGGCTTTTGGGATAGAGGCATTTATTATAGTTAAGCTTGAACTTTTTTCAGTGTGAGTTGAAGCTTTTAGTGAATAGAATAACTCATAGAATCTCAGAAAAAATCTTGATCTATTGGAAGAAAAGCGAGAGAAGGCTCAAATCCGAATGGCAACTTACAAGCAAAAAGTAGCCCACTACTACAACTTTAGGGTCAGAAGCAAGACATTCATAGTCGAAGATCTAGTGCTTCGACGAGCAAATATTTTGCAATCTCAAAATCAAGGAAAGCTCATCCTGAACTGGGAAGGCCCCTATGAGATTGTGAAAATCATCCGATCGGGAACATATTAACTAAAAGAGCTCGGAGGATCAACACTCTTACGATCTTGGAACTCGGAGAACCTGTGAATGTATCATCAATAATCTTGCCTCAATAAAACTTTCTTATTTCAATATCTTTGTTATTTGGCACAAAACTATATGATGGTAAGAAATGACTTAATCGAACTTTGTTCTTAAACAAAGTAGAAGGTCTTTGGTTATTTAAGATTGGAGGTTAATCTTGTCGCAGCGAGGGTGAAGGCCTCCTATCTTAAATTGGAGGTTAACCTCGTCGTAACAAGGGTGAAGGCCTCTGGTTATTTAAGATAGTAGGTTAACCTCATCCAAACGATGGTGAAAGCCTTTGGTTATTTAATATAGGAGGTTAACTTCATCGTAGTGAGGGTGAAGGCCTCTGGTTATTTAAGATAGGAGGTTAACCTCATCTAAGCAAGGGTGAAGGCCTTCGATTATTTAAGAGAGGAGATTAACCTTGTCGTAGCGAGGGTGAAGGCATCTGGTTATTTAAGACAGGTGTTAACCTCATCCAAGTGAGGATAAAGGCCACTATTCATTTAAGATAGGAGATTAATCTTATCCAAGCGAGGGTAAAGGCATTCAATTATTTAAGATAAGAGGTTAACCTCGTCATAGCGAGGATGAAGTTCTCCAGTTATTTATGATAGGAGGTTAACCACATCAAAGTGAGGTTGAAGGCCTTCGGTAATTTAAGATAGGAGGTTTATCTCATCATAGTGAGGGTGAAGGCCTTCGGTTATTTAAGATAAGAGGTTAACCTTGTCCAAGCGAGGATGAAGGCCTTCGATTATTTAAGACAGGAGGTTAACCTTATCATTGTAAGAGTGAAGGCCTCTGATTATTTAAGATAGGAAATTAATCTTGTCCAAGCGAGGGTGAAGGCCACTGCTTATTTAAGATAGGAGGGAACGGAAAAAGATCCTTTCAACAATCCTTTCGTGCCCCGATGCCCTTGTTAGGAATAAGAGAAAAATCTTGTCCTAACATGAGAAAAGACCAAATATGCTAGGAATAAGAGGAGAATCTCATCCTGACATAAGAAATGATCTTTAAATATTCAAGAAGAGAGGATGATTTCATCCAAACAAAAGTTGGGATTAGGGGATCTCATCTAGACACAAAAGATGCAAAGATCCAATTATATAAATCCAAAAAAGAAAAAAAATAACCTATCCAAGGGCCATCATCTATAATCAAAGGATACATATGTTGCGGCGAACTATAACCATTCTCAAAGGACAGCTCTACAATCATGAACAACAAAAAAGAAGAGAGTAAAAAACTACACAAGCATAAGACTGAGATGAAGCAATTAGAAAGTAGTGTTTCATTAAAATAAAAGTTTGATACATAGAAAATATGCAAGATTTCATGCATGAATTTTAAAATTTTTTTGAAATATAATGCAGCAAAACATGCAGATTAAATTATTTAATCTACAAATGCATGTAATCTAATTACTAAACCCTACATCTAGGATCTATAATATGTCATATTGTATTTTAAATATGAAAATAAAAGGTTTGGTATTGATCTAATCAATACCCAAGATCCAGAATAATTCTAGATCTAAAACCTAGATCGCATCTAGGTGAGAGAAAAGATCGAATCTCTTACCTTTGCATGGGTTAAGAACTCTATGGTTATTTCTCATTATTTTTTTTGGAGCCGCACATGCATCATGCCTCTATAGGTGATCCACACGAGGTTGCAACAAAATCGGAGGTTCGTCGAACAAAGATCTGCTCGAAGTGCTAGCTTCTTATGGATCCCTCTGAATGGTTAATCTAAAATTTATCCTTCAGATCTCTTAGACATTCTAAGAGTCATAGAATAAGAGGAAGATTAGAAGAGAAATCCAATCTTTGGATCTCTCAAAAAATCAATAATTAAATACATTAGTAAAGGTCCTAAGAGAAGACAAATCTTCTCTTTCAGGACATCAACGACTATTGTCCTAAAAATATTCTTATGCTAGGACAAAGGGAAGACCTTCTCCCTTAGGATTTTCTCATGCTTCTAGATCTCACACACACTGATTTTTCTCATAGAAAAATTATACAAAAATATAGACAAGAAGGGTTCTTAAAGAAACCCTAAGTGAAGATCTTCTTCTCTTTTCCTTCTCTCATTAGGACATGATCAGATCATGTCCAAAATTGATCTTCATGACCCAACATCTTGAAGCATAGATCCCCATGCCATCATCCTCTCTTTCTCTTAGATTTTTATCATATAAAAATAGATCAAAAATAAAGGATAAAGATTTTTAAACAAAATCATAAGAGAAGATAATCTTCTCTCTTACCTTGTCTCTTTAAGACATCAACCTTTGATGTCATAATTGAAGGCTTCTCTCCAAGATGTTTGGCACCTCAATCTCCCATGCCTCTAAGCCTCTTTCTTTAGAATTTTGTCATAGAAGATCACTAGGTTTTGATGCCCTAAAGATAATAGAAAGAGGCATCCCAAGATAATAGGAAGACTAGGTCAAAATGACCTACTCAAACAAGGAAATAAGGAAGAGTTTGGGGTGTGTCCAACTCTTGGATGCCTCCCCACAATTTTGAGCATGGAGAGAAGGAAGTTTTCACCTGAAATGTGAAAAACCTGGTGACAAAAATTAAGGTTGGGCATGGAAATGTTGGTGCAAGAGAGGGAAGGGGTTTGAGCGATCTTGGACTCTATCATATATAGTTCAAAACACAACAACTTTCTTATATTTGATAAAGTTAAATATTAAATTAAATCATCTGACTAAGAGGGCGTGGGGACCTTCTCATTGGTGTGGAAAGCATAGAAAAGTCTAGAAATAAATTTGTGGGCATGGAACTTTTAATATGGCGCAAGGAAAGGAGATAAGGAATCCTAGTCTAACTAGGATTCTCATGTATTGACTAGGTCAAACTAATTTTAAACCCAATTAAAATAAGATTAGTGCAATCCTAATTATGGGTGATCCTAGTCCAACTAAGAACACAATTATGTCAACTTTAAATCATATTTAAATCTTATTTAGATCTTACATCAATTAGAAATTAGGTGCACTCAAATCCTAGTCCAACTAGGATTTTTTTTTCCTTATAATTGGCTTATCCAATAAACTAATTAAACTTAATCTAATTAAGTTCAAACTAATTCTAATTTAATCTAATTTAATTAGACTTGATCTCAGCCTGATTGCTCAATTAAATTAAGCCAATTAGCAATCCAATTGCTAATCGATCCTCCTACAATACTTGCATTAAGTCAAACATCAACCACATTGAATGTTTGACCTCAGAATGATTCTCAGTCGTTGATTAACCATCTGATTAAGTTACAACATCTTATGTGTGTGATCCTATAGGTTTGAACCTAAGTTGGTAGCATAGAAACCAAATCCTGTACCAGTCTAAGTAACCATCTAGCAATGATTTCTAACGTCCGAATAGGTCGAATGCAAGCAAAGCAACATTCTTAGAACCTTTGCTCATGGTTATTGTATAATTCATCCCTATGACCAATAATGCTCAAGATGACTTTAAGTACACTATCAACACTCATATAAGTCATCTCTATTATGTCTCAAAATTTTGGAAATCTCATGACTTCTCACAAGAATTACCCAGACCTAGGTTTGGCTAAATTGAAACACAATGAGCCATTCTCTTCTTGAAGCTAATAAGGAGTGGTCAATCCCATCTTGACTCACACATCAACTTCACAAGTACTTGACTATACCTAGAAACCTTCCAAAGCTATATTAAAAATACAAGCAGTCCAACATCAAAGTATAGTGAGTTGCTTGCAAGTCAGCATGGTGATTTCAGATTGGAGGGACACTTATACCTATTGGCCTTAGCTAGCTACTCTTGATAGAATAGCGCTATATTGATCATGTTCAGTGTAGATGTACTCCTATATCTTATCTAGATGTTATACCAATATCTCTACACTAGTTGATTATGAGGACAACCAACGCATATGGCATACATCGTCTTACAGTCGATAAGTTATCGTCCTTATAATAACTCATCATTTGATCGTGAACAATTTAAGAACTATTTGATAAATCCTTCTTTATCGATTGGTTGTGGTTCTAAGAACTTCATCATAATTTAGAAGTTCATTTAAGAAAGATAAAATTTTTATGATGAATCAACCAAATAACTATTATTATTAGATAATTAATATACTAATTCCAATCATCTACTACTTAGATGATTGGCTTTAGGACATATTTTCCAACAACTTATATTAGGACTAAAGCCAATCAGATCGATATCAAATATCCTATCTTCAACTTAAGTTCGTAGAACTCCTTAGTTCCGAGGCCTTAACGAATGAGTCAGTCAAGTTCTCCTACTCCATCAATCTTCCAAAGATCGATGTCACCCTGTGATAGATATATGTGCCCTAGAAGCCAGAATTGGCTGACACTTGTAATACACTTCTAGAGGCAAAATTATAATTTTGACTAATATTAATAAAATGGGTTATTTTCTATCACATATGTGTATTTAGTGTCTGTGATACATCCTTTGAGTTAATGGTAATGATAATTCATATTTTCAAGAGTTAAAAATTTAAGACATGAATAATCACTATTAACTCATAAAATGCTCCCGACCATAGGAACATCACGAGGATGGTGATTGATCGAAAAGGTTGGTGTACAATTGCTTCTCTTTGGTAGATGAGTCTTGAGTCTACGGTGTGGAGACACCGGAGCGAGAGTATAGATACTCGTTAGAGAATGAGGACACTGAGCTTGACCACCTCGAGTAGTCATTAGGGAGTCTACCTTCTCGTCAATGACTGACTCGATGCTATAGTAGTGTGTCTAGTTCTTTGACCTGAGGTGCATCAGCAGTTCACCTTGAGGGTGTTATAGTTTGACTACACCTTTACTCGGTCTCCTAGACCATATGGAACCCTGAGGTGTATGTTGGCTATAGCATGTTCATTGTAGGAACTAGATAGCATCAAGATGGAATCTATCTACCTCGGTGGTAGAGGAGCAGCCCTATGATGATCATGAGAATCAAGTCTAGAAGTCCATGGCCATGGCAAAGTGAAATAATAGAAAGAGTTTCTATTTAGGTTTTCACATTGGACTTGAAATCAAATGATTACATCATATGACAGAGACTAGGATTTGACGAGTTCACCTTAACCCTAATCTGATCGGGGCTCAAGATAGAAGAACTTAATCATGCACAGGTAGCTGCACCAAGAGGTTCACATTCAGCTCTGATGGATTGCCATCATATATACTGCTAGGTGTCACTGATGGATTTTGGGAGCAATGCAATTAGAATGATTTAGATGATCGATCATTCTAGCTGTTCGAATCAGAAGAGTTCTGATCCATCGAAAGGAGTTTTGATGATGTCGATGATAGAGATCATGACATATCCCATTACCATATAGAACTGAATCTAACTGGATCACACAAATAAGAGGTTTGAATCTGGTGATCATCAATTGAACTGATCTAGTTCAATTGATCTGAATGAGATTTAATTAGGTTCAAGAAAATCATGCTAGCACTCGATTGAACCTAACGTTCTTCTTTTACTATCATAAATAGTTATCCTGACTGAGCCAAAGGAGTTTGTGCTCATTTAGAGGCCTTCACTTTGTCTGACTAGAGCTTGTCCAAGTCAGAAAAGGTTGTCTTATTTTGTAAGACATTACCTGCCATTTTTGATCACCTGCCATTTCTCATCCTTTGACTTTGGTCAAAAGTTGACCTTTGACTAGTCAAATGTTGACCATTGATACTTTGACTTTTGTCCATATGTCATGCACCTATTGGAGGGCTGGTGGGGGCTTGTCGCCCTACTAGAACCTGGCAAGGAGGAGGGCGCACGCCACCCTTGGCGTGTGCCCAAGCTGGAGGCGCCCAGGAGTCCCTATTGGACAGGGACTCCATCTCCTTTTTGGATTCCAATTAGAGTTCTCCTAAGAACCAACTTTGACTGATCTTAGGCACTCTCTAAGGAGGAATCTAGGGGACTCTATTCCCACCAATCAGATTTAGATCTGATTTCACAAAGGGTTGTGATTGGTTGGGAAGAAGAGGAGTTGGATCACGCTTAGTCTATAAATAAGACCCTGCGCCCAACTCAAAGTGCATAACAATTCTCCATGCCCCAAGGCTGCTTCTCATCTCCTCCTCCATGCCAAACCCACCTTCTCCCTCTCCTCTCCACATCCAAAAGGAGTTTTGGACCTTGGTTGGTGCGATCCAGATGAGAGAAAGGCGACTGAAAGCTAGAAGGCTACGCTGCTGCAAAGGACAACTGTGATCTTCAAAAGGAGTTTTGAAGATCCTTCAGATCAGATCTAGATCTAATTTTTGGAGACGTGATACAGAAGAAGAGGATCTCTAGATCTAGCCTGAGTGGATACTGATAGAGGTCAGGCACTTGCGTGGCTAGATCCAGAACCTTCTGCTGCTTATAGGATCATCAACGGGTAATAGGATTACCCACTTCAAGGTAAATTAAATTTGATTTAATTTATTTGATTTTATTTTAACTATTAAAATAATAAGAATTAGATTTAAAACATTTTAGATCTAATCTAGATTAAAGAAAAAATTTTTGAAATATATCTCTTGATCTGATCAAATCTGAACGAACTTGATCCAGGAAATCAGGATTTTCCTTCAATTGGTATCAGAGCCAAGGTTCTAAAAGTATTTAGATCTATTTTTAAATTTATTTTAATTAGAAAATAAGAAATTTTAGATGTCACATAAGATGTGATCAGATCTAAAATTAGAAAAAATTAAAATTAAATAATTTGGATCTAAGATTAGAAAATATGCATGACTAGTTCTAAAATAGAATAGTTCTATAGAATAGTCTTGTATGTTTTTAGTTTAATTTGATTAAATCATATTTTATATCAATTTATTTACTATTTTTTGATATTATAATAGTTATAATAACAACTAAAAAATAACAAATAAAATTATTTAATTTTAAATATCATATGAGATATGATTGATGCATGTCTAGACTAGTTGTAGAATAGTTCTACATAATTATCTAGATTAGAACTTATTTTGATTAGATCAATTTAAATCTAATTTTTTAGATTATTATAAGATAATTTAGATCTAAAAATATGCATGATTCGATACATGAGATGTATGCAAAATATGCCATGATTAGATCTAATTTGTATATGAGATATATGATATAGATCTAAAACTATTTTGTAGTATTGCATGTTCCTAATTAAGGCATTCCTCTTAGCCATCCGATCATAAGAATGAAGAAGGGTTTAAAGGCCCTCTCCTCTCATCCGATGGGGTGTTCTTATGATGTGTAGGGGTGCTGCGCGTTCATCCTTAATCAGAAAATCCAAAACTTACTTTCTGCAAAACCCTAGATCCTGAAACCCTAAGATTTATTATGCATATTTTGTTTATGAACCCTACTTAATTAAAAATTAAGATTATAAAATATTAATTAGATCTAAAATTGAGAATTTTAGATCTAAGACATATTCATAATACTGGGTTCGGGCTTGGGTAGCTTAATTAGGTCTAAGCGGTTGATCAAACCGAATCAAGAGTTGGTTAGATGGGATCAACAATGCTTAAATTGACCAGCCTAATAGGATTAAGTCTGGGTCAAGATCGAGTCACGATCAAGCAAGACCTAATTAGACTCAGAGGTTAGAGTCTGGATTGTAGGCTAACCCAATTGGTTCTGACTCAACAATTTGGTGTCTAAGGTAAGTTTGGCACATACGACCGACTGGTTTTTAATTGGAAGCTACTCAACCTGAATGCATTCTTGTATGAGTTAATGGCATATTCTTCCATCGATCTCACTTACCTGGCCATATCTGTTGACACAGTTCTGATCTGAGGTGGTCAATAATCCGAGCTAACCCATGCCACTAGGTTAGTCATAATTGTTATGACTATGATAAGTCTAGTTTAATGAGATCTGAATCAATTCTTCCTAAGAAAAGATTAAGTCTGAGGTCTTCCACCATTGTAGATGTGCGGGCCCTTCTCGGGTTGATTGTTCTCGACTGGATATAGTGGCTCAGTTGCACCGAGAAGATGCAACCATGTCTATTAAGCATTGGATGCTATGGGCTGGAGGATGAGTTGGGCTTAATATTTTGGATATGGTGAGAGACTCAATTAGGAATCCAGTCTGTGCAAATGGTGGGTCTGACTTAACTAAGGAGTGGATCAATATTCTGATATGGTGAGATTCATGAATTAGTAGACCAAGTTTCGGGTGCACCATGATTAGAGATCATTGAACAGAGTTGTTCACTCATTGGCTAACCATCACCACATAACTGTAGGCTGAGGTGATGAGTCCAGTTGGTGAGACCGCCACCACCCACTAAAAATCATTAATGTGGAGATTTTTGCATCGATGCTACAAAGGAAGTGGCTAGGGAATCCGAAAATAGTGGGAAGCTAAATTTGTTTAAAAAATAAAAATTTCTAAATAAATTGGTCAGTCATAATTACAGAGTATCTACAACTAGAATGCTTTGAACTCTCTATAGAAAGAAATAGTCTGTGTCCAACCCAATTAGCACGTATCTTGGACACTACATAGACTTGACCGGACCTCATTAATAAAGATTGGCTCAATGACTAACAAAATCATTTTGAAATTTATGAGAAGGTTAATCCAGTGTATTGGATCAGGGACCCTCCCACCTTACAGCCATACTGTCCACTGAATGAGAGCGTCTCTAAAAAAATGGATAGATGAATAATAAGACCATAATATTTTTAACATGTTATGGGCCTCGGATGTCTGATGGCAGACTCTCAGCGACGACAAAGAAGATCATCCGGGGAATGCTCGCCCAATGTGAGCGATCATTTTACCTACGGAGATGTGTTGAGTGAGACAAGAGTTTGCGGCAACCAAGTATTCATAGTCCATGGAAATAAACTTTTTAAGGCTTTAATGGTTGTTTGATGGGCTCAGTCGAAGTGCCATATGGATTCACTATCTGATGTGACGTGGATCAAGGACACTGGGTTAGAGCTTTGAGCTAAGCTCTGGTTGTTGAGTTAGACTTTCGACTGCAGAACTGTTATATTATTCCTACACATTTCGACTGAATGCAATATGGCATATTTCATTATTAGTATTACCACTTGCCATGAACTTCAAAATTTCTTTGGCCGGGAATAATGATGTGGTCACCGCGCTGAGCTTTCATATGAAAGGTTCTAAAGGGCTTGTTCTTTGCTTGCACTTCCAAAAAGATAGCTTATATAGAAGGAAAAGCATTGTTGTGATAAAATTAGGAAGCTGGAGAGACACAAAAGAAGAAGAAGGCATCAGCCGAAGAAAGGCCGATGTCAAAGGAAAGATGTTTCCATTGCAACAGCGACGGCCATTGAAAGGCGGAACTGCCCTACTTACCTGGCCACCTTGAAGAACAAGAAGAAAGGTCCTTCTTCTTGTTATGAGGTCTAACCTTACGATTTCTTCAGCATCCAATTGGGTTGCTTTGACTCTAGATCTAGTGCTCATCTGTGCACTTTCATGCAGGTCTTGTTTAGGATAGCAGGAGGGCTGAGGATGGAGACATGATCCTTATATAGCAAGAGTTGTGCACGTAGCCATGGGAACATACCCTCTTCGATACCATCTGGTTTTGACTTAGTTTGAATGACTGTTATATTATGTGCCTGCAGCTAGCAGGAATTTGATTTCTGTTCATGCTTAGCATAAGGCTATGTGATCAACCTCTTTAAGGACCATTGTAACATTATTATGAAAAAATTAAAATTGCAAATGGTTTCCTCTATCATTAATGGTCTTTATCAGCTACATATTGATGTACCTGTTCTAACTATCGAGCAAAACGTGAATGCCAAATGACTTAGGGATAGTCCAAATAGATAGATTCTATGGCACCTAAGATTAGGTCATATAGCAGAAGATAGGATCGCAATTTA